>OW679203.1:93744824-94246382 GCA_940337035.1 Agriotes lineatus | reverse complement strand
AATACAGAAATACAAGAAATGTCTTTTCGCAGCTTCAGTAAGAAAATATTGAATGTCAAAACACCTCAAACTGCTTTTTTAATAATATTGGTAAGCTTCTGTCAAGAGTATAATTTGAGGTTATATGATAACAGTGAGGATTCCAAAGCATAATTCGAAAAAAAATCTGTGCTTGAGGTTTCAATTCCTCAAAATTACTGGTAATTGCTATTTTCTGGGATATTTTGAAATGTATAAATCTGGTCGTAATTCTTCTAAAAGCAAATTTTCAAAGTATAGATAATTTTCTAAATTATTACGAGACTACGCACTACGGCAAATTTGGAGGCCGGGTAGCTGCATTAAAAACGGCTAGGTCAATTATCATTGCTGAGAGCACCAACGAGTCTTCAGTTGTTACAAATGTGCCCAGATATAAGCGAAAACTAATAAACCCAAGAGAAAGCAGTCGATTGCAAGGTAATCTAAAAAATGTATCACGGGGGGCAAATCCAGGGAGTCGCAGTAACAAAAGAAGACCAATAATAATTAAAAAAATGTGTATAATAGCCAAGTAGTAACAAATGCATAAAACAGCGAGTAATGTGGTACGTCCATATAAATGATCAGTCTAGATATTAGAGATGCTCCAACATGAACTCTACCCAACGGGAACATAAATACAATAAATAATCGAGTGTATACATACTGTAACAGAGCCATATGGGCTACTCGTTTCTGAGAAATAAAACACCTAAGAATTTTAAAAATTATTGTATATTGAAAGAAATAAAAAAAAATAATTACAGGTACTTCAGCTCAAGTTGCTGGCAGTCTTATTCTGTATTAAAACTATAGAAGAATGATTTGGACTGTTACGTTTAAATTACAACGCTGTTACACCCTGAAAGGCAAGGGATACGTAGAGCAAACCCCTGTATTGAGTGGGTCAGTATCAACCATAATTTTCTGACCTATATCCTGTGCTGTGGGAGGGTGGAAATGATGGGAGTTTTAATTTACACGTTGCCGCGAATTATATTAATAAATTGAAATTCTTTATGCTAAATTTTGGAAACTGCTGGGCCTCCTTCTTGATTGGTCATTGTGGGTTTTCACTGGTCACATCGTTTAAAAGAGCAAGTTAATTTTGAACAAGTTAAATTTTGAACCCGAACTGCTGCAAAGCACCTGTTTTATAATTAATGCGGCTCAAGGACCGGCATAGAACTGTGGCCTGTCTTTCCGCGCTCAACCCAGCAAGATTCCAAAACTTCCCTCATTTAGTGCCGTCCGTGTTTCGTGATTAATCGTTTTGCAAAATTGCATAAGATTGGATTTTCATTCGCGGCCTGTAAAAACTTTATGTAAATGTTTCTCACCGATCGCAAGCAAATGAAAATGCAACTTCGCTGTTTCCAGCTTAATTCTTTGAAATACTTTGCTAGTAAACTAAGATTGAATTTCTTGATTTTCTTTACGTGCTGTTACCTGTGCTGCGGTCGGATGCAATTCACTAATATTGAGATTGCTACATTGTCGTTCTCCTAATATGAATTATTTTTGCTACTACGTATGCCTTGCCTTCCTTACAATTTTTAATTTGAAATAAATTTAGAAGCTCATAGGGGGTTTATTATAGAAGCAAAATTTTGCTAATTGTTACAATACTACATAACTTACGTTAAATAGGCAAATTTAATTAGTAAAACTAAAGGATTGGATATCAGTATGTAAAGCAAAGCAATGACACCACGCAAGATGCAACGTATCGAAAATAAAGTCCAAGATTATCCCAGAATAACCAGATAAAATTCAAGGAATTCTGTTGAAGCTCCATTTAAATCGACACAGTAATTAGTACCAATTATAATGACACAATTTAAACCGCCCGGGAAATCTGAAGGACTCCGCCCGAGTGGTGGTAGCAATTCGTCCCAAAATTCACAGGTTCATGGAACAGTAGTTAATGAAGGGCAAAATCTAAACTGTTCCTGCCTCGGTGTGGTTGCTCTCTGAGTAGAAGCTAAGTTCTTGGCGACAGAAATCAACCTAACGTAACGCCAACTACAGCAATGTCAACCGACTAATCCGCCATCTTGACGAAGGCGAGATTACTCCAACATTCAACTAGATTATTGCAAAGAACGCGGCGAGACTTGCTTGATTCACAGCAAAACGGAAAAGAAACCTGACGCGGCTCTTTAATGCACATTTATCGCTCAAAACAAAAAACCATCAACTGAGCCGAGTATGCGACGCGCGAATTTGAATCCTTAATGTTAAAGAGACTTCAGACGGTAATTAGTAGTTGGACAGTTAGCATCAAGCAGAGAGGTTGTGAGTGTTGCCGTTTCGCCTATGTAACCGTTTGGGAAAGCCGTACCGTGCCGATTGTAGAAAATTACAGCCTTTCTCGGATATATACAGCCTCCCAAAGCTTAATCTAGCTATTTAAACTTAAGCGTGTTTTTATTAATGTTACCTTGATAGAGTCTTGAACTTCTGTATTATCTTCATTTGTGAAGCAAGGGGAAGTTTCACGAAGTTTTGCAGCAAAATAAACTTTCAGACATCACAAAAAAGATCTAACCTTATCGCCGAGTAAGCAGTTTGCTGTATCAATTTCTGAATACGTCACAGGCAGACAGACACCAGGTGGTGTCCATAATAATAACACAAATTTGTCCCCATATTTTTTCAGGTACCATATTTACTCGTTTTATTTTAGTCTAAGGCTCTGTCCTCATGCTGAGCTGTTGGACCCCCTTTAAGCTTGCTTCCTGTCGTAAACAGGGTGTCCCAAAGCTCTGCTGTAGGATTTAATAATAAACCCAGTTGTGCATATTTCGATATTTTTTAAATTAATGCGTACAATGTACCTAGTTTTACGTTCTTTGGGTATTATTTTTATTTCGAAGAACATGTTTGTACTACAGTAATTAATTGAAACATTTATTTTAGATTAAATAACTGTCATTTAATTGTTATAGCTGCTATTACTGTTATCTGGGTTCTAAAATTTGACAGTGCTGCATTTATTGCTGAACTATATCATCATTAACATTTATGTTCAATGGTTGTGTCTATTCTTCACTGTCATCAGATTGACTAAGTTTTCTCATTTGCAAGGCATGTTATATTTTATATGTAAACTTGTTTCACACTTGTTTTTACAAAAAGCAGACCGTTGGGACGTATTTCAATTACTGAGTGGTAAGAAAACTGCCCGATTGGAATTTGTGCTGGAATTGCCCTTTAAACTTTTGAATAATGGCTGCTAACGAACCATTCAGTCAGCTAATCACAAATCGCACTTTTTAGAGCAATGGGTTAATGTGATATATCCACCAATGTCTAAATCATTCCAGTATTTTATTTGAGATTAAAAGAGATGTCCTCTTACTGTAATAAACAATATGTTAGTGTAATATTTTTTCTATTTGTAGATAATTTAAGTACGCTTTCACCTTTAAATCTGTACATCGCTGACCTCATTTAGGACACATGTGTTAGTCAGCCCGATTTTTTTTTGGATATTTTTGGGGAGTAGTGAAGAAAGTTACCCTACCGGTGCGGTGTAGAGAATTATACAAAAAAAAAACTTAGCCAACCCCGCCTCTAAGGAGGCAATTTCTTTTAAATAAAATTTTAGAAGATAATGCATACTTTGGTTGTACTGAAAATATCTTAATTTAAAAGGAAACACATAAGACTGTTAAAGCGCAGAGGGATACTAAAGGCCAGGAAAAGTTAAAATACCAAATTGAGTGGATGCTGATGTGGCCGTCCATTTCTTGCAATAGCTGTAAGATGTAGGTTTAAACAATGGAAAAACACTACTTTACCAAAGCAATTCTCGTTTGCTTGAGAAAGTTCCTTATGTAGTGAAACCGCAACTTTCACAGGGAGGTGATCCATCATGCTGATAGTGGAGGTGTCTTAATTAGAAGCAATAAAACGCAGTAGTCTTCTCCACGTACATTTATTAAAAAGGCGACATGTTTCTAAGCCAAACTGGCTTCATCTTCAGGCCAAAATGATCATTGGTTATAAAACAGGTGAAACCACGTGTTCAAATTTATAGGTTAAGTTGAGGTTAAGCGCTGAAAGCGAGGTAGTAATAAAAAATTCACAAAGAACACCACATTGGAGAAGAAAATTAATTCAATAACCAGTAAACTACGTTATAAAGATCGTTGTACTGTTTATTTCATCAAATTTAACAAATTAAAAAACGGCAAGTAAAATAGCAACCATTCTCTGACGGAGAATGCACTTTCAATTAATTGGTTTATCTACGACAATGTGTGAAGTTGACTTTTATTTTTTATAACGACCGTTTAATAACATGCTTTCGTTAGTTTACGTCGTCAACAGCAACGTGTTTAAAAATTGTTACCTGCCAAAAGTCATTTATAAGTATTTACATATTTAATTGCATTATTTTCGATAAATCTAAATATTATCTGCTACTTAATTTAAGCTATAAGTCAAGTTTCGGATTTTCATGCATTTATATTCTTAATTAATTTGCTTTAGTTTAGGCATCACTCGATGCTCGTGTTAGTTTGGTTGCATACTCAGCATTTCCTCCCATTCTCAAATTGGAGTCTTATCAGGCCATTTCGGTCATTTGCTATTCTGTACTGCTGTAGTGAGGATGGTGAACGAATGACATTTTGGAAATAAACTGTGCCGTTTCTGTATTTGCTATATTTCGCCACCATCCTGAGTTGAGCTTTCACGTTTGGGTTTTTGTGTCCCTCGGGGCGCATAAAAGAACTCCCTGGAGGAGGTATTTTGGTGATTTCTCAAGATCAGATGTTCTTATGGATTATACCTACAGAGCACATGATTACTTTGGCAAAGCTGGGGGCTTAACATCGAAACGGTATGCCTAACTTTCTTTTGTACTTCATGCGTAGGATTCTATTGTGTTGCATTTCATTGTAGCTCCCCCTTCTCGTACGATTGAATTTTGAACACCTTTGGATGGGCGAACGCAGCTTCTTCTTGAGCGTTTGCAAGTTCGTCCCGCCTTGTTCTTGCGACCTTGAGGACTCCATTTCTGTAACAGGTTTGTATTGATTGGAGCCGCAGCGTCGAAATCATATCGTACCTATGTCGTCGAGGCGGAGTAGTATCGCTGTCCTACACTGAAATCATCACCTAGTTTCTTCGAGGCTTACCGAGAGGTTTCCTATACTCCCGTGAGCTACCAGATGTTTGTTTAAATTAGTCTTTTACTCTGCCTGCATTAGGACTGGCTTCGCATAACCTGTAGTAATGGATTTCGTTTCTAACATGTTTGTGTCTCGTATTAACTTATATTGTATTTGGCAAACTTTAGAATGTCGTCATGAATTAATAGCTAGACGTAGAAACTTACCTATTTAGTACAGTTTATGGATCAACAATTTACTGTGTACAAATCTTCATTTAATTGTAAACACGCTCGTCATCTGTCAAAGTATCTTTGTGGATGTGTCTCCCGTAGCATTCACGTTATTATCATTTGTAATTTAGGATCTTGTAAAGCAGTTTGCATACTGTTTGTTGAATTTAAGATTTGAATAATCACGTCATGCCAATGACCGTTTAACAGGATTAGTTCCGTTAGTTCCTTACTTGCAAGATATGCTTTAATTGAATTTGACTTGCGTGAAGCATTGAAACTGATATACATATTAATTATTTACTAAGCGTATTACGGGTTATATAATGCCCTACTGCTAACCAAGATCTTGGGTCTGTAGAACTTTGCTGCTAATTAATGATGACATCTGAATAGTTCTTGCATTTGTGGATTTAGGGTTATATTCAAATATTAGTAACTTTGTCGCGGTCATATGCTTCACCGTGCAGCTCTCTGGTAATGCAAATTTGCCATTTTTGACAGTCAACAGTCAGTGTGTTGTTTCATAATTTACAGTAAACATTCGTTCACTCACGTTTTAATTATTTAAATCATGTGTAGATATTTTGGTGAGATTATTATAGCTCTTATGCTATTGTAATATGAACTGTGATACTTTGGAATTGCTTTGCCATATGTGTATACTTTATATATTTGTATATGTACTACCTATTGCCGATATTATACTGCCTTGACACCTTTGCCTGCGTATCTGATTTGTGCCTTTGCCGTTACCTTGAATTTTCAGGTTTGGTTAGCAGCGCTTTCTGTAGTGTACCTTTTGATTAGCAAAGTACTGGGTTGACTTGCTACTTGGGGCTCATATTATTTTCTTTTCAGCTAAGATTAGAGTCTCTTGTTCTACCCACGACCAGCTACGACTGAAAAGTCGGTTGCCTTTGCTTTTCTCCTTTTACAGCCACAGTAATGGTAACAAGATTTCATTAGGCACGACGTCAGTAGCAACGTGTTTTAAAATTTTTAACCAAGCAAAATGATGACTGGTTGCTACTAATCCTAATTTACATTTAAATATTTTTATATATTTATCGTGTTTTCTAGATTCTATATTTATTGTACGATACACATGCGTAAAGCATCTTTAGTCACTGGAGGGGCTTATGATGCTCGCTCACTTGCGTTTTAACTAACTTTACGCACTTATATAGTAAATTACTATTAATACATTTGTATAGGTGGGGTAGTGTTTTTATATTGTCTAAACCTTAATTGACTGGTCTCAAGAAATATTTTAGTGCTACCCCTAGCGATGACCATGAGTGAAAACCACTTGTTAGAAATCCACCATACTAAACAAAAACTTCGACTGGACAAGTTCCCATGCCACAAGCAGGCTGTGAAAAGGACAGCTAAACTGTTTATAGACGCATCAACAACTGTTTTTGGACAACAGTGGCATGGTGGTTATATAAGAGCCAAACTTGAGGCCAGGAAAAATTTACCCAGTTTCAAAGGCTGAGTATTATGAAGCAAAAGACAATCAATGAGTTCGTTTGTAAGGGAAAGAGGGAGGGTGGGTAGAACTCAAAGAGCGGTCACCTCCCCATGATGAGTTTTGGGTTAATCTGAAACCGCAATTAACTTTTTTTTTAATTACAAAGTCAATTTTCATCTTTGGATTCCTAATTAAGCAGAGCTGCACTTTGATAAAAAGTTGGTATGTCTTGTAGCACTACAACGGTTTTTTGAGGCGCGGTTAAAACTTAAAGTATGCTGTTCAGTTTTTTTTTCCTGTGTTATACAGAGCACTTAGATTAATTTAGAAACTACTACGAACGCGTTCGATTAATTTAAAAATTATATTAAAAAAAATCCCTTTAGGTGCGGAGGGGAGCGGTGTTATTTGACGCAGCCCAACTTTTCTGTATAATTTTATATACCGGAAGACTGCTTTTTTGCTGTTGTCGGCCTACCATACTAGACGTAGTTAATTGTATTTTTAATAACATCATGAGAAAATCGTCGACAAGTTAACTTTGTTCAACTATAAGCATAACTTGCAATAACAGGTCGCAAAAGTAAAATGCAAGTAATTAAGGGAGATAATAAGCGAGGTATTTTTTTCAAAACTAGCTGTTAAAAACATAACCAGCCAAGCGGACAACGAGAAGTAGCAATGTTTACTAACTGTTGGAAAGCCAGATACTGTAATTATAATCAATATTACACGGAGAATTTATGATTTCCAAGAAGGATGTGTGTTGTCCGTTTGGGGCAAACTTCCAACCTTAATATTTCCAAACTCAGTTTTACAGTTTGTTAACAACTGTTGATACCTGGCACAGCCCTAATTAATTAAGGAAGTGGGGGATCCCTTAACTACCACAATTTACAGGGATACTAAACAGAGATTGTGGTAGTTACGGCCAGTAACTATTAATTGGCACACCTTTGAGAACAATTCATCATCTGCAAGCTAAGAAGGCATTTCAATGTGGTACACAAAAATAAAAGTATCAGATTTAAACGTCGAAAACTTCTGCAGTACTAATGTAGAATTTTGGAAAGCAATTATTTAGGTTCTGTCTAAATAAAGTTCAAAATGTTTCAGTAATTCTATGGAAGTAACTACATTAAATCTAGAGCTAATATCATAGTAAAGTACGATTTGTTGACATTGCTCCAAGTACCCTAAATCAAAATATACATTTTAAACGTACGATGTTTTGGATACAATTATGTTACAGTTCGACCAATATATTTTAAAAATAGTTTTAGTTCTCTATTGGTAATATTATCTTGCATATCAATCAATTAGCAAACATATTGGAAATAGAAAAATCAGAGTAGCGGACTTGTTTCATTAGTATTCTACTATCATGCACGTAAGGCTTATTGGAAATCAATGTGTTAATTATTTAACATTCTGAATTGGAAACAAAGAAAGTGCTTAAATTCAAAATGCACTTATTGGTTCAGTCTGGTTTAGCATATTACATAGATATATTTTCTTCTGATATAGGGCTATCTTTCCCACTACACCTTCTTTCGTTAGATGCATTACATTCTTTAAACCATCAATACATTTACCAATGGTACAATAATCACTTGGCTTATAATCACATTTGCTATGGCAGTTTACCACATAAACGTATGCATATGGTACATGATATGTTTCCCCGTCATTTGATGGATTTGTGGCTCATGTCGTAGTTAACTATGTTTTGATTACAAAGATCTGCCCCTTCCATATAGTTGCAAAGTATTATCAAGTGTAAACACCTCAAGTTACTTTACACGAGGAATCGTATCTTCAACCCTAACCAACAGCTGGAAGTGTGAAAACAGTACATGGAAAAGTTCCTCCAGTATCTACAAATCTATGAGCGGATGAACACCAAGGAAGAGATAGAGAATGCGAAGAAGGCAAAAAGCGGAAAGCCAACAGGTCCAGACTAAGTTTACACGTAAGTGCTCTGTCGTTTGTTTAACGAGGTGTACAAAAGCGAAAACATACCAACATTCGTGATCCCTCCTAAGAGTGTGAAGACTACTAATCCATCAGCTCATACGCCCATTGAAGTTTTTTCTGCGTATGAGCCACACTAGGACATGTCAGCGGACCGAAAAGCTCTATATCATTCAGGTCCTGTTGCAGCGCTTTCGTCATATCAATTACAGCACCTTTCTCTTTCGAGAAGACATTTGACAAGGTTCGCAGTGCAGCAGCTCACAGGTATAGGCGACAAACATCAACACTTCATAGCCAGTAGTGGTAGTAGAAAGCTAACGTCGGGGTCAGGACATTAAAGGTCTTTTTCGATCTTTGCTCTCCATGACGCAGAATACTGTATCGGCATCACTTATATAGGATATGCAGATGATCATGTTCGCCGGTAGCGAGGAGAGTGCCCTGATCGCATGTGGAGTATGTCCAAGGAGCGTCAAGAAGACCAAGTATTTGATAGTTACTAATGACCCAGCAGCAGGTGGAGGTATAATAGTGGAAATAGTATAACTTCAGAGGTCATCAAGATGATATACGTTGAAGCTACGGTTGGAGAAGACTGGCTGAAAATTCGATGTCGTATCGAGAACATAGTTATTTTTGGGGTTAATAACGCCCGTAAAGCTAAACCATGTGTAAGCTTAGTTTGGAGCCGATGTGTTTCACTCTACTTTTGCCGGGCCAACGGGTTGGGTAACGGTCAAAATTCACCTGCGTGAGTCCGATTGCTGTGCAGTTTTGCCACGGATTTGTAGTGCAGCGCCCCAAGCTACTTCAGCATGTCTAGGAGAAGCTCTCCACCCACGTAAGTAGTGTATTTTGTATAAGTACGGTGGTGATTGTTCCGAAAGTGTTTTTATCACCCCGCGATCAGGTCACTTGTGATGGGCCTAGCTGGTTCTGGAGATTTCTCTTTATTGGCCTAAAGTCCTGAACGAGCTTATTGCATTAGAGGGTGTAGGCCTCCAATACCGATAGTCGGCGGTCTGAAGAGGGAATTTAGGAATTTTTTAGGGGTGGTTTTTGGTAGTCCCTTGTACCGATAATCAGCGGCCTTGGAGGAATGGGGTAATTTATGTTTAGAAGTTGAAAAGGTTATTGAAATTCTGTAGGTATCCTGGCAGAGCTCGGGGCCGGTTTGTCTGACACGCTCCAGTAGAGGGAACGGAGAACTCGCTTTGCGGGAGAAAGCAGACCTAGCTGCGGCTTCGGGCTGGAAGAGCTCGACTAGAAAGTCTGCTCTGGCTGCAGGCTGCTAGCTGCTGAAGTTAATTCCCACTGGACTTTACGGTGGATGGCTCCTCTAGCTTCTCTGTTACAGTAACAGAGAAGCCATGACTAAAAAGGGTGTCAGGAAAGGCTGCAATCTATCGCCGTCACTGTTTAATGTATTTATAGGACAAGCAGTAAATGAATATAAAGAGTACTGTACAGGAATTAAGGTGAATGGAGTGCGAATACAGATGCTACATTTTGCGGATGATATAGCAATCATTGCACAAGATGAAATGAATTTAAAAAGAGCCTCGGAAAGCATAGATAACTTTTTAAAAACCAACTATAACCTAAAAATCAATAGAAAAAAGACAGAAGTCATGGTCTGCTCCAAGTATCCTGAAAATATACACATTAGAATAGAAGACGACGCTCTAAAACAAGTACCGACATTCAAATACCTAGGCAGCATATTCACAGAAGATGGCAGAAGTAAAGAAGATGTTAAACAACGAATAAGAGAAGCCAAGAGCCTGTTTAATAATAAAAAACAACTATTGTGTTCAAACAGCCTTACACTGCAAACAAAAAAGGCTCTAATAAAAAGCTGCATCTGGAGTACTGCCCTGTATGGATCAGAAACGTGGACCCTAGGAAAAAATGAAGAAAAAACCATAAATGCATTTGAAACCTGGTGCTGGAAAAGAATGCTGAAAATTAAATGGACCGACCATATAACAAATGAGGAGGTCCTTCAAAGAGCGGAAGAAGAAAGAACTTTACTAAAAACGTTAAAAAACAGACGACATTTGTGGATAGGGCATATAATTAGACATAACGAGTTTGTGACAAATATCATGGAAGGAGTAATGCCCGGAAAAAGGCTAGGGGAAGGCTTAGACTACAGTATTTAAATTAAGCCATTAAAACACAGGAATTGCAAACTATGCAGCAATGAAAAGAATGGCTTGCAACAACATTAGATGGAAAGCTGCCAACCAATCTGCGGATTGAAGGATTGAAGAAGGCTCCTCTGGGTGAAGCTGAACTCACAATTGTCTAACTGGCCGGGCATCGTCTTCTTAAAACCGTGCCCGCACTTGGACCGTGGATCTGCCGTGGTTGCCTGTTCGTATATTCGCGCATAATTGGTATACAGGGTGTTGAAAAAGAGCCGCAATCGTATAGTACTATCGTAATTAACATCAAATAAGTATCATAAATCCGTTTTTAAAATTTCGCTGCTATGCTTATGTCGGAAGATATACAATTCCTTATACCAAAATTAAAAACTGTTCTAAAGCTGTGATATTAATTGTATTGACAATTTTTCTTAACAAAATAAAAGCATTAATCTGTATCAACAATTTTCGGTTAGTATAGTAATGATTAACAGTTTTATTAGACATCCTCAAAGAACACAAAATTGTTGAAAATACAAAATTACCGATCTGACAATCCTGCAATATTTGTATGTATTTAAGCACAATAAACTAGTCACCATATTTCAATATTATTGTTTGCTTGTATTTGTTTTTTGCTTATGTACTTAATTCAACAATTTTTTTGCTATTAATAAACCTTATAATTATTAATTCTGTTGAAAATTAAAAATAAACAACTTTTAAAACCATAAACTACCATTGCTTAATTTAAACTTCTAAAGCACACAACAAATGTAAAAAATTAGAATCTAGACACAGGTCACTTTTTTGTAATGCATGTACTAAGTTGGCACTTAACTTCTTTGTACAGTGTTGTCATATTTTCTAACTTAAAAACAGCATTATCTCTGAAACTGTTGATGAAATGAAAGATTTTGTGTTAACTTTTTTGTTACTTTACCCATGAAGAACATCATGATACTCTTCGATTGCGCGACTTTTTCAACACCCTGTATATTAATTATGTTTAAATTCAATTTGTATAAGTGTAAGCGTCACAATATAAAAAGGTATTTAATAAGAAACTTGCAATTTTAATTGATATCTTACAAAATATTACAGATATTATACTTTCTCCGTTTATAATGCTTTAATTAGCCATTTTAATGTGCTTCAGAAGTTTATTATTTGGCATTTCAGAACACAATCTTTCGAGTGTTGTCTTGGCTTCATTCCTTTTTTGAAACTACTTGTACTGAAAAAAAAAATGCGTCGGCTCTGCTAAGCAGTTCTTTTTAGGTGGAAAACATTCTCATCTAGCATATAAAACTTGCATGCAATACATTAATAATAATAACGGTGATAGAATGTATTTTTGGTTGGCCCAAATTTCTCTTTAAAAGGTTACCATCATAAAGTACTTGGCATTTTGAGATCGTCTATCCCTTTTTAATTAAGCGAACTAATTTTTCTGGCATTTCTTTATTTTTCAGTACCTTCCATATACATTCCTTGTTGTTGGTATTAAACGCTCGTTTGATTGATGTTCAAGTGCTTACTATATTATGATTCTTATTGTGCTGATGTTATCTACGCAATATCTATCTAATATTGTAGTTATTCTGTTCATAACTATTCTGTTAAGTGTTTTACTGACACACAGAGCAATGTGATCCTTCTCCAGTTGCTACAGTTGTTTAGAACACTTTTTTGGTATATTAACGATTACCCCTGTTTTCCATTCTTAAGGGAAAATCCTCTTCCTAAACTTTCTTTGGTAGGGAGGGGAGTTAAAGCACTTCGATTGTGTCATGTATGTCAGTTGCGATCTTATCTATTGTTATTCCGTTAGTCCTGTTTGAGTTGGAATGTCTGTAACGATGGTGAGTTTTGGGGTTTGCATTACTTCAGGGAGATGCATTTTTTCCTGCTTCGTATTCGTTGCTTCCTCAAAGTGTTCTTTCTAGTGTTGTAATTGTTGTTCAATATTAGTTAGCATTTATCTATTATTTATTAAGTTGTTGCTCCTCTCTCATTTCCGGAGAGTCATTTTATTGCTTTGAACGGTCTTTACGGTTACCATTACTGATGCTTTACCTGCCCTTTCTGCAAATTATTTTCGCCGTTTCTAAAGCATCGATAAACTTTTTCACGAATTGTTTTTTTTTTCAATATTTTCTTGCATCGCAAAATGTAGGAGGTTCCATACCGTTAAGAACTATACATAGAGCTACTATGGGTTGAAGAATACAGCTGAAAGCATACAACCTTGTCTTCTGTGTGTCCACCTTCTAGTCCGCCACTATAGGCTTGTTGTTTGGTTTGCAACGATGTCGATGTCTTTGTCATCTAGCCATATGTTCTTCGACATATATATTCGCTTTTGATGTTTCACTTGGTCAAATGCCTTGTCGTAGTCACTATGTGATGTAGGCTTAGTTTATTATCCTTTATCTAATAGACGTGTCTGTCTGGGACGCTGTTTTATCCGGGACGCTGTTTCAGCAGCCAAACCGTAAGAGATAGAGAAAAAGTTATTAAAGTTATATGTTTGGAATGGTCATGTCAGGTCAGGAACCGAATTTCAGTCACGTGACACTTCCGGTTTTCAAGAAATCACAAAAAGACCGTTTTTCAAATAGAACGCGTATTAAATAAAAACTGTTTCGGCCGCCAAACGTAGCTGCGACCCTCTGCGCCTTAAATCCTCGATCGGTTAGGCAACCACTTTGACACCTTCCAGGTCTGGGTGGTTGCCTAACCGATCGAGGTTTGAAGGCGCGTTAAATGAGACATTTGTCTCACTGGACTGCTAGTTGTATCTAATTCAGGTAACCCTCAGTTCTGTAGATCTAGTATGCAACATTCTTGGAAATAGTGTTGATTGTTCTAGTAATATCAGAAATGTTGATATTAGCTTGTGGATAAATGCTAAGAATTATAGATGGGTAAGCTTGCTGTTTCGCTTGAACGAAAGATAAATAAAATAGGAAATAAATTAACAATACTAACTTAGAAGCGAAAATTAGTAGAAACAACTATAGTGACGCTAACGTGGCGGCCGTTGTAGTGAGAGCTCAACTTTGCGAATCGATTTATACAATAATGTTCATTGTGTGTTCTATCAGAATTTGGTAAACTGTCAACTGCTTGGTCTCCCATTATTGCTCAGACAATAACCAGTAACGAATATAGACATTTTCTGGAAAGTGAGCTGTTTGCAACGCCCTAGTGTCCCGGATGTCGACATTTTTCGAGGTGTTAGCGTCAGTGGAGTTTTTAAGAAAATGGAACATATGAGTGGAAAGAGTTAAGGTGGCAAAAGAAATAAAATAAAGCGAGGAAAGCACTTTTTAGTTTTAAACTTTGTACTACATTTTCCTATTTCCCGCGAGACAATTTCCATTTCTCTCTCAAACTATTAGAAACTTAATAGAGACGACAATTGCAGGCACCTGATTAAATTAATTAATCTGCTATTAGAGAGTGTCTGCAAAGTTGGGTATAATTGAACGTTGGGCAAAAATCTGAGGAAATTTAAAATTCATCACGAATTTCGACCGTATTCGGGCGTTGACGGTATAATCAATCATTCTTGTTTATATGTTCATTAGTCGCTTTCAAAAGTAGCCAGAGCCGCTGATACGCATCAAATTTGCTCTAATGGGGTAAACAACATTTATAAACTTTAGTTTCAATTAAAGCAGGCATTCAAACAACCGCAAATTGAATATCAGCCGTTTGAATTGTTTTTGTTTATCTCTGCAGCTGAGACAGACGAATTGATCAATGAAATACAGACACAACTATCGATAATGACTATAAAAACGCCAATTAAGCTGTCAGTTGTTTTTGTCAAATGACTTGGCTTCCGTATAATTCCCATAGCTGTCCCAAGCAAAAATCAATTATGGCTTTAAGGCAGTTTCGCTCAGTTTAAATTTCATTTTGTAAATTTGAAAGAGACACTCGTTGTTATGAAGCATAAACACTGAAAGATATATTCATTTTCTAAAAGCAAACTCATTAGCTCCCTCTACTTAACAAAAATGCGCCCACGAATCTTGCTTTTCGATCTTTATGTTGTTTTGAGTACAGATTAGTTTTTTTACTAAATCTTACTTAATCTTAATTGACTAACTGAATTAAGTGCCTGGAAAGTTAGCTCATCGGCTGACCTACAAAAGGGGGCTGCAAATTAAAAATGGGGATAAAGGCACCGAAAGCCTTCGCCAAAGCGCCCTCTCCCAGCTTCATCAAAGTAGCAAACTAGGGCACAATTATTACATTGTATGTAACGAAGCTACTTGGCGGCTCTATTCTCGTTCCAGACCTTGAAAAGCACTTTGCGAATTTAACGCCATTGACTCCAAACTCGTGCCAAAGGAGGGCGCGTCGCCCCAACATTTAATGTGACGTACACGAGACGCTAACACCTAAAAGTGGCACCTAATCTGCTGTAAAGACACTCCAGTGTTGTTTTCCCTACAAAGCCCACACAAAGGGTTCGTTCAGGAGTTTTGCGCCGCGGGATGTTTATCTTCCTCTTTTTCCGCCACTCCCGCTTTTGAGATTTGGATTTCTGATTTGGCAATCGTCGTGGTAAATCCTGAAGCAGCTGCTGCTGCACTGGTTTACTAAGATAAATTTATTAGAAGCGGTTAGGATTGTTTAAAGAAAGGTGATTACATTATAGCAATTCCATCATAACATTTAAAATTGTCATCGATTGTGATTCTTTTTATTGCAAGAATTATGCAAGATTCAATTTTATAGTTTTATTTTTTAATCTTTAACATGACACTGAAGAATGGTTAGTAAATATTCAATGTTTTTACAGGATATTCGTGAAAACTTACTACTGTTCTTCACAGGAAAGAGGGGAACATACGTATATGCTTCTCGCTGTCAGTTGTCACCTCGGCTACATGAAATGCTCAGCTTCAATATATGACCTGTCTCACTTCGTAATTCTGAATTGCCTATCCTATTTCAATAATTGGCGTAACTGCATTCCGCTTTATAAATAAAATCACACAGCATAAAGTTTGAGACTGATATGTTGATATAACACACAGTGATTATAGCTGAAAGCTGCTGACCGTCATAAATTATCTCTAAAGCTATTTAATGCGTTGTGAACTCACGTTACGCTACATAAAGACAAGGAAAAGCCTGAGAATGTGTTTATATGGTTTAGTCTGGCAACAAGGCATTACTGCACTTTCAACGGGGATGAACTTAAAAGTTTGGATACTCTTAAAACCTTCAATTTTTACTTTGCAACATGCATAGCTTCATCAATAGAAGAGTCTGAGCGAAGATAAGATGAAGAGTCGTAGTCTCAATCTGGGGAAAAACGGACGGGCCCGAGTTTTTAAATAGACAATAGACAGTCTCAGTTTACGGTGTCAGTATTCGATGGCGGAAATAGCTACATTGCGATTCAGAGCTTCACATTACAAGAATGTTGCTAAAGATTTGATAGCGGAATGATAGAAGTTGTTCCAAATATTCGACCAGGGGTCGAAATCGAAATTTCACTGCACAGCAAAGAGACGAAAAAAGGAATTACTCGTATTATATCCGAACACGTCGAAATTGCCTCAGAAGTCAGCGAATGATCCCCAATTGGATATAGGCAAGTATGTGGGTGACGGTTATCATTAATGTACGAAAATACGCTGTGGAGCAAAAACATGATTATAAACCTAAAAAAATATTCAAACAATTAGGATATTTTAAACATTGGATTAATAATTTAACAGAAATGGAATAAACTGTAGAAACACTATCATTCTTTATTACAATTTTAAAATTTTTTGGCATTCTCATCTACTGGTATTATTTCTTCTTCGTTTTAACTTTTTAAATATTGATATCCTTTTTTCAGTTTTATTTTCTCCCCTGGTTTACCTCTTTATGTCGATATTTCTGCTCCTGTCTTAACAATTATTTTATTTCCAATTCAAAGGTGTCCACATCATCTTAGTTAGTGTATAAAACCTGTTAAGTAAGTAAAGCAGGGTTTCATTGAGTGTTTTAACCTACAACCACAGTGCTTGTTCAAACATGAATTCCACCATGATTCTAAGTTACTTCCCTATGGGTTTAACATTGCTATAGATTATAGAGATCTACTTAGAGTTTTTTAGTTTAAAGCTTTTATTTGGGCATCACTGAGCCAAACTGCTTACGATTTTGGAATATTTTATGTATTACTTTTCCTTATCTCTTTTTTTCTTATATAACCGAACTGGTTTATTACTTCGACACGAAGGTACGAAGTATTGAAATTCCCTCATATCGAAAATACTCTGAGTCAAATATCTCTAAAATTGGAGCCCAAACCGACTAATGAACCCACTATATCAAATCTTCCGTCTCGGCGGGGTGCGGATCTTTTGGTGAAGATCCCAGCCCACTAGATCAATCCCCCCGCATTGGGGGGGGTGCCTAAACGTGCTGTGCGGGGGATGTATGTTCGTATGTGTACACGATTCCGGTCGCCAGGAACCTTCCTGAAGTCTTGGATCGTTTTCATACGATAGGTCCTCCGAAAATGAAGGCAACATCAACTTTTGAGCTATGGTCGTCGGCAAAAAATTTTTTTTTTTGTTTTTTTTTTTTTATGAATAACTGGTTCATTGCATTTCATTGTATATAGCGAAACGGAGTGATGCTGAGTATCGAAGTATTCTTGGAAAGCACGGAAGCTTTTCTTGGGTGGGGGGTACCGTATATTTTTGTTTTTGTTTTCTCTATTATTTTTTAGTGACTTTTGCAACTGATCTTAATATATAAAACTGTGTACAACTTTAATTAGGCATCTCTTACCAAACAACATTATAATGTTTGGCTTTAAATTTATATGCAAATCTATTTTTTGTATTCTTTATATTACAGTTCCATTGTATGTGGTCGTTATTTGTAAGTTTTTTGGTTGGAAAATATAATGTCGTGGCCGTGTACGATACAGGTTTGTTTTAGAATTGATGCCGCTACTGCTTTATGTACGCCATAAAAGGGTGAGAAGATCGTCAAACTCGCGTTCAACTCAAGTTCTGTGCGAAGGCGCGAGACACTCGAACAATTCATCACAAGCAAAGAGGTTTGAGTATGATGGTGAGTATTACTGTTTTCACAAAAGGCGACTTTGACGAATGTACCCAGCTTCTACTAATGGCGTATAAGTAAATCCATCGAAACACTATTCATCAAATACAATTAATTCGAAACGCAATTCATCGAACCAATAATTCATTTTTAAGGATGGCATTAATTTTTTTAATTCTTTTTTAGTTTAATTACACTGAACAAATCGTAGAAATTGCAGCCTATCACGTGCATGCTTAAGTCAACAGCCATTTTACACCAGGCGTGTTATGTTTACTTTTACATAAGTATATTTAATTTCTTTTATATCAAAATATTATATCAAAATTTCTTGTCCGGTACATATATGCACGCACAATGTATTATTTGCAATATCAAAAATTGACAAAAGGAATCGTGTTTTCCGACTTTTGCAAATATAAAAAAACAGAAAACAAAAGTTTTTAGCCACGCCAGCGACGTCCTGCAATTTCTTAGCCTTGATGAAGTATGGGGGGGAAGTTTGGGTGGATTTTTTCGGTATAATTAAAAGCAAAACAAATTTAAAAATAAAACTGGATATATTTTCCTCAAAAAAACCTGATGAAATTCCTACAATGGCGAAATTTCGATGAATCTTCTTTTCGATAAATTGTTGACTTGATGAATGGTGTTTGAATAATTTGCATTTCATTTAATGGTTTTCGATGAATTGCGTTTCGATTAATTGTATTTTGATGAATTGTGTTTCGATGAATTGCTTTTGATGGATTTTTCGGTAACGCCACTAATGCAGGCCTTAACAAATCTGAAATTTCGATCTGTTCTCGTGAGTACCGGAGAATTTCATTTCATGCTATCGTCATGCTATAAATCGCCTCGTCGCAATACTATCTGACATTATAATAACACTTTAAGCGATTTCTACTGGTTTGCAGCTAGGGCATAAATATTTCTCTCTCCCGTGGACTTGCTTCTCAGACGAAAGCATGTTAAGGCTATCGCTTATCGCACGTCTTGACATCATGGGCAGGTAAAATTCTTAGGTATTGTTTTGTTATCTCTGTCTATTGCGGTTCTGCTCTCAGATTGTGCCCAGTTTTAATATAAATGTGCAGGTCTGCCTATTCTTGAAGGAAGACAAACTTTGCAGAGACCAAGAAGGTTTACAAGCCATCCTTCCCACCATGCTATTTCGAGCAACATTTGTACTTCTTGTCTGTCGTAAACGAAGTACACAAAGTTCTAGTATACGTTTCATAGACTTTAAAAGAATAAAAAACATCACCTTAGTAAAAAATAATCACCAATTAAAACACAAAAAAACAATTAAACTACAGAGAAAATATTTTTAATGTAGTAAAAAATGAGCTACAAACAGAAACTAGAACAAGAGGTTAGAAAGAAGTGGTAATCAATGCAGTTACGTGAAGCCTTAAACATGGAACTCATCGGTCATTAATTATATTACACAGAAAATAACCATGGTAAGATGAAGATTAGTTACCAAATGGAAACTTTATTGTGTGACATGAGACAATAGCACTACCATCGAAAAACTGTGAGAAAAACAATGCTACTATTTAATAAAAACTTGAAGAATATAAAATATTAAGCGTATCATCAGCAATGCTTAAAAGATCCCGATCATTAAGAAAGCAATAAGAAGGTTTAGAGGAAAAAACAAATGAGATCAGATAAAATTTTACGCAGAACGGGAACCGCAGAGGACATAATATATATCTTAATAACACTTATCGAAAAGAACTTCGAAGCAGTAGCTGTATTGAAAAACGTACCATTGGGAAAAATATGAGCTCTTGTTACATCACTTTTACAGCCAATTAAGAGAACAGTAAAGGAAGCCGACTTCTCAGCCTGAGCTGGTCGTGGGTTAACGACAGACCTTAATTTTAAAACTGTAAAATGATATGGGCGTCAAATATTAATTAACCCAGGCACACTGCTAAACAAATAAGGTATACGTCGAAAAGGCTCTATTAAACCAATCACTGAAAAAGAGAGAGGACAGCAAGGGCACATAAGTAAAATTCTCAGGAATAAATAAGAGGCAGTATAATTATCAATTAATAAGTGCTTGGCAGTACATACACAAAGCACAAGAAGAGCGGATTCAAAATATCACAGTGCAACATAAAGCACGTACGAAAGTAAAGGGAATAAAAAAAATATAAATCACGACTAAAACTATGAATATTTAGGCACAAATGAATGATATATGTATAACAGCAGACGGTAGAATGAGCAATCTGCATTACCAAAATGTTACTCCGTATCCTATAATGAGGTCACGATATTCTCAAATAGCCGGGCAAAGGGCGCATAAAAAACAAATCGTTACTTACTAAATAATTACATTTTGTATTTGAATTGAATTTTGACCCAAAACCCGCAATGGAAGAGCATTCTCATATCCAAATCATGTTATTATTAATCAAAGAGACGGGTCCTACATACTTCAAATACTTCGTTCAGCTCGTAACAAACCCCGGAATACGCTTAGTAATTACTTCGAATCATAATCAGTTTCAATTGGTCGGGTAAAGAGAATCATTTATTCAATATCTTAGAAAATAAGAAAATAACTAAGCTTAGTTCCACCGAGCCAATCGGTAACAAACTTGAGGTGAAAAGCCCAAAGTAACCCCGGAATTGCTTAATACAAAAAGCAAAGAGATGAAAGTCACTGTTATGGGTACGTGAAACACATCCAAGGACGATCTCAGATCTAACTTTGACATAACAAATCTATCCTAACCTTCTAGTACTAACGTGTCTGTTGTGGTGCATTAGCACTAACCATGACGTCTCAGAGACGAGAATATAGTTATTTATGAATTTATTACTAATGTTTTTTTTTTAAACATAAAGTACTATGCAATGATGTATCAAGCATATTTTAATCAGATAAAAAATATAAATTCATAAAAATATTAGCATTTACAGAGTCAAATAGGAAACCGTGGTTTTAAATTTGTAGGTGTTAACTTAATTACAGAAAAAGGCAATTTTCAATATTTTTTTTATTATCAGCAAACATATTTCAACCGACAATGGTCATTCCAACACAACTTAGCTACAAAAAAAGTGAGAAAAAAAATTACGTATAAAATTTCACACCACCCTAAAACTATACAGAATTAGTGCAAGACGAACATATTAGGGGTCACTAAGTATAGCAGAATTTTCAACATTAGGTTCTCCGTTACTGTCCTCGACTGTCTAATTCATTATAGGTACTACTAGGAACACTTGCTGCTCAAGCAACTGTCTGTTGATCTAACCGTATCTGAGCAAGTTGGTATTTGATCTATCATGCAAAAATAGTAGCGTGCAAACTAA
The DNA here is from genome assembly GCA_940337035.1 of Agriotes lineatus. Lineage (NCBI taxonomy): Eukaryota > Metazoa > Arthropoda > Insecta > Coleoptera > Elateridae > Agriotes > Agriotes lineatus. The sequence continues at coordinate 94,224,958 of OW679203.1, read as the reverse complement.
CGTGACGTCTCTGAGACGGTATTTTATTTTTAAATACAAACAACTTCCGCACAAAAACATCCCACCGCAGCGAAATTTAAAAAACTGAGTTATTTTTTAGGTAGTTTGAAATTAGATGAAGGATCAACCATAAATCTTAACTGGAGGGGAAAATATAACACGCGCTTCGAACATTTCCGTCTCTAAGACGTAACGTTAGTACTTAAGGGCTAAGCAAACAGTGACTTGAATAATTCAAATTAATTGCTTTAAACAGGTAACTTATGAAGATGTACTGAATATGCAGCGAATCTGGCACTTGACGAATACATTAAAATTAGCGGAAGACACTTCACAAGTCACAAAGGAGTTCCATTTTTCAGGTTATACAGTGGCCGCAGGTTATATCGTGGCCCAGCCATTTAACGAAGGGAAAATAATGTGGTTAACGACATATTTTCTGTTGTTGGTCACCAGGTAGAAAGCAGGCGTCCTACAAGGCGGTCACAACAATAACGCAAAGCTTCCGACAGAAGGCGTATGACAGATGGCTGTGCAGTGCATGAACGGCTGTTTAATATTACAACCTTAATATGCCCTGAGGATGAGGCCCCAAAAGTGGACGCCCTATTGCAGAAATGGAAGCCACATACACAAATCGCCACAAGCGAGGACATTAGCTCATACGACAAAAGATTTTCGCCCGCAACTAAAAGGCGACGCTTAGAAAAGAAAAAAATTATATAAAAGAAAACCTGTGCTTGCCAATATTGTAACATGCTGCTATTATTATACATTATACAATTTTCGTACACAAATCCACAATACCATATTTATTTCTGAAACATTGATGCAAGTGAAAATCTCAAATAAAGGGAACATTTGACTTTAAGAATGTGTTTCACATAGCAACCTTCCTGCACCAACACAAATTGGAAGATGATAGAGCAAATAAGCACTTAGCTGAAAATTTTGGAAAACCTTGAAAATTCAGGATAGGCAACCGCAATACCTCGAAGCTTGAAATGTATAAAATAGCTTTACATTATTTAGAATAAATATACATAGAAAATACAAAATATGACTTATTGTTTAATTATATTGTCATTAATATCTTGGTTGGTTAATTGCCTAAATTCTTGTAAACAACCTTTAATACCTAATACTCTTTTAAGTTCATGTAAAATTAACAACAACCTCCTTGTAAGTTTTGGACGAAAATTTACTATGACTTGGTAGTATTTAATGACTTGGGAAAAGCGGAAGGATCCTTAGGTTATAAAAAATGTCGCTCCCCTCATTCAAAAAACCAAAAGCGTACATCGAAGATATGGAGACAAATTATATTTTCTTTAACCACAATAGTTTTAATGGTTTGGTGACAAGGCAGCGGCAGATAAAAACGTTAAAGCACCTTCAACAGAAATACACTCAAAAATTGTGTGATTAGTACTCAATTATTAACTAATATTTACAATATGTATCGTTTGACTTAACATAACGTATGTAAAATTTCGGGTAACTCACAACATACATTATATAACTAACAAAACAGGTACAACTTTGCTCTATGCAGTAATTAACTCAGCGGCAATTGATGCAAGCATTTGAAAAGTCACACTGACTAAGTGAAATTTTTAAAAGCCGGTAACGGCTAGATTTGCCGGTAAAAAAAAATAGAGAGCTGCAGCTGAAAAGCGTAGAACGTGAGTTGCTGCTACGTTTTTTAGGCCTGGGTGAGCTTGTTGAGTAAGGAATGGACAATGGCAGTTCAAACGACGGCCTACAAACTATTAGTGGTACGACAAGGAGTTCCTATAAAAATCTGTGGATCGGCTATATCTTGAGTGACATCAAATTTGTCTCTAAAGCTCCTAAACATGGCTGTCACATCTCATGAACCGATACGCTGAAAACACGCGCACCCTATTTGCTTGACGGTAGCTACCTGACTGACTTCGCCCCCCCCCCCCTCCTCTCCTGCTAATTTGAACACGAGGACGAAGTTCGACAAATTTCAACTTCTATCCGCTTACATAAAAAGCAGTGGCGGCATCAACTTTGAAAACTGACCTAACACGTGGAATAAAGGACCTTAATGAGCTAATTTACTATTTGAATTTACTATGAAATTAGTGTTCGCCATATTATTGTCGGTTGCCAGGTTTTTAGTATAGTTGAAAGTGGAATGGAGGAAAACGTGTAGACATATCATTTGATTGCAAGTCTCAATACTGTTTTGCAAGTAAAAAGATGGACATCAACGTGAGTCAATCAAATAATGTTAAGCACCTATTCTTTATTAAATTTATTGTAATTAGAAAAATTATTAAGAATATCTAAGAACAACAAAATATACCGCCTGTTACTAAAAAATCATTTTGGATGCCAGCTTCATTGCAGAAAAGGTTGGGAATACGCTCTGAACACTTACACAAAATATTGGTCAACATAATAACTAAAAAGGTAGTGTAATAAGCAGTTGCCTTTTGTCAATGCACGGAAGGCGAAGATGGAGATTGCATGTCTAATTCTAACTTCTGTCTTTATATCCTCCACGAATACTACCGCAAATAAGTTTATGTTGCTAACCAATCCTGTATGCATGATAATAAGTGACAAAAGGGGCAATTTTGCTCTTCATAGTGCTTTCGCTCGTGCAATTAACAATATTTTAAATTCACTTTTAAACACAATGTCAATATTTTTTGAACTACTTGGTGAGATATTGTATGCCTTACACTCGATCATCTTATTTAAAAAATATGTTACCACGATGATAATTAACGTTAATACCAGGGATCTAATAAAAGTTGGCTCCCACAAAAGACCACCTTAATTTCTTGAAATTTCTACGTAAAGCTGGCAAAGTGTGCAGCTTCTCCTCATAATAATGACTGGAAAACATTGAACAGGCAAAGCCAAACGACGTGATCAAAATACAGTGCGCCATACGAAACGCGTCACCCGTGAAACATAAAGCGAGTCGTTGCCCTGAAAAACGTTTTTCAGAATTTTACACAGCCGTAATTTGTTAACGTGGTTACAATGTAAGGGGGCTTTTTCAGAATACTGATAGGGGTCTTTAACCGGAAATAAGTTCTCAAACATTTTTTATGGCGGACGACATAATAGTATTGAACCGTACTTTGTATGTATAGAAGATCTTTTCTAAAATAGCGAATTTTTTTATGAAGGAACCTGCGTCACCATCGTTAGAAAAATGGGCTTAACAACTGTGCTATCATACATGAAATCTTGTATATGATATGAGCTTCTGCTACAATCTTGCCAAGAACAATATATCCACTCTACCCTTAAAAACATACAAATGAGTAGATACATACAGGGTGATTCAGAAGGTATGGTCCAAACTTAAGGGTGTGATGTGAAATGCCACAAAAAGCTAAAAAGTCAATAAACTAATTGCTTATTTCCAACTGTTATCTAGTTACAGGAGGATTTATTTAGTTTTATGTTTTTCTGTTAAATCAAGTCATCTACGAAATAAGCCAAAAAAAAGCGCAAATGTGTTTCAAGCTTAAATTATTGTTTATTTCTAATTGTAGTAATGATGTAGCTTTCCTCTGTATGTGAACATGCAGAAATGCATTTTATGTATCGTTATTGTAGCGGGAATACTCATGCAGCTATGGTGGAATATTTCGACAGATAGTGACATTACAGGCGCAGTTTCACCGTAGGTCTAGAAAAGCTGATTCAAATAATACAATTAAGTCGCGATTGTTTATCCTACTTGGATTTTGCCCACACTATTAGTTACATTCTACAGTGGTGTTACAAAGCCTTGTTTCACATACGAAAATTGCAGAATTTATACATAGGTTTTTGAAACACACAATTTTGGTACATAATGCAAGATTAGGTGTCCTCAAAATTATTTTATATGATGGCGGGTTACATAAAGTAATTTTGTGGCGCATGCACAAATTAAATTTACGCACAATAATATGTACTAGCTCCAAGTCGAGGTGACTAGCTGTTAACAACAACTGCCCAGCGATGCGCGAGCAAGCGAGCGGCTAACCATGGCGCATCTGTACCTGATCTCCCCCAGGTGCTGAGCCCAAATAATGAAGACCAGAAAGGTATAAAAAAAAGATGGGTAGCATGTTAAAACACTTCAGTCCAGTGTCTTCGGGGTCCAACTCCACCAGCCCTAAGCTTCAAGGGGCTTAATCCAAGCCGCCTGCAGCTAGAAAAGGTTTCCAAGTTCAGACTTTCGAGTCTGAGAAGCCGCCATCAGGTCCACCTGATCTTAAAACGTGAGCTTTGATCAGAGCCGATGCTTGAAGCTCTATTTTCCCAAACGAACGAGCCCACCGGACCGCTCCGGACCGTGATTTACCCTGAAAAGACGAACCGCAGCCGGTCAAAAATCCAGGTCCTACAAGTAGAAGTTTTCCAGATTTCTGATCACTCTCTCCTGAAACCAAACTTTTTCTCCGAACTTGCTCTTGGACTACTCTCCCACTGGCCGATATCGGTACCCGCAGAATCCCTTTAAAACTAGGTGCCGAACTTCTCTTTCAGTCTTAGCATTGATTAATTACACTTCAGATAGCTTATTCATACGTCTGCCGGCGGACCCTCTAATACGCCGGCGAACGCCAGATGGCGCCACTACTTTCGACGGCGCCCGTGTTTGACAATGCGGCTCTAGATGGAGCTTGCGAGCCCAGGGTCTTCCAACGTCGCGTTGTTACCGGATTCATCTGACCCATTGCTTCAAGCTACTCTAATACAGATGGCACTCATTCAAATACGACGTCACGCATTAATAACTCATGACTTAAAACATTCTTTGAACAATTTTGAACTTAGGATCGTCCTCGGGATCGTCTTGTTTGGTCTTGGATGGTCTTATTAAGGACCAAAGGTTTAGAATAATTTAATCAATGAAATAATCAAAGAATTATTACTTATAATATAACTTTAGGAATGCCGAGATAGAAATTAAAGAATTGCTCCTTTATTAGATATTAGTCGATTTGAAAATATTAAAATAAAAATAGCTATTTGTGGTAAAAGTGTCTTAGAAGGCATATAAGTCACGCCATTGATTAAAGACACTTGGTCACGCAAAAAAAAACAGGTAAATCACGAGTGAAACGAGTCAAATAGTCAAATAGTTTTTTAAAATTACATTAAACAATGTCAACTTTCAATGTTTCAATTTTTGGGTAATTTTGATTTAAAGTCATGTTAAGAGAATTTTCAAATTTTTAGTTTTGTAATTTTTTTAAAAAGAATTTCTTAACAACGGATTAAACTAAAATTCCTGTGGTTGTTTGGGACTTTGACAATGTTCTAACACATTTGATACAAGAGAAACCTTGTTATAGGTACCTAATTGAAAATACTTAATCAAGACTTTGTAGTCCTTTGTTATTATCGGTTCGTGGAACCATTGATTGTGGAATTACCTGTTCAAGGAAGGGGCGGCATCCCTCTTTAGAAGTACCATTGGTTAATCAGTGGAAATAGATTATCGGCATTAGGACCACAAATATATTACTTTTAAATTGCTATTTAATTTGAAATACAATTTGAAGAATGTTTAAAAGCAGAATAAATTGCATTTTGTTTTCATTCCGACAGTGGTGACCCTTTTTGTAAGGTGTATACTGTGCGTGAGTTTTCGATTGTGAGTTTTTGTTTTAAGTTGCTGTTTTGTGCTTCACTTAGTAGTCGCATTTGTTATCAGTGTAATTGATTAATTTGAGGTAAGTTTCTAATTTGTTACAATAATTTTTAATAAAGTTTTATTTTTAACAAACAAGAATTCTTCACATTCGACTTTTTATATCAGTTAATCAATATCAATCGAATTTACCTATTTAGATTTTTAAAAAATTGACATACTCTTCACAAAGTTTTTTTATTTTGCATCTCATTAGCGTACTGTCTTCTATTTTCAAATTTTGTGACATAGCTACATATTTCAATTAGCCATATATGTATACAGGCTGTTTGATAAAAAATGCTCCATTCCATAACTTCTTTATTTATTATCCGATTTTAATAACTAAAAAAAGTATAAAAATGGTTTGACAGGCTCTATAAAGTGGCCCCACTCACATTTTTTTCAACGTTGTCTTGAATATCTATATCCATTTAAGAAAAAACAACTGACTATCGTTACGTATTTAAGAAGGGAATGAAAAAATCAAGATTAGCACTATTTTGCAGAGTTTGGAAAACCATTTCTTTATTCTTATTTTTTTTAAATCCGATCATAAACAAGGAAGTTACGGGTTGAAACATTTTTCATCAAACAGCCTGTATGTATAGTGTTTAGTTATTTTCTAGAATAATCGTATTTAATGTTATTGATTAATGATTACTAAAGGCCGGATTTTGCCTATTTTGCCTGTTTATTTTGCTAATAGATATTGATAATTTAATAAATTATAAATTCGTTTTCAGAGGAGGGGATGCTTCTACAGATATTTTATTTTGCCTAAAATTGCCTGTTTTAAATGTTTTGCCTAAAATTTGCCTGAATTGACAATTTATAACAATATGGGCCTTTTTCGTTTCGTAATCGAAAATAACGCCTGAAAAATTAAAGTCGCACATTTTTGTTCTGGGAATTTTAAAACGGGCCAATAGGAACATTGTCCACAAGCGAGCACGTGCTTTTCTACTGCCTTCTTAGGCGTGAGTCACTAATGACGGGACAACCGATAAGCCGAAGGTCACTTCCGGATTTCAAAATAGGTACTAAATTAGCAATTAGCCCTCATAAAGTAAACATTTTTTCCAAGAAGTGTGTTTAAGAGAGCACGAAGTTGGTGAATCAAGCTTCATTGAACTTTCGTGGAGTCAAGGGAGAAAAAGTTCATCAGAAAATTCTTATGGTTCTGGAAAAAACCCAGGGTGGCAAAAACTTAACAACATCAAAAATGCTCTTGAGGGAGGGGTGTAGCAATAATGGATAGCTTGTCCCCTAAAGAAGTATCCTGTTTTAAATACGCGCCCATCACGTCTCGCGATGTGGAACGTTCGTTTTCACAACATAAACATATTTTAACTGATAGAAGACTGAATTTTACAGAAAATAATTTAGAGAAATACATAGTAGCGTATTCGGTTTACGTGTAAAAAAATAGTATAAATAAAACTTAAAAAAAATAAGCAATTTTTATTTTTTGCTTCAGGGTATTAATCAGATTGTCTTTGCCTGAAAAGTGCCTGTTTTTAATTTTTTTTTGCCTAATTTCATATTTTATTTTGCCTACAAATCCGGCCTTTAATGATTACATTATTTCACACTTTCATTACTGGTAGTAGTTTAATACTCCTATTAACGAAACTAATTACATTATTCTGTTTAATTTATAGGTTTTTCAACATGCCTGGCAACCGTTGTTCCTATGTTTCTTGTTTCAAGAAACAGGTTGATTTTCCGGGGCTGCGGATGTACCGCTTTCCATGCGACGAGCGATCTAAAGCGTGGATACTGAATTCAGGTAAATTGCTAAATACTCTAGTATCACAACAAAAATGAAAGAATTAGATGCCTAATACAATGCTAATACTGTTCGACTCGCAGAATTTAAAAAAACCTTTTTTTGCTTTCAGGAAACGTTAGTCTTCTGGATTTGGCAGAAAAGCAACTGCGTAATAAATATATATGCGAAAATCATTTTCAAGTCGACGCATTTGTAAATGAGTCTAAGCATCGGTTAATAAGTTCAGCAGTGCCAGTAGCATTTAATGAAGAATTTAATGGAGATAAAGGTTCCTCATCATCTGAAAAACTGAATGTGTCTGCCACTCAGAAAACTTACAGTGGACCACGTAGGCAAGAGAATACAACGATAATTAATAATATTGTTTATCAGAGTCCGAATCGTTCGTCCGATTGTTCAGAGGTATGTAGTCCATCCTCTATTGAAAAAATTATTAGCATGCCGTCCATGTTTGAACAAAATCAATTAAAACGAAAATTGTTCGGAAATGTTGAGGAAACTCCACAAAAAAAGAAGATGAGAATTTCTATTGCAGGTTATAAAACGAAAATCAAAAATTTGCGTAAAAAATTTTCTCGTGTTACCGTTAAGGTAAAAAATTTAAAAGAACAAACCAACGTCGACAATTTTTTCAATTCATTTCAATTCTCTTCTGAATCTTCGAAGACTTTTGCAAAAATGCAGTTTAAGGCAAAGAAAAACAAGTGGGCTGCTTCTGAAAAAAAATTCGCTTTAATGTTGTATTATAAGTCGTCATCGACATATAATTTTTTAAGGCGACAGGGGATTATTCTTCCGGGAAAATCGACAATTACTAAGTGGTTGGGTAAATCTCAGTTTAGGCCTGGATTTAATGATGAATTTTTTTATCAAGTTAAAAAAAAATGCTGAAGAGTCAGAAAAAAAATGTGCAATATGTTTTGATGAAATGGCAATTGCGGAAAAAATTGAATTCAATAAACAAATGGATGTTTTTGAAGGGTTCGAAGATATGGGGCATTTAGGACGAAAAGGTGCACCTGCCAAACATGCACTAGTGTTTTTAGCTCGGGGTCTGTATTCACCCTGGAAGATGCCCCTGGCGTACTTTTTATCCGAGAAAGTAGTTAGTAAAGACGCGTTAAATATTTTGGTGCCAGAAATTGGGCAAAGATTACTAAATGCAGGTCTAAATCCTCGCCTGATAGTTTGTGACCAAGGCACAAACAACCAGGCAGCGTTTAAAAAATTAAAAATAACTAACGAAACTCCCTTTTTCATTTTAAATGAAGATAACGCAAGCAAAAAAAAAATTTTTGCAATACCGGATTCCATGCATATTGCTAAAAGCATGCGGAATAATCTTTTAAATGGAGATTTTGGGATGGAAAATGACCAAGACAAGAAAATTTCATTTGACGATGTTGTAAAAGTGTATGAAATTGATAAAAAAAATCAAAAATGCAAAGCCTTAACTAAGTTGACAGAAGCCCATGTAAGACCTAATTGCTTTCAAAAAATGAATGTCAAACTGGCCCTTCAAGTTTTTAGCCACTCAGTTGCTTCTGCGATTAGAACCTGTGTTTCAACGGGAGAATTAGTAAGTGCTACGGCTTTAAATTCGGCAGATTTCATTGATTTTATGAATAAATTGTTCGATTGTTTAAATAGTCGTCTATTATATGACAAAAATCCCTACAAATCGGCTCTCTCCGCTGAAAATAATCATGTTTTAAACGTTCTCAACGAAGCAAAAACTCTTGTTTCAAACCTATATAAAATTGACAAAAAAACAAATAAAATTAGTAAACCACCCTGTTTTCAAGGTTTATTACACGTGATTGAAGGCATTTTGCAGCTATTTAAGGAAGAAAAAGAACAGGGAATGTCATATATGTTAACTAACCGATTGACCCAAGATGTGTTAGAAAATCAAATTTCTATATATAGGCAGCATTGTGGATATAATCGTAATCCAAGCGCCAGGGCACTTAGAACAATTTTTAGAAGCAATGCAATCAATTCTTTAATGAAATCCACAAACAGTAACTGCGAAACAGATAATGATAGCATTGTGGAATTAATACCGGAAAATGGTATTATCGGTTCTTCCGGTCCTCTGACTTCATCTGTTCAGGTTGTTTCTGAAAATTTAAGCGAAACCATTGATTGCGAAACCGATTGGGAGGATATCGATGATATCACTGAATATGATACCGACGATAATCCTTCCACTTTGGAAGACTGTGCGGTAACGTACTTTGCTGGATATTTAGCAAAAAAATGTTTAGATAAATTTGATTGTGAAGACTGTAAAACAAGTTTAGTTGTTTCCTCTGCACTTGATAATGAGAACGAGTTATTGTTGTTACACAAAACTTACTCCGATATCGCCGAACCAGATCTCTTTAGAGGTTTAAAAGCACCATCATTACAATTTCGAACAATAGTGGATAAGTGTTTGGATTCTTTTGAAAAAAATTATTCTAATTTTTATTACGTTTATGGTGTAAAATCGCATTTAATGAATTAAATTTTAGTGAATTTGCAGAAGTGGCTGAGTAGCGAAACATGTAGGGAGCACAGGATGTTTATTTTAGAGCTTTTGATAAAATGCAAATTATTTAAAAAGGGAAAATGGTTTCCAAAATCTTCAAGGAATCCAAATAAATTTGGAATTTTTAAAATTTCCCAATAATATTAACGTTCTCATTTTTCATTTTTTCTATTGTAGTATGGGTACCTGACCTACCTATATGAAATTTGATTTGTTTTCGCAATGAATATTATTATATGTATGTAATGTACATATATACATTTTGCTATACTTAAATCACTGATACTTGAATTAACGCTTATTCTTTACTGTGCAATTTGATTACACTTTATAATATAATAGTGCATTTAATCAATGATAGAAAAATCCTTATTTTATTAGTAAATAAATTAAAGCTTGTTTGTATATTAAATAATGGTTCCAAATTATTGTATGTATTATAATAAATTATTAATGTTATAAGTAATCATTTTTTGTAATAATAATAATTATTAATTATAATATTGACTCAATAATTTTCTTGTGGGCTTTTGTACGGCCATATATGGCCATATTTGTATTTTGGAATTTTCCCGTTTAAAATTAATAGGTATTTGTCTTATACTTTGTATAGGATAGAGAAGAGATGTCTAATTTCTGTAATAGATTTTTTCGCCTGTATGTTAAAACATGTTTTATAATACAATTATATATATATATATACATAGGTACATTTCCATCGCTAAGACCTCCGCTATACTCGCGGGCGCTCAAGCCTCCACCACACCTGGTGCATATGTAAGGAAACTAAAAACATATTTGACTTAAGGGGAGAGTGCGTAATAAAGGTTTCTATCGAGGGGTAACACTTTCCTATAATATTTTAGATTGTATGATTGGATCGCTCTCACCTCCTACAATATATAACATTATTCGCACGCTGAGACCTCCGGCGCTGTTGCCATTTGTTTCACGTTAAAGATAAGTGTTTCAGCATTTTCTCGCTTATTCAGTCTCCTCTACACCAGGAACTATGTCGTTCTCCTGGTCAACCGATTACGGAAGTACTAGGAGAATGCAGAAATGGAGCACAAACCCCCTCGGCTAATACTGCTATTCGACTAGATTAAGTGTAAGTTACTTAAGCAAGGTATTTGACTAAGAAAAAATATATCACTTAAAATTTTCATTTTTTTAACTTTAAAACGTGCAATGTGAAACTATGTTTCGGTAATTTGGAATAAAAAGTTTATTATCAAATAAATACAATAAAGATAAGTCTCTAGTTGCAACTTATTATGCGGAAACTAATGGAGCATGCACATTGGTTGCCTTTAAAAAAACATTTGCAACAAACCTAGAAACTAATTTATTATAATCTACTGCTCTACAAATGAACTGGACCATTTGCATATATTAGTGCAATTTTTAAAAATATTTTTCAAAAGAGGCAGTCATGGCATTTTTTGTAACCTTTCATGATTGTGTCACTATAAAAAGCACTTCTTTTCAAAATTTGGTTTAAAGAAAACTAAGTCCATTAATAAAATATTATTATTTTAAAATTTTGAATTTTGCGCAAATGTTGATAGCACATTGCATACAAAGTATGCCAAATCGGTGCTGAACATTTTTAAACTTTCCGAGGAGACTCAATGAACTATTAATTAACCGTTTTTTGTGATTCCTTTTATTTTTGTGAAATATAGTTTTTGTATAATTTTATTATTTTTTAATTTTATGAATATGATTTTGTTAATTCTTCAGTTGAGATTTGAGTATCCTCAGTTAAATATGTTTAGTATGCGTATACTATAAAACAAAAGCTTTTATATACGTATATATATATATTTTATGACGTAATGTAATAAATACAATTTTTATGGGTGGTCCAGTTCATTTGTGGAGCGGTATAGTTAGAAATAAATGAAAATTAACACATTATTTTCATAGATCTCACTTAAGATGACGATTGAAAAATTATTCAAAGAGAGCGCTATTATCGATTTGGTGCTTTTTTAAAGAAAGCGGGGCGTGAAATGTACAAGGTTTCTCCAGTTTTAATTGCTATAATTTGTTTAAAGAGGTTTAGATCTAGCGGATAATACCATTTTCTACATCTTTTGCAATGATTTTCTGTGCTAAATGTATCTAATTTTGAATATCTCAACTTTAGTAGACACGCTTGGTACAGAAAATCAATACAAAGGATGTAGAAAATGCTATTATCCGCTAGATCTAAACATTATTGAACAAAAATGATGGCTATTAAAACTCGAAAAACTTAGTATATTCACGCCGTGCTTTCTTCAAAAAAGCACCAAATCGATGGTAGCGCTCTGTATGGCCAATTTTTTAATCGGATCGCCATCTTAAATTATTGGGTAAGACTGTTGCAAGTGATAAAACAATTGCTATTTTTTCTGGTTCAATTTCACTAAATGCTGAAGTTTTGATTTGACTAGCACAGGGTCCCTTGAAATGCAACTCTTATCCAACAATTTTCGGATTTCCGCCGTCGACGGATATATGTTCTTTTCCTTCACTTCCAATCGAGCTAAGGTATTTGTTGCGTCCAGCTTGCACGCGGTGAATGTTTGTGATTTCGAAACAGTGTTAGAAACACTTTCTTTATGTATGTCGTGAGTTCATAATTTTACATGCCTTCTCAGATAAGATTTTTTATACAAGCCCTTGCACTGCGTGCATGGATAATACTGGGGATCTTGGTCCTGATTTTTGTTGTCGTCATCCAAATTCCTGCGTGCGGGCACAGTATCACCGTCGATATACAGCGTGTTTTAAACGAAGTGTGCACTATTGCTAACTTCTTTATTATTGGACCTACGATATCGGTTAAATTAGCAAACTAGTAGCATTTTTTCTGTTGATTAGAATGGCGAAAACAGAAAAACAATTGAACATCGCCTTCTCGAGAAATTTGGAAAAGTTTACTTTTGTTAAATGGAACACCCTGTATATTTCGCGATCTAAACATAAAAGTTCATATAAGGTCCGGGCCTAAAACTGAAAATGACCGAGTTATTCCAATTATTTACTTTTAGACGAGGTGGCTGTGTATCCATTAAATAAAATTTATGTTTAAATAAACATTGTAAATAAATCTAAATAACATTATTTATTAGACAATTAAAAAACAACTTATTAAAAGAAAAAACCTGTTACTAAAAAAACAATTTTATGTACATATGTCAGAAATACACAGCCACCTCGTCTAAATAAAGAAGTTGAAATAACTCGGTTATTGTTAGTTTTAGGCCTGCACCTTATATGAACTTTTATGTTTATATCGCGATTTTCAATCGTTTTATATACAAATATACAGGGTGTCCCATTTAGCAAAAGTAAACTTTTCCAAATTTCTCGAGAAGGCGATGTTCAATTGTTTTTCTGTTTTCGCCATTCTAATCAACAGAAAAAATGCTACTAGTTTGCTAATTTAACCGATATCGTACGTCCAATAATAAAGAAGTTAGCAATAGTGCACACTTCGTTTAAAACAGGCTATATAGTTCGAAGTGAGTCTTTTTTCTTAATGCTGCTATTGCCTTTTATTTTCCTTGATATTTAAAGGCTCTCTCAAAATGTTTCTCACCTCCTTTTCGCTGGAGTACCGTCTCATAAGATAGTGCATAAAATTCTTAGAAATGGTATCCTCTGCGTAAAAGATACATTTTACAAGGCGAGTTTTCTTAAGCTTTGCTTCCTTGATATTACTGGATAAGGACGTGGCACCTTGCGACACATTTACATTTGGTCCCTTAACTTGAATTTTTTGCAAAATATTAATATGTATTTGGGTTTTTCTCAACTCCCGGTTTCACCCGAACAACATCTTTATGATCTATTTCGCTTTCAACAGCGTTGTCATAATCATCGCTCTCAGTCTCGCTTGTGGCTAACGAATCGCTGTCAATTTGAAAATTCTTATCGTTTATGTCATTATTAAAGGATGCTAAAAAAGCATCTGACTGATATCTTTCTGCATTGTTTTGCTGTGTTATCAAGAGGGCGTTTGGACCTCCCAAGTCATGCATCTGGGAACAACGCATTGCAATTTATTTCCCATAGATTTCAACTTTTACTTGAAACAGTCAAAGACTAAGCTAAAAATAAATCATAAGAATGCGAGAATGAGAACGAGAAAGAGCACGAGCAAGAAAAAGAAAGAGATAGAAATATTAGGTTGACGTACACAGCATCCTTTTGTTATGTTATCCTTTTCCTTTTTTAAAAAACAGTGCTTTCGAAAAGTAGTCTAGAAATTCGATAAAATTGTTGCAATTTTTTTTCAAAATTCCTGAGACGTGTTAACAGATTTTGCGCAGAAACTTATTGCACTGAATTTTATTGTCAGATACTGTGCACAGAAATTTATTTTTGTCTGGACACCTGCACAGAACTTTTTATTGTCAGAACTTTATTTTCTTCTGAATATCTACACAGAATTTTTTTATTGTCTTGATGCCTATACAGAAATTCATTTTTGTCTCCAAACTTGCGCAAAAATGTATTCTCGTCGCTCAAACTCCTGAGACATGCCAACAGATTCTGTTTAAATGCATTTATCTGCAAACGTCACAAAAGTGAACACTTATGTGTCTTTATTGACAAGGTAAAAGTGTCACTTTATCTGCTTAAGCAGATAAAATAGCAACTTTTGCGTACTTTATGTGCCTAAGCACATAAAATCGGTGCTCTCTTTCTTTCTTTCTATGTTTGTTCGCTATCTCCTCCGAAGATACTGGACCGATTAAATTGTATGATGGCTTAAAATTTTGCAAATTTTTAGACTTAGATCGTAGGCCGGTTTTTATTTTCAAAAAGAGTACGAAAAAGTTTTAATTTAATTAAATCCTTTAAGCAGCGGAGCGGAGCATCTGTCGCCGTGGATTATGGCGTGACAGTTGCTGAGGCCGTGTGCTATTAGCTCGGGTGAGTCAGTATGTTCAAATATCATTATAGTAGCTCGTTATTTGAACAACAGAGGTTGGCTCAGTGGTACAGTGCTCGCCTGTCACGCGGGTGGCCCGGGTTCGATTCCCGGCCGATGCATCCTTTTTTTTTAATTTATGTTAATAAAATTTACCTGAATACGTTTGCGGATAAAATAGTATATGTTATTCAGAGTAAAAGTGACTTTATGTGGCTTAGCTGAATTATTTGCCTCACTAACGTTCGGCTAAATAAACTTCAGCTTCACCACATAAAGTATCACTTTTCCTCCTAATAACATAATCTACTATTTTTTGTGATGCTTTTTGAATTTTTTGGGTTATTTTCGTGACAACGGTAAAATCTTCGATATATTTTTTTACTCTCAACTTAAATTTTTAATTGTGGATTTTGAAAGAACTGCACTTACTTTTTCTACATACAGTAATGCAATGTAGAAGGTATGCTGCAAAAGAATCTTTTTGAGATAAACTGCACTGTTCTTCATTTGAAACATTACTTCCGGTGTTATAAGCCGCACTTCCATTCGGATTCTGTCGTTTAAATAATCTACATTATACGAAGTCGTAGAAGGAACATTTATTAGATTTTTCATTTTTCATAATTATGTATTTACCAAACACCCTCCAACCCTTCGACAAAACAACCCCTAAATAACCTAAATACTAAAAAGCTTGCAGGTCACGGTGGATTTATAGTACTAAGACTACCTCGTCTGACCGCTGTATATATTTTCCCCCACCCCAACTCCTTTTTAATGAGACAACCCCTAAATCTTGAACAAGTGCAGATAAGGGTAACCCGGTTATGTTCTGCTATACGCCATTTACCATAGGAACAGCGGCTGAGTGTTCTGGGATTCCAGACATTGTTCACTAGAAGACTGCGAGGTAACTTAATCGAGACTTATAAAGTCTTGAATGGGTATTATTCTGTGCAAATTAACATTTTTCTAATTAGTAATGATGAGAGATTGCGTGGACATAATTACAAGTTTGTGTGCGAAAAACTTAGTATACTGTGTCGACAGCAAAAATAGGGTTTTTTTACATGGAACGGTCTCGATAGCAATGTTGTGAACTGATCTTCAGTTATTTTTTTTAAAAACGCATACGATGAGCTGAATAGTAAACATTTTTATAAAATTTATGAGTATGTTCAATATTTGAATCCGATATGTACGTAGAATATTAATTTATTTATGTTATGACTTTGTTTTGAGGTCATGCAGCACCCTTCTATCTAACAGCATTATATTTTACCCTTTAACCTCACCTTCTTTTGAGGAAAACATTCCCTAAATTTCGAGACTATTACAAATCTTGCAGGTTACGATGGTTTTATGGCCCTAACGCAATGTTCCGTTTGACAGCATAGTTGCTTACCCCCCATTTGGGAAAAATTGGGGTAACCATTTAAAACAAATAGCAATGACGTCAACGTTGCTACAAAAATGGCAAAAAAAATCAAAACCTACCTCAAAAAGTGGCATTTGAACAGAATCTCTTGGCATGTCTCAGCGATTTTGAAAAAAATTGTAACAATTTTATCGAACCTATACATTACTTTCGAAAGCACTGTATAACTTTAAATCCCTTAATGCCCGTGATGACCCACAAATACTGAATATTTACTGCTAGAGTTTCCATTGAGGAAACAATGTTGACCTGTACGGTAACGGCACTTGTCGAAGACGATGTTGTGGATTGGAAATCTCTGTTACAGAACCATTGCTGGTTTCGTCGATCCCAAGTCGTACAACATTTGTACTAGAAGAGTGAAGTTAGAAATGATAGTTGGTGAACTACGGTTAAATACTCACGTAAGACGGTGCAAAGTATCTTCCATTCATGAAAACAGTTTCACTGGCAAACAAAATATTCAATGAGAGATTGCAGTTTTCCTGTTCTTCCTAAAACGGCCGGTTGTTTGTACGTATCTCTGCCGTTAAGAGAACGATTACTTTTACTACGATGTTGCCAAATGTAGGAGGCGATAAAGAGCGATGTTTATCTATAATTGTTGCGAAAATATGGAGGAGGTAACAACGTGCCAAGTATAAATATAAGCAAACGACCGTAGCGCTCGTGGCAAACGGTTGAACTAAAGACGAATATGTTTCGACAAACAACGGATCTTATGACCTCCATCAGAAATTTGAGAGGTAGATAGCTGCCATTTAATCTAATGCCCCACTCTTTTATTTCACAGGATACGTTATCACCTCCGAAACCGGAGGTGGTAACGTCATATATGAGGTCACAACGTACGCTGTTTATATAAAACGGAGGCGTTAAGGTATAGGTTATGAATATATATATATATATATATATATATATATATATATATATATTATAATAAATTATATATACCGTGTGTCCACAGGAGTACGCACCATAGAGATAAGATAATGCTAATAGAATATAAATATCAACCAGTGCTGTGACCACCGTCCCTTTTCTTGTACGATTTATAACAATATTGTTTCATACAGTGGTGAGTCAGAAGCCAGAAAACAACGTTTTAGCGTGCCGGCGATCACAGCATTAGCCGATCTTTCTATTCTATTAGGTTATCCCTATGGTGTGTCCTCCTGTGGACACACGGTATATTATTATTGTGTTAATGTTATTATTATATTTTAATAAATTTATATCTAAAAATCTTTTGGTTTTGCTTTGCGTTATTTACTGCAACAAATTCCAACGAAAATGTTTTTACAATCTTATTGTGAAGTAGGCAAAGTTGAGTGAGTAATAAAGGTAATCGTTTCCAAGTAATCCCCAACTCTCAGGTAAATATGCAATTATGCAAATGAGATAGACCATGGTGCACAGATGAGACGAGCTATGTCCCCCCACTTAAATTTTTGTTGTGCCATCTGTGTGGGAATAGGATATTTTAAACAAACTTTGTATCCGCAAAATGGGGTTTGGGTCCCAGGTAACGACTGAGTAACTGGGAATATTTTTCTGAATTCGCGAGCGTTGCGCCAACTAGTGACCAATCATAGAACAATTTTCTCGACTCCGTTGTCGGCTATTACATTGAGTTATCTTAAGTGTAATTAATCAATGGTAGTACCAAAGAATATAGATAGGGGAAGAAGGACAGCCTATGGGTTATTAGCGTATTATTTAAAAGCTCCTCAGTTCTTGCCTGGCCCTCAAGCAGCCGCCGCCAGTACTAATGAACTTGTTCAGGGCTACGGTCGGAGACGCATTTACAGATTCCTGTCGCATTTTTCCCAAGAACGCGTCTCAGCGTTGCCAGATTGCAAGGAAGTTACAGAGTTATGATTTTAACAGCTATTTGTATAAGAGCGAAATTGGCAATTTGATTTTGCGCTCAAAATATACACAAGATTTTATACAGAGTGGGGTTATTTTCGAGGTGCCACCATTGGCATCTCGGAAACGGTAAGAGATACAACTTCGTCAAATGGGGAAAAAGATGCACATTTATGAGGTCAATTTATTGACGCTTCTGTTTTTCCGAAAAAAACGCATAGCCTACTTGTTATAATCGAAAAACTGAAACTGGTCGATTTTTTCAACCATGCATAACTTTTTTATTATTTCATATAATTTCAATTTTTAAAAAAGAGCTTGTAGGGACTTGTAGGCTCTACAGAATAGGACTACTTTAATATTTTTATGATTCGTAATTTTCGAGGTACAGCCCAAATTTACATTTTTTTAAATGGAATGGATATCAAAATTTTGCATCATTGGAAAGCTTGTTTTTTTCCCTTTTCATTCATGTATGCTTTCACATATTTATTTTCACAAACTTTTAAAATATTTCATAAAACACTTTTTAATCTAGTGTGCCTTGACTGTGTTAGTTGTAAAAACAAATGAATAGTGTGCTCTGGTTGCTATGTAACAAAACAAAAGACAATTTGCAGTGAAAACTTTCTAAACATACTGCAATAAGAAATAATAAGCTACTAACTACTCAAAGTTTAATCATATGCTCAAAATTATAACGGGTGTTCATAAACAGTCGTCATCCCAGTAGGTTTTGACTTCAGAAACGTATGTCTATTAAAATTGAGAAAAAATGCGTTGTGACAGTACTCAATGACGTTTCATTGTGTTTCACGAATTAATCAAAGACATAACATTTTGTTTTTCAAAGCAAGTGGGATGACGACTGTTTATGAACACCCGTTAGTTATTATTAGTGACTTTTATTTGATACTTTTTCCACAAATATTAAGTTTGGCAAATGTTTTACGTTTTATGAAAATAGGTTTTTCGGTCAGTTCTATCGTAAATAAGTCAATAGTCAATAGCTCGTTACCTACTTTCGATTAATTCTTCATTAACATCGTTTCTTACTGATGTGCTTTCCTGATAAGACGTGTCCCATTCCTTAGGCTAATTAACAGGACAGCTTATAAGAATTTCTTCTGGAAATTCACATTCAGTTGAAGATTGTCTTCAGTGTTGTCGTACTCTTTTGACGTTTCCTTTTCCGAAATTGATCACTCAAACGCTTAATCTTAATCATGGTTAAAACGTGCGTATATTTTGAATGTAAGCGAAATCGCAGAACCGACTGCGATTTAAGCTTTTTTCGTTTTCCTATAGAAAAAGAAAGACGCGATTTATGGTTGATTAATTGTGGCAATCCACAGCTTTTTACGTTATCTGAAGAACAATTATGTGAAAGAACTGTGTGTGCCATGCATTTTTCCGAAAAGCAGTTTATGAATTCAAGAAAAAATAGGCTGAGTCATAATGCTGTTCCATTAAATTACAAAACTGCCATGCAACCTGACCACGCAACATCGACAGTGTCGCCCAAAGAACTCGCATTTAAAAAAGAGATCATGCCAAGGGTCTATGGTAAAGCGACGTCTTGTTCGGGCTCTTTTCATTTGGATGAAGATCATATTGCTTCGCCTATGCAATTAGATGCAGATACCATACCGGATTCGTCTATGATACAGGTTAGTTCCTTTAAAAATGCCCGTTCTGTATACAGTGTGGTGATAACGTCCCGCACAAAATTCATTATTTTCTTATTTAATGTTTTTTGGGAAAACCCCGAAACACGTCATTTTATTTTTTAAAAAGATTCAATTTTCCCCCTTATTTTGATAGATCTCCTCACCAGTTAAATGATGATGTAAAAAAATTAGTGCCCCTCGTAGGTAACAATTGTTTTGAGAAAAATACACATGAAGTTCAAACAATTCAGAATTTATTTTTAATGAAAATAAGAGCTATGACAAAAACTACCTAATTTTGATTTTAAAACATTTACCACTGTTTCACAAATGT
The DNA here is from genome assembly GCA_940337035.1 of Agriotes lineatus. Classification (NCBI taxonomy): domain Eukaryota; kingdom Metazoa; phylum Arthropoda; class Insecta; order Coleoptera; family Elateridae; genus Agriotes; species Agriotes lineatus. The sequence goes on along the minus strand of OW679203.1, from coordinate 94,204,694 downwards.
GTCAAAGTCAACAATTTAACGTTTCTAAGGAAACAGATGTGGTGCGTTATTTTAATTTTTAAAAAATCTGAATTTTTTTAACTTTATGTGTATTTTTCTCAAAAAATTGTTATGTGGGGTACTAATTTTTTATATCACCATTTAACTGGCGAGATCTATCAACATAAGGGGGGAAAATGGGATTTCCATTTGAAAAAATTAATAATGACGTCATAGCGCAGAAACAAAAGCCTCCCTCACCCTTCTATTTTTGAAAAATTTATTGTTTATTCTAATTGTCGTTACTATTTTGCTTCAAAGAATCAGAAAATAAAAAGATGGAATTTTTATGCCATACAAAATATGATTTTCAGGGACTTCGAAAATTTCACCTAACCATGTTAGGAGGCGGGGTTTTACGATAGCGCTCAAGCAGCCGTTTTGAGGAAAATAACTATACTGTTAAATGCAAAAGAAAATATGAACAATTTCCGGTATGGGAAAGTCTAGGGACGGTGCCATGTCCACTTTTTAAAGAATAAAATTGACGTGTCAGGGTTTTCCCAAAAAACATTAAATAACAAAATTATTAATTTTGTGTGGAACTTTATCACCACACTGTATAATAAAATTTTTACATTTTCCATCGATAGTAGGTTAACACGATGTCCGATTATAGGGGCTTAAATCTTATAGTTTCCCCAAATTTGTTGCTCGATCTTCGTGTAGGTACTAATTAAATAAGGTATAATTACCTAGTTAAAATTTCTTTTAAAGTTTTATTAATTAAATCAAAACTAAATCCCAAGCAGTAAGTATTCTTTATGCGTTTTTATTCAATAACACAAAATAAACAAAAGTTGGCAGTTTCATAAAATACAGAAAAATTATTGACGTTTTGAATTCTCTGATAAATTGTGTAGAAATATGTAGGCAAAACAATGAGCTTGTAAAGCATTTTAATGGAGCCTACAGCATGAACATCTTTTCTGTTATTGGTATGTTTTATTTTTAAAAACCATATTTCAACAGGCCATGTTAGAAATGCCAACACCTACCAAAACAAGAAAGCGCCGTAGTTCTGCTGTGCTACATCAAAAAATTGCAAAACTGCGAAGACAAGTGGGGGCAAAAAATTCACAAATTTACCGTATGAAGAAGCAATGTGCACGAAAGGGGGCTAATTTAGATGCATTGGGCTTGAAACCAAAAACCGTTCGCGTCTTTGTAAATATGCAACTTTCTCACATATCTAAACAACCTTGGACAGAAGCTGAAAAAGAATTGACCTTAAATATGTACCACAAATCTCCAGCCCTCTACTTTTTTATGAGAGAAAAATTAAAATTTACTATGCCCTCCAAATCTACAATAGTTTCATGGTTAAGGTTAAACCAACTTAATACAGGCACCAGTACGGAACTAATGAAAAAACTGGCTGTTAAAGTTAACAGCATGACCGATGATGAAAAACAGTGTGTCGTATTCTCGTATTACTTGACGAAATGCATTTAAAGAAAGGTAGGTATAGAATAATATGATTGAAGGTTTTGAAGATTTAGGACATCTTGGACGGAAAAGCAAAATCGCTAGTCATGCACTAGTGTTTATGGCAAGAGGACTTATTCACAAATGGAAGATTCCTGTCAGCTTTTATGTTTCTTCAGGTACCATTAAACATGGAGAGCTATCTTCCCTCATTATTAAAAACATCGAAGAGTTACAAAGAATAGGACTTAAAGTGCGTGCTGTTACTAGTGACCAAGCTGCTACAAATAGAGCTGCATTTTTAAATCTAGACGTTACTGCAGAAGAGCCGTATTTTTTTGTCTGCGACGCAAAAATTTTTGCAATATATGACGTACCGCACTTGATAAAAAGCGTACGGAATAATCTCCTATCAAAGGATTTTTACGTGGAGGGCAAGAAAGTTTCTTGGAAAGATATCGAAAAGGCATACAAAACAGATAAATCTTCTTGTACTGTTCGAGCAGCTGTAAAAATCACGGATGCCCACATCTACCCCAATACTTTCCAGCGAATGAGGGTTAAATTTGCAACGCAAGTGTTTTCCAACACCATGAGTGCTACGATAAGAACTGCTGTTGGAACGGGCGAGTTAAAAAGCACCAGCGCTCTGGATACTGCAGAATTCGTACAGAAAATTAACTATTTATTTCATTGCTGAAACAGTCGAATGCTGAATATGTATGTGCTCTATCCGTCAACGTACCGCGTACTGAAAATAATTTGAAAGAGTATTTGCAGTGGGTTAAGACTTGGCAAACATATACATCTAATAAAAAGGTGAACCAAGGTGTTTATTGTTTTAAGGGACTTATTTTAACCATGCAGTCAGTTATGGAGCTATGGGAAGACTTAAAACAAGAAGGGTATCGTTTTCTCCTGACCAGCAGACTAAACCAAGATCCTCTAGAAAATCTTTTCGCGGTCCTGAGGTATAGGGGAGGCAATTCTTCGAACCCCACAGTAAAATCTTTCCGCCAAGCACTACAGTTCAACATGCTGGTTAAATTGCAGCATCCTGCAGAGAGCTCCAACTGCGAAGTTGATGAAGATGCTGTTGTCAACATGGCGAATGTTGTGCCAGAAAAAGACGTCATGGGATATGTTGAGAACATACCATATACAGTTGCTGAACAAAATGAATTAGCAGAAGATGGTAACCTCAGTTTACTCAGTGAGGTAATAGAAGTTTCAACACAACCAAATCAAGAAACCACATTAGAATCTTGTGCGACGGTATATATGTAGCTGGTTATGTCATTCATAAAACGCTTTTACGTTTTAATTGTGATCAGTGTCAAAATATGTGCAGCCGTGACTGGGTAGTGCATCATAATGAACTGTTTTTACAGCAAAAAGACTATGGTGCAGGCGACTGTGTTATTTACTTAAAAAAACCTTCAAGTATTTTAATAAAAATAGTTACAATGTTACTTGAACATTTTGAATATTATTTTAAAAATAGTAAGTCGTGTGTAAGTTTTAAGAAAACATTATTAGCATATAGTGTAAATAAAGTGAAAATTTTAGTACCAGGGTGGCTTAACGAGCAAGACACATGTTACTCTCATAAACTGTTTTTAATTAATCATTTAATTAAGTGCAAACTCCATAAAACGTTGAAATGGCTATCGCAAGATTTAAGGACTACAAACCAGTCTGGTACACGCAACAAAAAATACAACATTTAAGTAATGTTTAAAGCTTAAAAAATGTACGTTTATATGCTTACAGATATATTTGTGTACTTCCTATTCTTTGTAACTTTGTATATTATATTGTTTTATTGTATGTAATATTTACACCTTAAAAATCTCATTTATTTAATAGATCTTTAAAATTGGCGAGAGTAAGAAATGTAGAACATCTTTATTTCAAAATATTTTAATTTAAACTGGCGTTAATGGTTCTGACTCAAATTTCCTATAATCTGCCTTTAAAAAAAGTAATTAAACCCGTAAAAGGTTGGGGCAAATTGGGGTTCAATCCCTAACAATAGGTACCTAAATCTTTATTAACAAATTATTATTTATGTCGCCCAAAAATTATGTCAAATGCAAGTAATAATAATTTATTTAAAAATAGCTATTTGGCATAATTTTTGAGCGACTTAAGTATAATAATAATAATAATAATAATAAATGTCGTTTATTGAGCAAAAATAAATAAAATTGTTATTTTACAATATACTTGAATTATGAATACATAAGTTGCTCAAAGGGGCGAAGTTCAGGCGTGCTAATCGAATTAGCATATTGTTCTACCACTTAACCCCAAGGTAAATAATTAAAACAGATAATTTGTTAAAAAAAGGTATATTGTTGGGTATTGAACCCCAACCCTCGATTAGTTTGCAGCTCCTTAACCACATAAGTTCTTTTTGGTTTCTACTCTAATTTACGTTTAAAGTGCAGTAATTTAAACTAGAGTATAAATTATTAAATAATTGTGAGTTTTCTGTGAAAACCGTCCCGATTCATTTTTTTAAATAACAGATTGTATAGAACTTGGGTCAGATCCCTAATCACCAAATTAAATTTTTGCATACATTTCTGAAAGATAATTTAATGTCGATAATAAATGTTCGAATAATATTGTCTTATTCTTTGCTGAGACTATATATAGAGATCGCCAACTTAAATGTGCCTAAATAGAAATTTTTTAATGCATCAAGTAAATGAGGCGTACTGTTTTAGTAGCCGTACTGTACTCTATACGTATCAACTTCACAAGATACAATATTATTTTTGTTTTTATTTGCTTTTGAAAATAGATCACTGTAAACTATATTAATCGTCAACATTACTTGAACAATAATTTCCTCTCGTATTAAAATTTTTAAATAAAATCCGTATATTGTTTATTAATGTTTTTTTTTCATTATTTGTACATAGCTAATTCTATATTTATTATAGAATTTTGTGAGAATAAAGTGGGGATAATCCGTATTCCGTATAATCTTGTGGTCATCGGTAAACTTTTTGTTGAAATTATATTAGAAACCTCTTATGTAATTTTTATAGGTACCTAGCTACCTATTAAATGTTTAAAAGTGTTGCATGTGAAACTTATAAAACCTTTATTTTACTTGGTACGAGTTCATCCGATTGACAACAAATGTTTTAAATAATAACAAAACAAACCAAAGAATATACACCTATATTTAATATTCTTTGTAACAAACTTAACTTAGATGTAAGCAGAATCAAACTACTGAAATATTCTTTGGCAGAATACAAGTTTATTTCCGGTAGGTACAACCATTGTAAAACTATTGGAATTGTAGAGAGAAAGTTCTTGCAACACTGTTATAGCTCAAGAATGCTAATGACGCATTTACCTGCTGAATGCCACTGATAAGGTAATCACTTTGACGCTAGGAGCTTCCAGCGGCATTTTCGAACAAAAAATTATATATTTAACCAAGTAAATAGTTATGCAACCCAAATCACAGCATATACTGTATAGCCCATAAGGCTGTCCTTCTTCCCCTATCTATATTCTTTGGTAGTACCATAGGTTGTGGCAGGATTATTTTAGATTTTGGTATCGTCTGCATAAAATAAACGTTCCGAATTTATGTAGTACGGAATGTCTGATGTATATACTACCAAAAGTAACGGCCCAAGCACCGACTCTTGGGGTACCCCACTTAATATCGGTAGCTTGTCAGTAAAAGAGCTCCCGACTTTCACCGAAAACTCACGGTCAGACAGACACGATGTGATCCACTTCAACAGTTTACCTCGAACTCTGACTTGATTAAGTTTCTTTATTAACCGAAGTTTGTACACTTTATCGAACACGCGATTAAATTCAAAATAGACAATGTCCACGCACTCGCCATTATCGAGACTTCTGGACCAGTCATTAAGGCACTGCACGATAATTGTGAGGATTAGATTTTTCTTCTTTCTTAAAAGTAGGTACAACAGACGCCGTTTTCCACAATCTCGGAAGTCCCCTTTTCTCAAGCGATTTTGTCATCAGGATACATAACGGCAGCATTCCTACATTCCTTTAACAATCTTGACGAAATGTTGTCTAGGTCAGGTGACTTCGTAATATTCAGCTTTTCCAACTTATTACGGATCATCTTCAGAAAACACAATATTTGAAATTTCGTCCTCTACAGCAGGATATAGAGCAACATCTAGAAGTGGAAGATTTGTTTCGATTGTATATGCTTTCTTAAACGTTTGTAAAAAAATTACAGCTATTTTGCCACTACTGTTTTAAACAATTCCAGTCTGGTCACGAAGTTGTGGTCGACAGATTTGTTCTAATATGCATATAAAATCGTTTTTGGATTTCTACTGTTAGGAATACGCGATTCATATTGCAGTCTCACATTAGAAATTTAAGTTGATAACTCATTTGAAAATGTTCTATGGTTGTCATAGTCTAGTTGCCTACGATATCCCTGATATTTTTCCATAGTGTTTTTTACGACGTAAATTGGTTTGAATATCTCTCTTAATCCATAGTTTTAAGGAAAATGTCGCATGTACGTATTCTAATGGTATTAAGCCCACGACTCGACTCTGTTAGCAGTGCAACATAATGGATCAATTCAAGAAGCACAGAGTTGGGGTGTTATATGTAGTTGCAATGTTAAACTAAAAATTCAAACAGTAAATGCATTGATAATGAGATGCGAGAAATAATAAAGTAGTTGAGTAAGGAACGCCGAAGGCAACGCTTGCTTTCACAGGGGTCGAAGTTAACGTTTAAATAAATAAAAACAATAGGTTGGTGCATAATAGAAAGCCGAACCGAAAGAAATTAATACACATAAAAAGGTTTGCTATGTGCAGGTTAAAATAAACGTAGTTTTTTTTATTAAAGCCAATACTAGTGAAATTTGTGAGGAATCTAAAAGGTAAAGAAAGGTAGAATCAAATAATAGGACATTGCAAGAGCAATTGAGAAGCAGGCAGCAGGGCATGAACGAAGCAAATGAGAAGTGGTGAACTCGAATAAATCAGTACATTTAAAATACAATTAGTGCAAAAGCAGAGCAGTGGTTAAAATTAAAGGTGTGTGTGCGCAGCGCTACCGAAATAATTTTAGATGTAAGAAAAGACAATAACTTAGACTATTCAATTCACCTGTCATCTGTCAAAAAGTGACCAATGCAAATTCAGAATTCTGACGTTTCTTGATGAATCAAAAAAATATCAGTGGATATATCTTCCTAGAAGGTATTCAAGTGACTATTTTTAACAAATGCGATTTTTATTAGAAAAAGTCAATATTAGTGTTCCGTTACTATAGAAATTGCTTAGTTTGTTGCTAGATTTACTAAAAATTAAATTGAAAAGGTAGTTTGGTTCATTAAATAGTCCCCTCGAATACCATTCTTAGTCAAAGTTAAGTAGATTATTTTTTGCGGTGGTATCACTACTCATGTCTATTGCGCTTGGAATTAGGACTCGTGCTAGCGCACTCGTCCTAGTCGTACCAAAGCGCAATGGACATTCGTGATACCACCGCAAAAATAGTCGACATAACTTTGACTACTCATGGTATTATAAGTGATTATAAGAAAAATGTAAAATAAAATTTATGTAATCAAATTTATTTCCATTTTGTACTTTAAGTTAGCAAACATAATTTCCGTTAATATTGTCTCATAGCAACCAGATTCGTTTTTGTTTAATAACGGATGAGAACAATTGAAAATTAATTACTTGACTGTTTGTTGAAATTTGTGCTTCATATTTTTATATAATTTTGATAATAAACGTGTTTTCCAAGCTTTAAAAACTATACCAGTTTATTGCCCAAGTGCCAGTGTACAAGTGGGTGTATTTTCACCAAGTTGCGCAACAAAAAAAATTCAAACTCTAAAATCTCAAATAAGAGGATATTGGGGCCGATCAACTTCATGTTTGCGATCTACGACAACGGCCAAGAGGAGTATCGGAGCCAAGAGGTCAGCAGTCTACGGCAGAGTACAGGTCTGCAAGAACATCTCCAGCAGATTTGGCAGCAAGGGGAGCAGGAATAGCGGAGAAAATCCTACGACGTCGTTTCCAGAGGGGCCGATGTTGTCCTTGCGAGTTTTATAAGGTACGATTTAGCCTAAACAAATAGTGTCAGCGTCCGGAAAACGAGGTGCATACTACATCAAAACCTTGTTAAAGAAGGGGAATTTTTTCCAAGGCTCTAACTAAGCCGCATTTTAAGTAATTCGCCCGGCGTAAGTAAAACGCGTGGTTTAGCGAAAGTTGAAGCTGTGCTGGAAGCGACCAGAAACAATTGCCCAAATTTCTACGGCGTCTGTCTGACGTCACGAACTACGTAACTGCTAGAAACAAAAGTTGTTATTTGTCGCCAAGTGCGAAATTTTGAATAATTACCTTGCGGATTCTCATATTTTACGAGTATTTTAACTTTCAATGAACCGCTGTTTGCATTAGCCAACCGATTTTTGATTTGACAGATTTTTGGACCTTGAGCTACCGCGTATTTGAACTACTGACTGTGTATAGTACCATTTCAGATCAATTTTAAATTACAGTCGACTTCGGAACTCACCCTGAGATTAAAGATCATTTACTGAGAGCTAGCGCTTTTCTAATCAATTGCAGTTGAATAAAATATAAAGAGGGACCTACAACCATTTATTTTGTGCAGTAAATCAGTAGATTTCATATTTTAACCAGCCTAGTAATTTAATGACAGGCAAAGTTCGAACACAGTAAAATATTAAACAGTGAATTGTGTATTTGGATTTACCATAACTTCCAAAATACAATTAAATTATTAAAATAAATAATTAGAAAGGGTCCATCTATTATAGTATAAAGATACGAGAATTTTGAGCAGGTTGGTAAAAAAATTGTTCAAATTCCTGCTAGTTTTCATCCTGTAGAATGAGACAGAGTTTGTTGCCAATCAAGGTTTATCGGATGCGTATTTAAATTGGCGTAAAATTGAACATCAAATTTGAGAACTATATGGTCAGATTTAAAGATAGGAGGTATTTGCTTTCTGTTAGCAATAAGATCAGACTAGAAGTAAGAAGTAAATGTAGGACAGGGGCGTTTGGCCAGTTCTAAAACGGGTTGGTTCGGTGATTAGTTGACATAACCGTGAATTATGTAGATGATCGACTAAGGCTTGACACGATTCGGAAACATTTTGATAGGTACAGTTAGTCCAAGAAATTTCAGGAAAATAAAAATTTCCTGCAATAATAATATTGTTGTACTGAGCTACTAGTTGAGACAAATTGTTGAAAAGTATTTGGTTTTTTTCATTAGAAAGATTGGGGAGTAACCTGGTAGGGTAAAAAGTGCATCGGGGAGCTTTTCGTTATACCAAGTTCGCTGGCCATGACACAAGCGGATTTTTCTTTATCAGTTAAAACAGTAAACTCATCAAACTTTAACGACCACGCGTTAGTGTAGAGGATAGACCACCGAAAGTGATTGGTTGTGAGTTTTCTGTTACTTGTTTGATAATGGCGGGGATGCCCTTAACATATCTAATTGTTAAGTCGGTTTCGCCTGCCTCCATTCTAGCTGTTAGAGCCTCTCTCAGTTCAGTAAGATATTTTTGCTGCTGCGGCGTTTTATCGTCTTTGATTACGATTTTGTCATATTCGGTACGGGTAGGCTGTAGAGGATTGCATTAATTCGTTGCACTCCTATAGGTGGTTTAAAAAGTGTTGAGTAGTATGTCAAGTGGTAGCTGGTGTTTCTGTGCCAAAATTTGGATCAATTGCGAAGTTACCATCGCCCTGGAAGCGCGTATATGGCAGTGATATTCGTGCTGAGCAGTGCGGAGCCCTGGGAACTGATGAAAAGACGGGGGTGTCAGCAATTTTGAAATGGTGCAAGCTGCAGGCGGCGTCGAAGGTATCGGGCTTGTTACAGCAGGCCAACGGAGAGAAATAGCAGCCCCTGTTCGTCGTGGAACGCGCTGTGGGGACACCTGGTGTCCTATTTTGGAACAGGAAAATCAAATAAGGTTAGAAAGTTATCCTAAAAATAGGATTTGGTGAAATTTTTAAAGTGGCGTCGGTTTTAGCACATTTCCCGAAGAAGCGCTTCGTGAGTGTTTTGTTGTGGGGTCTATTTGCTTACGTTTGTTAAATCTCTTAGGCAAAGCTCTTACGTAATCACTGATGTACTTATTAATACGAAGCTAAATTGTGAGGTTGGAGCGCCATGTTTGTAAAGTTGTTCTCATCAGTTAAAATATCTAATTTTGTAGCGGTCACCCAACTCTTTGAGATAATAGAGTCATTTATTTAAATAATAATAATAATAATAATAATATCAATATCATTACACTCAATAGAATAAACACAACTATATATAGCTACTCATTTAAAAAAATCAAAGTTAATGACATTTCCGGTAAAAAGCAACAAAACGCAGTAGTCTTCTCCACGTACATTTATTAACAAGGCGACATGTTTCGAAGCCAAACTGGCTTCATCTTCAGGTCAAAATAATCATCTACAGAGGCACATGGTTAACAATAGTGTACAATTTAAAGATATTAACTTACTGGTAGTAAAACAGGTAAAACCACGTGTTCCAAAATATAGGTTAAATTGAGGTTAAGCGCTGAAGGCGAGGTAGTAATAAAAATTCACAAAGAACACCACAAGAAAATTAATTCAATAGCCAGTAAACTACGTTATAAAGATCGTTGTACTGGTTATTATATCATATTTAACAAATAAAAATTATGGCAAGTAAAATAGCACCATTCTCTGGCGGAGAAGGCACTAGAATGGGATTTTCAGTACAATGTAACTAAAACCAGATCAAAAAGTCCCTAAATTTAATGACACTGAAACTACCAGAGAGGGTCATAAAGTAAAAAAACAAAGTTAAAACCAATAAAAAGGGAGAAATCAGCCAAAGACAAAACAACTATTTAATATTCAGGAAAATGTAATTAGTATCAAAATCTGTGACTTCGTTAAGTCTGAATTCATTATTATTGGACATAATTTCAAAAATTTATAGTAAATTCAACAACCTACCTTTGTTAGCTATATGTAAAATTTTATAATCTTTATTATCAAAGTTGTGGTTATATTGCAAAATGTGATTAGCAAAAGCTGATTTATTAGGTTGGTCGATATTAAAGTTGTTGTTTTTAATGCAAGCGGAATGTTTTTTGATTCCTTTTCTGAAAGTACGTCCAGTCTGACCAATGTAAAAACGGCTGCATGACGAACAGGCAAGACGGTAGACACCATATCTATCTAATAAAGAGGTGGGATCTTTATTGAAGACTACCAATTTGGGGGAATGGGTAGTAGAAAAAGAAATTTGAAAATTGTATTTACTAAGTATGTTTTTGATGGACATCGAGATAGTACCATAATAAGAGATCGAATAAAAAGTTTTGTTTTCAAGGTTTTTGATAAGGGTTATGTTTGTAGAAAATTTTATACTGAGTTTATAATAAATACCTAGGTAAAATGAGTTGAAGAGGATAACTGTTTTTGATGGCAATGTATTTAATGATGTTAAATTCACTGTTTTTTCGAGCTTCTGGGCTTGTGTCGCATTTCTCTTTCTATTAAGCGAAAAAGTAGTCATTATCAAACTTGTATGCTACTAAAATTACGAGTTGTAGAGCGGGCGAAAGTTGTCAAGTCGGCGTTTAATTTTATTTCATGTATCGTACTACTACATAAATGGCATAATAAACTTCATTGCATCATGAGAATCGTTATATTTCAAGTAGCCAGTACGTAAATTGTTATTTTTGACGTAGTTCTCAATGAGAGCGACAATGACGATGAGGATGCTGCAACGCTCGAAGTAAAAATCGTCGAGGAATGGGGACATCACGAAGAGCACCCTGACCATGAATGTATACTTGAAGAAAGTAAGCATCAAGAAAAAGATAAAATATATATCGAGGAAAATGAACCAGAACGATCAAAACGGAGAAGAAAATAAAAAAATTACAACACCGATAAGTAATTAATTAATCTACAAATCGTAATTTTAGTCGAATTTCAATTTATAGCAGGTAAAATTGCAAGCATTTTCAAGTAACATTAGCAAGAACCGAGTTACTGCAACAAAAGCAAACTCACCAATTTCTTAAGATGGCGGAAACAGAGCATGGGCAATCTTCGTCGACAACAATTATCATTTTAAATAGCTACAGTAATTTAATAGCTATTTAAGTCACAAGGAATGTAAGGACCTATTAACATTTGAGGTAGGCAAGTACAAGCCAAGACGAAGTCGCGGCTTGTTGCCTGCCGAAAATGTTAATAGGCGATACATTCCGAGAGTTATCTTATTATATTTTTCGCGCTGCTTATCAAAATTTTCCTAGATTTTTGAAAAAATCGTTTGGTTTGTCACCTGTCACCAGGATTAATTTTCGTGAGTCGTGTTACCTATGAGTGTCACATGCCACATAAACACTTGCAATTTAGAAACAAAACGTCTAAATCTGCATCCTGTTTTGCTAATTTTATTATCCTAGGAACTTAATAATAATATTAAGTTCCGTTGTCAAGAAAAAGCAGGAAATAAATATAATCACCGACTTTTACGTTTTGTTACTAAGGCTGTATCACTGACTTACATGATCAGCAGACGGAAAAACATTTTATAAGGAAGGGTGGTCGCGAGGAAATTTCTCATGAAGTGAATTTATTAGTAGACCAGGATAGAATCCCAGTTTCTGATGATGTCAAAAACTTGGGTCTTTATCTTGATAATGATTTTAAATTTACTAAACATATTTCAAAATGTGTGCAAAGATCATATAGTTTCTTGTAACTTATTTATCAAAATCGACAATTTTTAAGTGTAAATGTGAAAACCGTTTTGTGTAATGCATTAATTTTGTCCTGTTTGGATTATTGTGACGTTGTTTATGAATCACATTTAAGTAGCTTTAATATTGCTAGAATTCAGAAAATACGGAACTCATGTTTACGCCTCATATTTGGAATACGAAAATATGAAAGAATTTCTTATAAGTTGAAAGATTCAAACTGGCTTAATATGAAAGAATGGCGCTCCTTTCATTCTGCATGTCTTTTCCACAAGATCATTTGGAGTAAATCACGGAGTTACTTAAACAACAAATAAAGTTTAGAACCAATGTATATACTTTAAATATAAGATTTAAAGGAACGCTGACTCCATCTCAACATAAGTCACAATTTTTCAAGTGATCGTTTTCTTACAGAATAACTAAATGCTATAATTCGTTACCAAATGTAGTAAAAGGCTATTGTACGTCAAAATTTAAAAAAGCTATTTTTCAAAATTTTATGTATAAACATCAATGAATTAATTATTAGGGTCAAAATATCACACGTCTTTTTGTTTTTCACCGGGTTAAGTGGAAGAACAGCGGATAGATCTGTTTTTCTACCAAGTTGAGCTTCGCCCAAGACAATATTACGTTTTAGTCAACATTTTTTCTTTGTAATCTTGTAATAATTTAATACAGACCTTTATTATTATTATTATTAGTATTAATATACAATAATATAATGCTGTTTACTATCTACTTGACAAACTGTAATGATTCCAATAATGCAATGAAGTTTGTTATGTCATCTACGTAATAGTACGATACATGAAATGAAAATTACGCGCCAACTTGACAATTTTGGCCCGCTGTACAAGTCGTAATTTTAGTCGCATATCAATTTATAATAGGTCAAATTGAAGCTATTTTCAACCTCTACAAGTTTGATAATGGCTATTTTTTGCTAAATAGAAAGAGAAATGATACACAAACCCAGAAGCGCGAAAAAAAATCTCGACCCTTTCACGCTCTCCTTTCGCGTTCGATATCTCGACAAATATCGCTCGTACGCGAAAAAGTAATAGAACATACATTGTAGAGCATTGAAAATTCTAAAAAATATGTTTGCATTATATTCATGTAGTGTAAACGGGAACCGATTTATCGCAAAAAAATCAAACGCACCCATTTATCAAGATAGCATAAATAGCACATAGGAAATTTTGGTCGACAACTTGAAGTTAAGCTTTGCTGGACCTCACCAATATCCCAAAAAAGAAATTTCAAATTGCTCTTCACTTTCAAGCAAAAATGACATAGTGACTGGACTAATATAGCTAACAAAGGTAGCTTGTTGAATTTACACGAAATTTTTGAAATTATGTCCAATAATAATGAATTCAGACTCAATGAAGTCACAGATTTTTATACTAATTAAATTTTCCTGAATATTAAATAGTTGTTTTGTCTTTGGCTTATTTCTCTCTTTTTTTGGTTTTAACTTTGTTCTTTTACTTTCTGACCCTCTCTGGTAGTTTCAGTGTCTTTGAATTTAGGGACTTTTTGATCTGGTTTTAGTTACATTGTACTGAAAATCCCATTCTAGTGCCTTCTCCGTCAGAGAATGGTGCTATTTTACTTGCCATAATTTTTATTTATTAAATATGTTGTAATAACCAGTACAACGATCTTTATAGCGTAGTTTACTGGCTATTGAATTAGTTTTCTTGTGGTGTTCTTTGTGAATTTTTTATTACTACCTTGCCTTCAGTGCTTAACCTCAATTTAACCTATATTTTGGAACACGTGGTTTTACCTGTTTTATTACCAGTAAGTTAATCTCTTTACCTTGTACACTATTGTTAACCATATGTCTCTGTAGTTGATCATTTTGGCCTGAAGATGAAGCCAGTTTGGCTTCGAAACATGTCGCCTTGTTAATAAATGTACGTGGAGAAGACTACTGCGTTTTATTGCTTCTTATCAAGACACCTCCACTAATAGCACGATGGATCACCTCCCTGTTGACATTTCCGGTGAAACCGAACGTCGACCAATTTGATTATATCTATCTGTCTAACTGAAATTATATTTAATGTCCTTGTAACAACTTTCATCCAAATTCGTTGATAAGTAAAGGAGATAGAGACATGGTCATGGTCTCATTATTCTTCTTAACATGGAATTTCGGCTTAGACCGCGTAGTATTTGTATATGAACACACAGCATTTTCTGGCTTAATGTGCCTTGCACCTTGTGAAGTCGAGCAAAAACTCGCGCGATGGTCATGTTCGGCAGATTTGGCCGTTTTGGTGTTTGTCCATCCATATTCACTAACGTTTCGCAAGACTTTGCAGCTTGCATCATCAGAGTGAAAGTCGCACTGCAGTGAGTAACCTCGAAAGCCTCAAACAGTATATAACATGGTCTCATTGTCACTCTATATACAATTCTGCACACTAAATGAAGTGGGTTGGTTTACCGTTACCATTTTTCCATCAGATATTGACTTATCTGAAGTGTCTTTTAAAACAGAAACGCTCTCTTTGTTTCCTGTAATAGGAGTAAAAGGAAATACGGTTGGAACAGCAGTATTTTTAAGCTTCCTACTGTTATCAGTTCGTATTTTTTCACACATACATTCCTTAAAATGTTGGTCGTAGATTCTTGAGTTGTTGTTGGATACCAGTTTTTCCGACCAATTCTCTTAGCCCATATATCACGTATTGTTTTTTGACATTTCAACCCTCCGCTAAGGGTGTCAAAATTACTGCCAAAATTACTGCGAACGGATAGAACGGGAGTGAATAAATGAATACAATGAATTAATGAATGAATGAAATGAATGTCCTGTGAACTGGTCGCGAAGCTGCTATTATATCTCTTCTCCTCGTGCTTTGGACATCTTAGCAACCACTTCGGACGTCTTAGGTGGGAGAGCGGCTCGTAGGTGTACCTGCGACTCCTCGATGACGAATTTTATCGGTGGCCGCGCGGCCCAAAGATTCAATGCTCCGATACGTAACGTAAAATACGCTATGGGAGAACGCGCGAATTAATTCGTAATTCAAATTCGCGTTCGCGCTAGGCGAAACGTTACAGTTTCATCTCGAGGCAACCCTTTCTTTTGTATATCCTATTTTCCTCTATTTGTACAACCAACTACGCAGCAGTGAACAATTGCAAAGTTCAAGTTCAATTGCAGTAAAATTTCGTTTTAAACAAACGTATTTAAGTAACAAAGCTTCAACTTGAAGATGCAGCTTTCAAATTGATACTAAATCAAGTAATAGTAATGTAATAATTTTACTGAGCCGTGTGACCATTTGACGTTGGGATAAAATTAATGTCGCTCTCCTCTGAAGACTGGTGTATGAAGTGGAGTAACAAGATTATACACAACACATAAACACATACATGTCTTGCAGGTAGAGTAATAGGCCCACAAAGGCCGCAGTTCGCGTGAACATGGTTCACCCTCCACCCAAAAAAAATATAATTATTTTATATAGCAGTGTGTCTGCTATATCACAGTTAAGTTATCTGAAAATACTGCGTCCGCCATGTTTTGTCCAATTCACATTACCAAACTGTTAACCAAAGCTTAATATATTGTGACTGCAATCTATTGTACATCTATTCTAGAGTTTCTATACTCGTACCGGGTGTCTCACGTAGTACGGACAATAGGGTGACTGTTAAAAAATCTACTTTGAGATACAACGTTCAGATTAAAAATGTGAGCTTCTATTGCAATTTCAAATATCTTTTCCCAGTAATACTTATGCTTTTCTTTCAAATAAAAGGTACTTTATTCTTAACCAAATTTCACGTTGTCTCGTTTTCTAACCACGCTGTATATTATTTCGGAATTTTGGTAGTGGCTGCGGACTTGCTAGATAAAGCAAAACTTTTTATAAATAAAGGCTGTTCTTCCTAAAATGCAAAATAAGGAAGTTTACAAGTATAGTTATGTCCATCCGTGGACACACTGTATATTCTTTAATTTCATTTTACTTCAGCCCCATAAAATTATTATTTCAATATGTTTATTTTAGTCTCCATATTTTTATGCTTGACTCTATAGACAAATAATTTAATAAATGGTTGTTATACTGCCGGTATAAAATATCGGAACACCAAGAATGTATTGGTCACTTTAAATAATATTTTCGGAAAGGTTATATAATATAAATGTATACAAATTTCAAATTGTTTGGTGTTTCGCTTTGTAATAGAGGCAGTTTATAACTGTTGTACTAGCTGTTTTGACTTGTACTCTGTAAAATAAATTTAAATTAAGGTCTCCTCTAAAGTACATTATTTACAAAAATTAACTACAGCACTTCCTTCATTCCCATAGTATTTTAATTATATTTATGCCGTTTCTTTCTGGTAAATAAAACCCTTAACGCGCCACTGGTAACGTTTGAACGGCGCAATTACGTCAGCTGGTGATTATGACGTCGACGTATTTCTATATGGGTTCATTTAAAAACTACATTTTAATAAATAATAGAAATAATAATAATACACACCATTTCATTCACCAAATAAATAATACTACCCATATGTATCTTACATAACAAACATAAACATATGGAGAGGGGATGGTAAGTAGATGGTTTCCTAAAAGGGAGTCCTTGCACTACCTTACGACCGCTTCAACAAATATTTAAGAAATTAAACATAATGGACACAATAGCAATAGAGCCAGAATTACCAAACTTATATGAACTAATATAAAATAAAATAAAGTAAGATGAAATAAAATGATAAGAATGATTTCCGCATGTCTATCGATTGGAACTATATATATTCACAAATACCAAATTGTTATATTTATAGGCTATTTATATTCACAAAAAAACACTTCTTATGATTGGCGCCCGTGTGAGTTTTGTTACGGAATAATTGGGATTTTGCTACAATTGTTACGGTTTACTTTCGCGTTACTTGAATTGCTATTATTTTCGGATTCCCGAACGTACGTAGTTAATAATTTTATGATGCGAACGCATTTTACCTGCTCGAGAGTTCGTGTGTCGAACGCCAACTCGGTCTTCTGCACCCAGAACGCACTTGAAGAGGTCGTGTTTTTCTAGACCCGAATGCCAAAGCTGAGTTTATAATTCTGCACGTGGCAGAATTAATTGTCGTAAACGTTAATTTACGGATTTATCAGTTTGGTTTGATGTTTATTTCGTGGGGACGAATTGTCGTTTACTTATAAAACCATTGTAATATGGGATTTTGTGGGGTCGAAAAACAACGTGACGCAGTTGTAATTTACGGCGCTTCCATTATGAAAGTAGGCACGTTATATTTGTTTTAAATAGTTCATACGGGGGTATTCGTTCTTAATTAGCGCTTCTAGTAAAGCCGCAAATTCTGGGCCACATTTGATAGAATTCTACATGTACTCCGCTTGAAGTCGCACACCTGTTGTTTGGCTGCAGAGTCGTGACCACATTCTCAAGGGAGCAGCACGGCGTCGAGAAATGACGTTATTACATCATTACTGACCTACTGGGGAATCTACGAACCTTTGTAATCCAGAATAGAAGACGCGAATTTAGCACTTGTTTTGCTTACTCTTTTTTAAATGGCAACTTCCATACTGCAAGCGATGGGGTACTCGTTTCGCAAATGGTAGATGTAAATACTGTTTAATTTTACAAGCGGTGGCAGAGTTTTGCCATAAGGAGCTTCGATGGTAAGAGTATTATTTGACTAACTGTGTGAAAGACTGAATGAACGCAGAATGCGCTGCTAGTCATTAATATGATTACATCCTTCGTTATACAAAATTAAGGTGTATTGCCGTTAGATATATTTACTGTTTGTGTAACCTACTCGCTTCGAGATGTTTGAAAGGTTGCTTGCCTAAATTATTGTCTTTAAGGTCATCATACCTCTATAATAATGCAGAACATTCCCAAGATCACAACATTTCGACGAGTGGTCTATGTGCAGTTACTACTTTGGGCGTGTTCTTGATATTGCCGGTTACACAGCAGCGTTGCCAGACCTGGTACAATTCTACGAGTCTGGTACATTTTAAAACAGTTTGTACAAAAGTACATTTTTCAAAACATTTCTGGTACATTTTCATTCTCATTTATTAGTAGAAACTCTCAAAAATAAATTAGCAGATCAGCCAGGCAAAGCGGAATTGGTGGACAAAATTTTTTAATCGTTAGGGCGTAACACGTAAAAACGAGCATGCATTCAGTCTGGCAACCCTGCATATTCTGACCCGAGTGGTGCCGATGCCGATCGGTTTGTTTCACGGTACGAAATCTCCCTCCTGCCAAGTGAAACTGTCATGGCTACCAAAGCAGAGAAATCAATGCGTACAGAATTTTGGCAAAAAGCCCTTGTGTTCTTTGACAAAATGTACTGCATCCAGGATGGCTTGTGAATAATCTGGTTTCAAAGCACTCCGTTGGTTCCAATTGTGAGGAAGATAATTGCAATATTTTAATAACATTGCACCATTTAGTAACCCAGGTACGAATTAAAATAAATACAGTGCTGCAGTTCTAATATTAATTTTTGTTTAGGGGCTTCCTGAAGCAGAAAAACCGAAAGTTGAGGCAGTATTCGTGCCAGCTCAGTTTGACCAACTGAAACCACGAGGAAATCCAAAACCACTTGGGCCCAGGGCAGGCAAATGTT
Organism: Agriotes lineatus; assembly: GCA_940337035.1. Lineage (NCBI taxonomy): Eukaryota > Metazoa > Arthropoda > Insecta > Coleoptera > Elateridae > Agriotes > Agriotes lineatus. The sequence continues at coordinate 94,185,743 of OW679203.1, read as the reverse complement.
ACAAGAGACTGAATACGTAACATGAAATCGCCAAGGGGAGTTATTTATTTTATGTTACCATTTACCGAGTCCGATTATTTATAGTATTTTCTGATGACATTACTGGTATCCTACTTTCACCATATTTCCTGTTACACGCTCCTCCTTGGCTGTTACTCTAATTGCCGATTGTGTTATTTTATGAATACCATGACAACAGACATTTTCATATTGCCCATTTCCTCCGTAGAGAGAAAATGTGTTCTTTCTGTCACAATTTTTGTAATCTAGAAACTGATTTCTATTCTCGGTTGTGGAAATTTTTTTATTTTCAACAGTCACATATGTTGTCCTACGAGCGAAGCGACAAGTATTATCAATAGTAATATAACAAGGGCGAGACATACTTACCGATAATTTTGCACACGGCAAGGGTCGAGTGCTGGTTGCAATGAAACTGTTCCGAGGGCAGTTTTCAACCAGCATGATCACTCTTGGCACGGGAAAAATTATATGTAAGTGTGTCCCCCGCGTTTATATTTTGAAGATTATTACACAAAACACATATACGAATAATGATTTAAAATTGATTTAATAATGCCAACAAACTCAAATTGCGCGTTCCTTGCATTTCTATTTCTAATTATGACACCATCTACGGAGTTGATAATTAGCACTAGGGAGCTTATCGATTGATAAGCTTCCCTAGGGAGCTTATCAAGTAATCAGTTCGGGATTGGTTGATTTAAAAAAATGCATGGTTCTCATTGGATGATATCAGTTATGTAACAGTTGTGTGTAATAATCATTACACCTGAGGAAAGATACGACGGCGAGCCAAGTAAACAAACGCACTTGGTCGGTGAATATCACGTGATAGAAAGGCGTTCTGCGGTTGGACCTTTCGAATAGAAAGTTGAACACCGTTTATACGCGTCGTTACACTAGAGGAGGAATGAGCGTTGTTTTGTTGTGCGGTAATTTTTTTTACGGCAACATGCGACGGAAGTTTACGTAAAATGCTCACCGTGTGAAACTGGTTTAGCATGCACCGGGAACTGTCAGAATCTTTGTTTACGTCGCTTGCCTTCGTAACTTGGCTCAAATGTAGAAACTACCGTAAATAGAATGAGCATTTCTTGTTAAAATTTATAGCATAATTACTAACTTTGTCTTATATACTAGACTACCCAACAAAGAAATTTTTTTATCGCTTTTCAATTTGTTGGAAAATATTGATAAAAATTATTATTTAAAATGCAACGTGGAACGTATTTCTGCCATCGATCAATTATTTTTAAAGTTATATAAGCTGCGCCAGCATCCCTCACATAAAGATTTAGCTCAGCGATTTAACTGTAGCACTGCAACAGTTACTAATATTTTTTTAACTTGGTTAAATTTGTTACACAAAGTAATATTTTCCAGTTTAATGTCATCTGTACCATCTGTTAAAGATAATCAAGCGTGTTTACCTAATTGTTTTACTTTCTTTCCAATCACAAGAATGGTATAAGGCCCTGAACATACGGGATTCCGTTTCCCAGATTCGGTATGCGAGATACAGAATCTGAGTCTGTTCAGACACGGCGACTGAATCTCAGACGCGGGCCTTCAGTCACTTGCAGTGCCGTGCTGTTATGGACCTAGCATTGCTGTTCTTTGTTTCTGTCGAATTAGTCTAGAAGTGCTGTATTTAAAGTCAGGGATTGGGCTCTACAAAGCTAATAAACTTTTCATTGTCAAATAATGTACGCTCTATGATCGTTGTATAGTAAGGAACGCCTTGCTTATTCGATTTAAATAGAAGTTGCACAAAATCTGCTACGCCTATGATATGATATCATATGTTCTGGCTGCCAAAAGTAGGCGAGTCCAGGCCGTGGTACACGTGGACTCATATCCTCTATATGCTCCAATGGTAAATCGGTATCCGAGATACAGAATGTGTAGCCGGCGGCCGAAATGGAGAGATAAGGAAAATCGGCCGCCGGCTACACATTCTGTATCTCGGATACCGATTTACCATTGGAGCATATAGAGGATATGAGTCCACGTGTACCACGGCCTGGACACGCCTACTTTTGTCAGCCAGAACATATCATATCATATCATAGGCGTAGCAGATTTTCTGCAACTTCTATTTAAATCGAATAAGCAAGGCGTTCCTTACTATACAACGATCATAGAATGTACATTATTTGACAATGAAAAATTTATTAGCTTAGTAGAGCCCAATCCCTGACTTTAAATACAGCACTTCTAGACTCATTCGACAGAAACAAAGAACAGCAATGCTAGGTCCATAACAGCACGGCACTGCAAGTGACTGAAGGCCCGCGTCTGAGATTCAGTCGCCGTGTCTGAACAGACTCAGATTCTGTATCCCGCATACCGAATCTGGGAAACGGAATCCCGTGTGTTCAGGGCCTTAGATCGCACCGAATTTTTTTCTGAAACTCCATGTTTGCTTGAAAAGCAAAAAGCGACATATAGCCATTACAAGCACCTAACACTTTAAAAGGTCTTGTGGGAGTTGCACCAAATGGAGTTGTGACTTACTTGAGTTTATTGTATCTTGGTTCCACTTCTGATAAGAAAATTGTGCAGAACTGTGGGGTACTTACTATTTTTGAACCAGGAGATTTGATAATTGCAGATAAGGGATTTCTCATTGGCGACATTTGGCCGGCAGGTGTTTCTCTAAATATTCCACCATTTTTGTGCCAACCACAATTTACTCCTTCTCAGGTAATACAAACCAAAAATATTGCTCGTGCTAGAATTCATGTGGAAAGAGCAATTCGTCGTATTAAAGGATACAAAATACTAAATCTAATACCCCAAAATTTAATGATCTCTGCAACCAAAATCTGGAAAGTGTGTGGCGCACTAACCAATTTCCACTAATAAAGGAAGTTGAAACATATTTTGAAGGTAAACAGTAAAAATAGAAATAAGAGTGTTAATTAACAACTGCTTATTTATTTAAATAAGACATTTTTTTCTTATTGTATAGTTGTACATTACTATATGTTAGTTTAAGTTTACTCAAATATTCGTTTTGTTAATTACAGAACTTAACAACTTAATAAATAAAAGTATTTACAAAAATATTCCTCTAACTGCTATTTAATAAAAAATGTCTTATTAATAGTACAGCAATATCACGGAAACAAACGGTGAACCTCATCAAATATTTTGTTATTAATTTAAAGTAACCGTTTGATTCCGTGATTTACCTATAGTTACAATAAATATGATTAACTATAGGTAAATCACGAAACCAAACGGTGCGCGTCATCAAACAGTAACTTTAAATTAATAACTAAATATTTGATGACGTGCACAGTTTGTTTCCGTGATTTTACTATATGTATATTGCTTCCCGCGCTGGGATGAGCTCCATATATAGCTGAGCGCTGGGTTAGTCAACCGAGGTGCGAAGCACTGAGGTCAGCTAAAAGCGCGAAGTTGGAATAAGCCTTCCCACGAGGTATGTATGCTATTTTACTCACAACATAGTTACACATTTATATAATTTCGACATTCACTAGAGATGAAAGAAATTTTGTATGATAAAAGTTCTTCAAAATTTGTAGATTTTTTGCCCATTCTTCTTTTTTTGTAACTGGAATTATTGCGACGACTTGAGGAGTCCAGATAACTAGATACTATGTCTTTTTATGTAACAAGTGCAATGCACTCTGTATTTGGTGAAAATATTCATGGTTTTCATTTACCACATACTGTTGCAGTACCTTATCGTAAGAACAAATATAGCCTTTATCATGTGCAATGATTCCATCAAGTTGGAGTTGCGATATTTAAATGGATATTTAACTTCCACAAGCTCTTCCTCCTCTACAAGGCCATCTGGGGTGGCCTCAAGGTATCCACACTGATAGATCCAGAGTCCAGCAGATGTCACAGGAAGTCCAGTTGCTGCCCCAAATGCTTCAATTGCATTATTTTCATGTTCTCGCCCCCACCGAATGGCCTTTACTTCATCTAAGTTATATGTTCCTGCATAATAAGAGAACTTTATGAAATAATGTGAAAAATATTTTGCAATGCAAACCTGGTAGTTTTTTGAAAAGCGATGCAGGGTAACGATTTCTTTTGAAAGCTGCTAGCACTGTACCGAACGAACTGGCTGTTAAACGAAACCTGCTAATAATTAACCACAAGGGATTTTTTTACTGCCCTATGGTTTTCTCAAATATAGTTATTATTTGCTCAGAAGAAACATTCACTTTTTGTTCAAAATAACTTATTTTTTCAGATATATTTTGATATTCTGCGGAGAAAATTATATAACTAATCTGTGGAACAATATTATCTTCCTGTGCAGTAAGTCTGGGTGCTAGAAGCCAACTGAATCCTACCACCCCTCCAAACGAAGCCAATGTTTCTCTAAGCGTTTCGATCTCTTCCTTGGTAACACTTCTCTTTGAAGCTCGATATTCCTTAGACGGCAAAAACAATGCATCGATTGTTCTCACGTTTTCATCAAGTGCTTTAGATTGTTTAGGCACTGACCAGCTACATGACTGGTCTGTAACTGATATATTGTAATGGGCAAATAGTGTCAGCGCAGCAACATGGTGACATGAAACTTGTACACGAGGACATGTGCAAGAAGTTGAGGTTATGTTTTTGTCTTCATCTAGGAAGATCTACAAAGTAAATATATATATACTTAGTATTCGTTACTACTTAGAATCCATCTGAAGCAGCAATCAGTATTTTAAATAATTATACTTTTTAAGCTAAAATTTATCTTACCTCAACATTGTATCGCTTATCTTTCATGGTTGCGTGTACTGTACCATTTACCATTTAATACTGAACAGAAAAAGAATACACTATTCAATTCAGCAGTATTGTCAGTATCCAATATGAAAGACAGTTGCCTGGAGGCTATCCAAGAATGTCCAAAAAACGCTTTCCAAAGGCGAACGTTTCCTTTCCAGAAACTTTCCATTTGAAAATATATTTTTTGGAACTTTTCCTTATTGCCATTCTCTAGCGTGCTTTTAAAACTTTCTTTAGTGCAACAACAGTTATTAAATTCATCTTACATTTTAAATGCGGCATATGCCCCGGGTTTCAGCTAGTTTTACTACATTGCTGTTCTCGACTTTAATGTTTGAATTTAATTTTCCCTCATTCTGTAAATCATACTTTGCATTTACTGAAATTATTGCATGTAAAATTTAATATTTTAATATGTGGGTCATATGCATGATTTATTGTAAATGTTGTATCTCTAATTAATTGATACGAAATAAACCAAATATAATAATAATAATAATAATATAAGCTTTATTGGGATAATATACAAAAAATATAGTATAAATAAGTAAATAAATGTATAATTACAAGATCCCAATAGGTGGGGTTCTGCATAGAACAGGTTTTCAACCCTACCCAATAATAATATATACCTAATATTTGGCACAGTGAAGAATAACCATAAAATTCATACCGAATAAAACAAAATTATATTTCCAAAAAATTACTTTGACTTAAAACTAATTCTTCTCTAAGTTTATTTTTAAACGTAGTAATTGTATTACACTCCTTAAATAAAATAAACCACTTATTAATGATAATAACGGAATGATACTCGAAACAACTTTTAAATTTGAACGTCGAATGTTTTGGAATACTATAAAGCTCTACCTGCCTTAATTGACGATCATGTATAGATGAACGCCTACAGAGTAAATTAAATAGATAAGGTGGAACATAGCGTTTGATAATTTTAAAAAGTAGGCATGCAAATAGTAGGCAAAAGCGATATTCCAACTTTAAAATTTTCTGAGCAATGTAGTATGGCGTAATATGCTCACTTTTACTAACATTGTAGGCAAAACGAAAACCGCAGTTTTGAACAATTTGCAACTTATTCTTAAAATGTGAATTTAAGTAATTGAAATAAACTCCGCAACAATAATCCAAATTACTTAGTACTAAAGCATTAACTAGATACCATTTTGTAGATTTTGGCAAAACATACTTAAACTGATATAAAGTTTTTAGTTTTATATAACAAAACGAAGATTTTTTTATTACATGCGTTTGGAAGTTTAAATTACAATCTAAATAAACACCTAAGTTTTTAACACACTCCGAGAATGATAAGTGATCGTTATCAATGCAAACACTTCGATTTAACACTGAAAATGCCTTTTCACGCATTGCACTCGAACCAACACACATCACCTTAGATTTAGAAGCGTTAAGGAAGAGTCCATTATTCGTTGACCATGAAGAGATTGCAGCCAAATTTAAATTAAGTAGTTCTATTGACTCATTTATCTTTACCGGATCACACGCAAAATAAAGCTGCGTATCATCAGCGTAGAAATGGATAGAACAGTCTGGGGTCAAATTTGATGGTAAATCAGAGGTAAAAATGGCAAAAAGTATCGGTCCCAGGATACTTCCTTGGGGAACACCCTGTGTGAGAACAATTTCGCTGGAAAATTGGTCGTTTATTCTTACGACTTGAGTTCTATTAGCCAAATAACTTGAGAACCATTTAAGTGCTGTCACATCACATCCATAAAAGTGTAATTTTGAAATTAGCAGTTGATGGTGAATGGTATCGAAGGCTTTGCTGTAGTCAAGTAAGACCAATAATGATACTTTAGAGTTGTCTATTGCGACTGTTAAATCATTAACTATCTTCATAAGAGCTGTGGCAGTACTATAACCAGATCTAAATCCCGACTGAGTCATAGGTAGAACATTCTCTGTATTAATATAGGCAACCAACTTGTTGTACACAATCTTTTCAATAAGTTTCGATATAGCTGGTAGTATACTTATAGGTCGAAGTTGTGACAGTAAAGTTGCTTTAGGGGTTTTTGCTAACGGATTTACAATAGCTTTTTTCCAGATTGAAGGAACTTCACCAGATGTCAAGGAGAAATTTATTATTCGTAACAGCGCAATTTTGCAGTAGGGGAAAACAATCTGAAGCATTTTCAAATTTATAAAATCAGCACCAACAGCATTGGATTTTATTTGGTTGAAAGCAGTTCGTAATTCTTCATCAGTAATTTCACCAAATACTAAACTACGTTGGGCATTTCGATGAAGGTTGCTGTTAAAAAAAGAAATATGTTCATCACTAACATTAGAGTGGGGAGCCATAGTAGAAAAGAAGTTGTTAATTACTTCAGCATCCATAATTTCTGAGCTTATTTCGTTAACTTTCTTCGTATGAATGTTCCATGCTTCAAAATTCGCCCACATTTTTTTCGAATTATTTTTAAATTTAAGTATCTGTTGTTGAATATAAGCGCACTTCTCTTGCTTTATCGCAAAAGCCAGATAGTTTTTGAGATCTCTGTACAATTGCTTAGCAGAGTCTAATCTGGATTTCTTGTATTTTTTAAATGCCTTATTCTTGAGGGCAATAATTTGTTTTATTGTTTCTGTAATGTAAGGCTTCGCAGGCTTCTTAACAGTGATAGTTCTATATGGAGCATGCATGTCAAAAAGCGTAACTATAGCAGAATTGAAAAAATTTATTTTATCCTCAATTAAAGAAAGGTTATCAATATAATTCCATGATATTTTATTTGCATCAAAAGCAAATTCATTTGCATCAAAAAATCTGTAATCACGAACTGTTATTGTCTTAGGCTGTAACTGACTGATTTCGCAATCAAAATAGCAGTATACAAGACAGTGATCAGATAGATTTTGAGTGTCTTTAGTACCATGTTTGATTATATTCAGATTTTTGCTTGTACATATTACATCAATTAAAGTGCTTGAAGTTTCAGTAATTCTTGACGGATCCTTAATAACTTGATACAGATTAAAACCATGCAGAATGTCATTAAGATGGGAAAGTTTGCTGCTTGGTTTTAAGAAGTCCACATTGACGTCACCTGTTAACACAATTTCATCCACAGTAGTAAACAGATCTGCCAATACAGTTTCAAGATTGTCAAAAGCTGTCAATGGAATTAGCGGAGGTTTATAGATAACCCCTATAGCTATTTTAAGTTGTTTTGTGGTAACACATATCCATAATTGTTCTAAATGTAAAGTTGAAACGTAGTCAATATTAATAACGCGAAACTTTAAATTGGTTTTAACATAGAGCGCCACACCACCACCTCTGGTTATTCGATCGAAGCGTATTAGTTCATACCCAGGTATACTAACAACACTAGATGGAATGTCCGACGTTAACCAAGTTTCCGACAACGCAATAATAGAAAAATCATAATTTTTAATGTAGTCACAAAATGAACTGAAGCTGGATAGTAAAGAACGAATATTGAGGTGGCATACTGAAAGATTAGTTACTTTTTTGGAACCATGTTAGTGTTCTCCCTAATAGGCACAGTTGAGATTTTTGGAACTATTTTTGGAGTCCCTTTCACATATTTAATTGTCAAATTGGGTTCATCTTCTTGAATGCGGCGATCCAACTCAGCTCTTAATTGTTTCAAATATTCTCGTTGCATTAATGTTTCATCTGCTTTAATTTTAATATTTTGAAAAGCTGATTCTTGTAATTTATTCTTTTTCCGCAGAATTTTTAGTGCATCATTAGAATTATCAAACACAATTTTAACAGGACGTGGACGAGTACCCATTCTTCCTAGCCTAGTAGGTACCTCCGTAATAGTTAATTCCGGCTCAATACTTTTTATAATATTAGATGAAGTAACACTCAAATCAGAATTTTCAGGAATCCCAAAAAGAATGACATTTTTTGATCGGGTAATTCTATCCATTGCTTCGGATACAATTAATTCAACATTGGCAGCCTCTGTGTAATTAATTGATAATTTATTTTCTAAGCTTGCAAGGCGCTGTTCAATTGTTTCAACGTGCTTTTTAAGAGAAGTTAAAATTGATACGAGGTCAACGTTGGCAGCATCATGCTTCAAGCACGGTTTGCAAAATAATCTAAAACCCTTAATTTTGGAACGCGTAAAGCGCTGAATATCTTCATCACCACAGTCAACGCAACTCATGTGTATTTTCCTGGAACATCTGTCACATTGCATGGTTTTTTCTTGGGGTGAAACAGATTTGTCACAGTTGGGACATATGGAACTCATACTGCACTTGTATGTATTACTGATTGCAGGCAAATGTTGGGCAGAATGTTGAGTGTAAATAGTGATTAGCTTGTCGATGGATTTTGATGAAAAACTAGTAAGCACTTCAAATGTTGGAAAAAGCGATTTAAAAAACTCACCGAGATATAAATTAAAATATCTGTTTGTATTAATTCACCAGCTAGCACACTAGGAGCTAAACGTCTGCACTGTGCGAAAGCTTGCTTACTACTGACCGTATTTAATGTTATGTTATTGGTTGTGCTCTTGAAGCAACGTTACAGGTGGTAATAATTTTAGTTCGCCACAGCAGATTAAATAGCACCAGTTAGGTTATATTGCCACGCATCCCGTACGATTCCAGTCATAGGTCATAGTTTGATATACTGGTTCGTTGTTTAATTGTAATAATTGAATCCACCCACTCTCCGATAAGATTGAGTTGGCCATTGATATTTCACGTCGGGATACATTGGTTATTTGGGCAATAACCGCCGTGCTGTTGTGCACACTAGATGTTTATCCACCACCCCTTTTGCTACTGAGTGTTCAGAATTTAATGCCAGTGCTGAATATTTGGTATCACAATATCGGACCGCTCTTACCACATTCTGGTTTGCGTTAGGATGCAATGATAGTAAGCTCCCGATCGTCCATAGCTAGTTCGCGTGGGGGGGAGGGGGGGTGAGGTTCACGTTACTAGTGAAGTCCTATCCTGTCTTAGCACAGTGAATATTTTGATGATTGCCAGGGCGCTGCCGTAAAAATTCCATTCGTCGCTATATAAATCTGCTCCGTTCTCGGTCGTAGCAGAGAGCTCTGGCGGAATGGATACTTACGTGAAAACTTTATTTTCAACTAATGACCTAATTGCTTAAGCTGTGTGAGTTCAACTTCCCCTTACAGTTTCTTAATAATTGTCTAAAAAATGGCTAAACGTAACTTTTGAATTTAACGCTCTTGAAGGGTGCGTTCCGTTATTACTGAAGCAAATTGTCTTACACTTAAAAAAAACAAAACTTTAGTTTAACAAATGAGATTTATTACATCTTTATATGACTGGGACTGCATAGCAGAAACTATAAAGTGTAAATACAACCGATTTCGTAGGCTTTCACGGCCATTGTCATTAAGTAACAAACGACTTTCGGGATTGGACCGTGTCATTATTGAGGTCTAAGGACTCATCGTTTCGTCCAATCCCGAAAGTCGTTTGTTACTTAATGTAAATATAACTGGTCACTGCAGGCCACACAAACCAATGTATAAAATTGCAGCTCCGCTAGTTAATAATCAACGCAGTGCAAACACTTACTTTAATAAAACAAGTAAACAACACAACAAAAATATAATATACTCGAGAAAGAACGCTGTAAATAGAGCGAGAGAGAGGGGGAAAGAGAGAGAGAGAGAGAGAGAGAGAGAGAGAGAGAAAGAGGTAGGAAGAGAGAGAGAGATAGCGAAAAGAGAGAGAGAGATAGCGAAGAGAGAGAGAGATATAGCAAAGAGAGAGAGAGAGAGAGAACTCAACATCGAAACAGCTATTCTCGGTCGTACTGAATTTGTTACTGTCTTAAACTGTCTTTACGACACCGCACCGGCTCATACAATAACGAAACGGCCGGCGCGGGCCGTAACTGACGAAATCGGGACGAAATATCTCCTAGGCCGCCACCCACGCCGCAACAAGTTAGGCCGAGCTAGACTTTCAGTGGAGATGGGCGGGTCCTTTCACGAGATTATCTGAGGGTAACGGCCAGAAGGTCGGTAACTAACTGTAAAATAGTGAGGGCGCCACCAAGCCTGTCTTAACTCGACTAACCGGGCCTGGGCGGTTAGACAGGAGCGAAGTATTCAAGATACTCCGTCGATAAGAATTCTCATGAGCTGCAAGCTCAAATAACAATTTCGTGATCGCAAATACTGGAATGGTAATATTGGGACTCTTTGGGCCGAGACTGCGCAACCACTGGACCTACCTGCACGCTCTGATCTCTCACGTCTCGCCGTACACCAATCTTTACACTGTAAAAGGCGCTATCTGAAACAAAGCATGCACAGGGCGAATAGAAATAATACGTCCCTTAATTAAATATGCGTCTATTGGTCGATAACTACATCTGGGCAGCAAATCGTGCCGCCAAGCTTATGTTATTTCTTACGTTAAGCACTAGCTGATGGACGCGCTATGCTAGTAAACAACACACTATGGGTGGCCGGCCGCAGTGGGCTCGACACTTTACATATTAGAGTACAGTTTAGAAATACGCACTCCGGAAAAGGGCGCGTTAGTTCGCGATAACAGACGCCGACCTGCAAAGGCAACGGGAGCAGTGTAGCTAGCAGCAAAGCACGACGCCGCACAAATGCGCGACGATTTAATTGAAGGCCTAACTCGTTAGGCAGCGGGGCAGCGTGACTGCAATATTTGACCAGGAAGAGGGGCTAACATAGCCTCACTAAAGCATGCGAATTTGGAATAGTTGCCAGCCCCTGCTACGTCGCCCACGCAGTCGTTGGCTGCGGTTAACACCTGATAAGCAAAGCACAAAGCCCTCGCAAACATAAACAAAGAGCTCGAACAGATTAGGGCGCGCCAGGCTCAGCACGGCGAGGCGTTGATTCCATTTAGGTATTAATCGGTACAATATAGCGAAGCTCGCGCACCTAACGTTACTGAATTAAAAGTTAGCACAAACGTAACACCAAAACATAGGCGCAGAGTTCTTTAGCTATTTAGGCGATGAGACGCGAAACTCGCGCACATGAACTTACTAGTAGGGTACCAAAGTAGCGTCGTGAAGCATGGTGGCCTCAAACCGGCATTAAAAGCCGCGACAAGCAAGCAAGGGGACATGCATCCGCCCACACAAAGTTGAGCACAAAAGCGCCACCGCTCGCAGAAGCGACAGTTAATATGTTTAAATGGTTGTAATTACAAATACCTTAGTCCGTAGACGGTCTATGAGAGTTGCGTGCAGTCAGTTGGTAGAAGGCGGCAGTCTGTGGCAGCTCAATCGCCAAAACACGGCATTAGGGGTAAACGGGCTGGAATCCGCCAAGATGGCGGCGTTAGGACGCTCTCCTGAGAGCACACTTACGGCGGCAAAGAGGCCTACTTCGTCCTGCCTAGAAAGATCCTCGAAAACAGCGAGTTGAAAAGGGAAAGCCCCCTTTCTCAGAAACGCAGAACTGGCCCCCTGAAGTCCTTCACACACCTACGCTTTGACGTAAAGACTTGCCACTCGCACAATCACACGCGACCTCTTAAAGGCGAAACAGTTTATGGCGGGAACGCCGCGAAACGGCACACTCTGCGACTTCCTTGATCAACGGCGTGAGCTGAACTGCCCAAGCAAGCAGTGTTACGACCCCTGCAGTGGCGTGAGCCAAAACGGCGTTACCACGTACAAATACAAATAAATTCCGGTAACAAAGACAGCCAATGGCGAGGCGCCTCAACGGCGTGATTTCTAGAAGGTTCGGAATTCTTGCGAGCGATAACACCCGACTGCCAAAGTACCAGCAAAGGGGTGCTCCAACTGACGAGAAATACTGCGTTTGGGGCCAAATATGTGCAAAATCATTATTATGGAATTAGGCGATGGAGCCAAATAAGTAACTAAAAGGGTTTAGCATACGGGCACGCTGCCCTAAAGCCTAGGTGGCTAATTAAAATACCAAAATGACCTGACAAATTCATGTTACCTCCACACACGGAATAAAACTTTCTTAATAAACCAATAATACTCATGCAACATTACATTGGGATTTAAATTCAAACTGACTCATATGACAACGCTTAGAACGCGACAAAATTTAAAACCACAGACTATGACGTTAATTCAAATCTATTACTGCTCAAGCACTATAACTACATTTTATTTTGTCATTTTATCCTGAAACAGGACTGGACTTCACAAGTTTCGCAAACCACGTTCGCTCACTGCTTACCTCCCAACGCAATCAAACCGGTGTTGTAAAGTAGACTTCATAGCGTAACAGCTTGGGCCAACTTACTTCGCTTTTCTGCTTCCATCGGTTTTTGGCATCATGTAAAATGCTTAGCGTTTTTTAATAAACCACTGTTTAAGTATAATGATCAATGTTTATCACAAACAAGCAGTTGAGGTCACATCTCAATGACATTTCTATATTATCTATAAATACCAACATCACAACTATCCTAAATGAAGTGTGGTCGGCCATAATGTGCGTTCCACTTTAACAAAGGTATATCGCCTATATGAAATTTCATATGTTTAACAAAATTAAATTTTTCTGCTGTTCTATATTTCGAATAAAACAAAATAAAGGATTTTTCACCCATATGAGATTTCACATGTACGACTGACTAATCTATGTTTTCAGGCAGTTTTATATTCAGAAACCGAATAAGAATCACGTGTTTTTCCTGCATGGGTTTTCATATGAGCGACTAAATTATGTTTGTGAGCAGATTTATATTCACAAACAGAACAAGAGAACGGCTTCTCGCCTGTATGAAATTTCATGTGTCTGACTAAACTCTGTTTCTGGGCAAATTTATATTCACAAACAGAACAAGAGAAGGGCTTCTCGCCTGTATGGGTTATCATATGTGCGACTAAACTATGTTTCCGAACAAATTTAGATTCACAAACAGAACAAGAGAACGGCTTCTCGCCTGTATGAAATTTCATGTGTGCGACTAAACTCTGTTTGTGGGCAGATTTATATTCACAAACACAACAAGAGAACGGCTTCTCACTTGTATGAGTTTTGATATGAGCAACTAAACAATGTTTGTAAGCAGTTTTATACTCACAAACAAAACAAGAGAACGGCTTATCGCCTGTATGAAATTTCATGTGTCTGACTAAACTCTGTTTCTGGGTAAATTTATATTCACAAACAGAACAAGAAAACGGCTTCTCGCCTGTATGGGTTTTCATGTGTGTGACTAAATTATTTTTACGAGTAAATTTAGATTCACAAACAGAACAAGAGAACGGCTTCTCGCCTGTATGAGTTTTCATGTGTTTAACTAAGTTATTTCGGTGGACAGTTTTATATTCACAAACAGAACAACAGAACGGCTTCTCGCCTGAATGGGTTTTCATATGTGTGACTAAACTATCTTTGCGAATAAATTTGTATGCACAAACAGAACAAGAGAACGGCTTCTCGCCTGTATGAGTTTTAATGTGTTTGACTAAATTCGATTTATGAACACTTTTATACTCACAAACAGAACAAGAGAACGGCTTCTCCCCTGTATGAAATTTCATGTGTCTGACTAAACTCTGTTTGTGGGTAAATTTATATTCACAAACAGAACAAGAAAACGGCTTCTCGCCTGTATGAGTTATCATATGTGCGACTAAACTATGTTTCCGAACAAATTTAGATTCACAAACAGAACAAGAGAACGGCTTCTCGCCTGTATGACATTTCATGTGTGTGACTAAATTTTGTTTTTGGGCACTTTTATACTCACAAACAGAACAAGAGAACGGCTTCTCGCCTGTATGATTTTTCATGTGTGTGACTAAATTTTGTTTTTTGGCATTTTTATACTCACACATAGAACAAGAGAAGGGCTTCTCGCCTGTATGGGTTATCATATGTGCGACTAAACTATGTTTCCGAACAAATTTAGATTCACAAACAGAACAAGAGAACGGCTTCTCGCCTGTATGACATTTCATGTGTGTGACTAAATTTTGTTTTTGGGCACTTTTATACTCACAAACAGAACAAGAGAACGGCTTCTCGCCTGTATGATTTTTCATGTGTGTGACTAAATTTTGTTTTTTGGCATTTTTATACTCACACATAGAACAAGAGAAGGGCTTCTCGCCTGTATGGGTTATCATATGTGCGACTAAACTATGTTTCCGAACAAATTTAGATTCACAAACAGAACAAGAGAACGGCTTCTCGCCTGTATGATTTATCATGTGTGTGACTAAATTTTGTTTTTTGGCACTTTTATACTCACAAACAGAACAAGAGAACGGCTTCTCGCCTGTATGATTTTTCATGTGTGTGACTAAATTTTGTTTTTTGGCACTTTTATACTCGCACATATAACAAGAGAAGGGCTTCTCGCCTGTATGGGTTATCATATGTGCGACTAAACTATGTTTCCGAACAAATTTAGATTCACAAACAGAACAAGAGAACGGCTTCTCGCCTGTATGATTTTTCATGTGTGTGACTAAATTTTGTTTTTGGGCACTTTTATACTCACAAGCAGAACAAGAGAACGGCTTCTCGCCAGTATGCTTTTTCATGTGTGTGACTAAATTTTGTTTCTGGGCACTTTTATACTCACAAACAGAACAAGAGAACGGCTTCTCGCCAGTATGCTTTTTCATGTGTGTGACTAAATTTTGTTTTTGGGCACTTTTATACTCACAAACAGAACAAGAGAACGGCTTCTCGCCTGTATGAGTTTTCATGTGTGTGACTAAATTTTGTTCTTTGGCACCTTTATACTCACACATAGAACAAGAGAAGGGCTTCTCGCCTGTATGGGTTATCATATGTGCGACTAAACTATGTTTCCGAACAAATTTAGATTCACAAACAGAACAAGAGAACGGCTTCTCGCCTGTATGCTTTTTCATGTGTGTGACTAAATTTTGTTTTTGGGCACTTTTATACTCACAAACAGAACAAGAGAACGGCTTCTCGCCTGTATGAGTTTTCATGTGTGTCACTAAGCTATTTCGGTGGACAGTTATATAGTCACACACAGAACAAGAAAACGGCTTTTTGCCAGTATGAGGCTCTTTATGCGTAACCAAACTCTGTGATGTTGAATTTTGAGCCATATAATTTTGGTCTTTAATTTCAAACTCGCATTTAATAGTAATTTCCGAACAAGCACTATTGTCACTAGCTGTTAAACTACACAAATTGTTATCTGCTGTATCTGGATTAGTGGTCATCATGACTAGTCTAACGTTGGCTTGGAAGAACACCTTTCGCTCAATAAAACACGATTACGGCAGCATTTGAGATTGCAACACCTGGAACAAGTAGGTATTATTAGAAGTAATAATTGATGTATTAGCAAAAATACAGAATTACATTTATAAAGGAAATAGGAGTTATTTTAAAATTAATACTTTAAACACTAATACATATAGTCGCATTAAAAACAGAATCACCGTAACTGCCAATCTATCGTTGATTTGCTAAGTCATTACAGCGGTTTAAAGCAGCTCTTTATTTCTTCTGTTTATGTTCACTGAATCCATTTGGTAAAGCATGGTTTTATACTTCGTTGCCCTAATCTTAGCATTAATATTAGCCTTAGGAAAGATGAAGCACTGAGTTTCCACTGATGTGTTTATACAGTCTTAACTTGGTCTTACGATGTCTTAAGGTAGAATGACATTTTCTAGGCGCACGTGTAGTAGTAGCTGATGGGACAGCAAGATTTGAATTCTTAAATTCTTTAATATTTTTGAAGAGCAACAATGATTTTTAAAAGTGCATCGTTGTGAGCTATAATCTACAAAATTATTTAGGGAAGTACTGAGATATCTAGATTATTATAACAGAGGTCAACTTTTTTTTTATTCACGCCTCTACGTTACACCTATATTATTCAAGTACTTTTGTGCAATTAATGGTACCTATAACTATTTGGCGTGAGTTAGAAGCGGGATTTATAAACCATAACTCACTGTTTATCAATCAGATTGCCATAGTAACTACCGAATTAGTGTTATCTAGTTAAACGATGTTATATGACTAATGTCAAACAACTATTGTTTATGTGACAAATCAATGTTTGAACAACGACAAAATGTTTAAAGTAAGTGAAAAAATGAGTTCGGATAGTGAATCAGAAATGGGTACACTGCCAAAAGTAAGAAAAGCCGCTGAAATAACAACACGTAATCTGCTGACTAATAAATCCTATCAAAAATATGACATAACATAAACAAATTTTATGGATCGGTGCACTACTATAAATATAAAGTTTCATCTTTGTGGACATTCTACTCCATGCTTAAAATTACACTCAATATAAATAACAGAGTAGATATAGACATTTTTGAGAAGTTAAAAGCATTTCTCAAACGAGAATCAGAAAATTATTCCGCTAAAAACGCCAAAACATTTACTACTGAACAACTTAACGAATTCATAACCGAAGCACTAGATGAGAAATATCTGGCAATAAAAGTAATATTTTTTTATTTGAACATTATTATAGTTTACTAAACTAACCTAATTTAGGTTGCCTTAATAATGAGCATACTAATGGGTGCTTGTCGCGCTGCTGAATTGTACTCCCTACAGATCATGGATATCTAAGATCTTGGATCCGCCTTTATGATCACTGTGCCCAATACAAAAACAAAAATCACTACAAGATTTAGCATAACTGGAAATGTTTACCTATAATACATGCAAAAAAAATCTGGATGTCCGTCCTTCGCATATACAGGGAATTTAATATAACGCGCAATATGTGTAAATGCGTTTATTTTAAAATGCAATATGGAAACGTTACTGAGTATGTAAAAACATAATATATTGTACAGGGGAAGGAGTTCTGTTGATCAAATAGTATAAAGACTTTAGTTTACAGCAAGTATATGGGTTATTACATGCCCTGTTGTTCTTTCTGATGCTTCTTTTTCAATAAAATTACGGTTCATATACAGGGTGTCCCGCATAGATTGCATAATAATGCACTGGCGTGTTATTTGATCAAAAAGAAATGAAAAAGTCCTAATAAACATAAATTCGCAAATGCATAGTTTCCGAGATACAGGGTGTTAAAAGTATTTTTTTAATTCGTTTTTTTATGTTATCTAAAAACGCTTTGAGCGATTTTAATGAAATTTTTAGAGTTTGTTTATAAATTTATGAGGTATCTTTTGGACCTATTACAATTGATGTAGCAATTCCAGGGGCGTGCCCAGGGGAGCATACCGATTAGGTTTTTGCACACAAAAAATAACGCCCACGAGATTTTTGCAGTTTTTATAATTTTTTTTAATAAAGCAACTAAAAATGCAACTTTTTTTGTCTTTCTAGATTTTTTCAGATCTCGCTTCGTTTTCAAGAAAAAAACTAAAGCCCGTATTTTTGCACGTCTTTGAACCTGTGAAGACAAAAACTAAAATGCTTCAATATCTAAAAACCCCTTAACCGATTTCAGTGAAACTTTGAAGGTTTACTAGTGCTATTAATGATCATGGTTAGGCACACTTAGATTTAAATTATTTATTCCATAGATGGCTGTTTTTTTTTGAAAATTTTAACATTCTGTATCTCAGAAAGAAAGCATTTCCGGACCCATGTTTATTAGGACTTGTTTGTTTCTTTTTGATCAAAGAACACGCCACTGTATTATTATGCAATCTATGCGAGACACCCTGCATTGCATTTTAAAATAAACGCATTTACACGGCGTACCCTTAGAAACCAATAGTAACAATCAAATCCTCATGGAAACGGGAATGCCACATTGCGCGTTATAATAAATTCACTGTAGTGCAAACACCATTATATTACAAATTCCAAAACGGAAAATATTTCTCTCAAAGAAATGGTATCAATAAATTTGGGGCGAAGGGCAAAGAAATCGCCACATTTTTAAAATTACCTTATATTCATTCGTATAAGGTCTACACATTACCCTTTTTCTGTGACTTAACAATTTTCTCTCTTTATCTAACAATAAGGAACTGGACGAAACAAAAAATCTGCAGTTTTCGGTCAGGTACGATTTGAATATGGCTTGTCTTATAATACTGTCAATGTGAAATTTGTTCAAAATGACAGAAAAATAATGAGCAATAACAAACAAGCGAGCAAGCCTAAAATCTTATTCTAAGCCTAGGGACTTCTTCTAAGAAGAGAAACGTCGGATTATGTAGGCAGAGAATGTCTTGGTTTGAATAATAAATATGCTATTGAGAGGATTAAAGGTTAGCTATATGTCAAATTCTTTCTGAAGTCTACTACCTGTAATCTAAATCACCTTTTTCTACGACCACTACTAAAAGTAGGCCTTTTAGCACTAGCTTGTTTCATTAAAAATGACGTTTTATAAATCAACGTGTTAAAAGTGAAATCAGCTGTTTACTTTTAGCCCATGTGCTAAAAGTAAACAGCTGGTGTTGAATTTAGAATTTGAACTGGAAGTGAGGTTATAAAGTTATTCTAGTTACTTCTTTCGTTAGAGGTAAAGTGTTTTTAAATAATTAAAGCATTATGTAATGAATAAAGTAAAATGTGTAGTATTATAATTACCTCTGATAACTAACTTTGACAGCTACCGGCTGCAGACACAGTCACATGTGCCGCCATGGCCGTCTCTTTACTAAGACATAAATTAGAACTGTCATAAATGCAAGTCTTTGTTCAATAGACATTTATAGATTAATAACAGTAGATTTAAGGCCTTAGAAAAAATATTGTGTGCAAACTCGTGCTAAAAGTGTTTATGTACGAGACATGTTAAAAAAATCAGCCTTCGGCTTCGTTTTATAATTTTCATGTCTCGTGCATAAACATCCACTTTTAGCACTTGTTGCACAAATAGCTATTTTGAATGCCACTGTAATATAAGACATTAGTTTTAAACGCTATGTTTTGTTATTTCTGCCATCATAGAAAAAAGGGTAATGTGTAGACTTTACCGGCTGTTGTTTTCGTTCATCGTTCTTCGGCGACTCTACTGGTAGACGCTGGAGGCGCCACGGTGGTTGGCTATCATCAGGTGTAGCCGAAAGATACATAGAAAAATCTACAAAAAATAACACAGACACCGGAAATAAAATGTATAGTTCTATCATTCCATAGCCATTTTCACGTGTGTACAGCCGACAAGAAACGAAACCATAATCTTACATAATTCTACACCTTCTATGCAGATCACAAATTACTCAAATTTTTCAATTAATTATATTAATAAAAATAATGACTAAGAAATACTAGCGTCTCAAATAGATAAATAAAATTATATTTTAATTTAATGTCATTTCAATTTACAGAAAACTGTTATTGTCGTGGATAAAGTATAGTATTCAGCTTGCGGTAATTGCAATAACTCACTTGGATGATTACAGCAATCGCCTACGGCTCGTACTGCAAGCTACAACCACGTGAGTTATTGCCTATACTACTTACCGCTCGTTGAATAATATACTGTTACAATATTTTGTTTTCCCAAAAGTTTCTAAATTATAGTTGTTTTAAATTACCTATATTATAATCACCTAATTTTTCTCTTAAGAGGATGTCGCCGAGCTATTTATAAATGATATTTCGGCGTTCAGAAATTAACGGATTATACAAAAAGCAACGTAAATATCATGTAGATTTTGTTTGCAATAAATTGTTCTAGTTGTTCTAGCTAAACTTCTTCAAAGTGAAAATTTGAAAAAAAAATTGTAAAATTTTGGATAATCAACGTTGACTGTAGGTTAATAGAACAAATTTTATTATTTTTTATTGAACTAAAAATTTCAAAAACGTAATTGTAAAGAAGCACGGAATGAGCTATTACATCAACGAAGGTATTTTTGTAAGTAATTGTACAATAAATAACAATAAAAATAGCTAAGAGCCACAAAGTTGCATTGCTGCATCTTAGGCATATTAGCCGGTACAGTGGCTTTATAATCACAATGTGGCTATACAATTGTTGGCCTGTATTTTTTTCTTCAATGTCAAAATAAGCTTTTGCGGAAAACCATGGTGATGTAATGAAACAAATAGAATTTTTTAACGGTGTAAGCGACATTTGGTAACAAAAAATCTGGTGTGATACACTCACACAACTTCCTTTTACAGTGATCTTATAATTAGCCAAAAATTAGATTTTGAATTTTTAAGCATTTGTCAAAAATTTCCAAAAATTACAAATTTTACAAAAACCGTACAAAATAGAGCGTTGGTTCAAGAGACAAATTTTTCTAAAGTTTTAAGCTGAATTCAAAAATGTAATAATATATCGGGTGTTCTATTTAAAATGGGAGTTAATTAAAAAAATAGAAAAAAAAACAAAAGAAACCCGAGTTATATGCATCTGCTTATCAAGAACACGACGCCACGCTGATAAGGCACATCCAAACGTATTATTATCTCTTTGCTACATTGCAAATTATGTAAAACGTTAGAGTCATTCTTTGCTAGTTTGTTAAGACGGTTTTTGCTTTTACCTGTAATTACGAAATAAAGTTTATTTTTAAAAAGCTGTTTTTTCGATTTAATCATTTAACTGGCGCAGTCGGTAGGATAGTACGCGGTTGTGAAAAATCTCTTTCACATCGTGTAGGAAAATTAGAGACTTTTTCGCAACTTTGGAGTTTTAATTCGTTCAGCGTAGATCCTGGACCATTCATTCGAGGACATCGGGAACAGCGTCTCTGTGAGCAGCAAAAAATCGGAAAAGGAACACGAAGGTCTACAAACCAAGTAGGTGCCAAATTCCTTTTTGCTTTTCCCAGACCCTCTGTTCAAGGACTTTGGGGAAGATATGGTAGTGTACAGTCTATTACAGGCAATTTAGTATTTAAGAGGATATTTTTGAATAAAACGTTCTTTTAAAATATTTAACAAGTAAAAAGTAATTATAATTATCGATAAAATATTCTTTATGATTGAAATTGACGAGCTGTTGGATCAGCTAAATAACCTTACGTTTGAAGAAAATCCAACAAATTCTGACATTGCTCAAATTGAGGCAGGTTATTCTAATAGTGACAATAATACAGCATTAAACATGACGAGTACTAATCAAAGTAATAACCAAATCAACCGTCTCAAGTGAACTGGAATATGTTTAACTTTAAAATAGTTATCGCTGCGAAAGTTTAATTGCAAGTTATAGTAAATTTAAAGACCCAGAGCTTGATCAACACATTTTCGAATGTATCCAAGAAAAGTTAATTGGTAGGGCAAAAGCTATGGTAGGTAATAGAGTAGAATTGAATACCTGGTCGAGTTTAAAAGAGGCTTTAGTGCAGTGTTTTTCGAACCGTGGGGATTTGAATTGCTTAGTGCAGGAATTAACCAGAAATAGGTCGTATAAAGGTAAACATTTACTAAATTTCGGTAGCCGTCTCCAATTACTAAGAAGCAACGTTGCACAAAGAACAAGCAACGATGTTAAACTTAGTGAATCAGAAAAATTGTGCCGAATCAATCATTACGATAAAATTGTACTTGATACGTCGTTAGCTTTTCACTTACATTTAGGTCGGCGTTCTATATTTTTAACTCAACAATTGATCGCCATAAAAGTGTATTTGAGGCCCGTCTCTAGCAACAGTGAAGACGTCGCGAATTCTTTAATTAAGATGTTAAAAAAAAGCGCCAACAAGTTTGACTCAGATACACTGATATAGGTCAAGAAACTTATAACTTCACTTTTTATCTAACAATACAATTATTGAACTCAATGTCTAAGATGAAAATGAAAGATAGCAATACCTTTAGCTAGCTTTATTGTTACTCAAACGTTGTATTCCTTGATTTGGCAATTATTCAATTAGGCACTACTATTTACACGGGGTACTCCAATTAACTTCCACCAATATGTTTAATGAGTACACACTGTTCTTACACGCCAAAGACCATCAGATTCTAGTTAAATCACTTATCTGTTTGTTGTTATACTTGTAAAGGCTTAATAAATCCAATTTCTCCTAACAAATGTCAGCTTGTCAGCCTCCAATCGTAGGCTGTTACCTGCTGCACGTAGACCCCAAAACTTCCTGATGACTTTCAGCAGACTAACTTCCCG
Organism: Agriotes lineatus; assembly: GCA_940337035.1. Taxonomy (NCBI): domain Eukaryota; kingdom Metazoa; phylum Arthropoda; class Insecta; order Coleoptera; family Elateridae; genus Agriotes; species Agriotes lineatus. The sequence goes on along the minus strand of OW679203.1, from coordinate 94,162,895 downwards.
TAGGTTTTCCGCCTAATACTTGTTGCTATAATATCGAATTTCAAGATAGAATGAGGTAGATGACAAAATAACTATGCATACCCTGTTAACAGGCAATAAACTATGCAAACGTTTTTCGTGGTTCCTATATCGTTTCTATGCTCGAATCTACATTCGTTGGAAAGTGATACTCGCTTCGAGAATTCCCTACCCGGACGGTCGGTCAGTATTATTCAACTACTATAACCGAAACCACGAGAAATTGCGAGGTTATCACATTATTTTCCACGAAACCTTTTGCACTTTAAAATGCTGTCACTAGTTTTTCAAAAACAAAATCCGTTATTATTTTCTGCCCTCTAGTAACAACCATTGCCACTTTGATATTAATTTTTATGAGTTTTTACCGCGTTTTTCCCACTTGATTTTTTATTCCCTACTTATATACCGTAAACTACTAGTTTTAGTGCCATATGCTTTTAGCACGTAACAACGTGTATTGCAGGTTGCACAGGTATTTTAAAAAATAACATGCATTTAAAAAAGCCAGCTTCTTTAGAAGACGCCATGGCATATGTTAATGAATTTGAGAATTTTGAATTAAGCGATAACAGTAAACAAAACGTCAAAATTAATTTTGCCAGTAATAGAAACGTGTATCCAACGAACATTTAAAGCAATACTTCATACTCTCAACCGAATGGGTTTCAATCGCACTTTAATGTCCCTCAATATTTGCAAAACCAAAATTTATAACTAAAGACAGTATGGACCAATCAGCCTATAAATATTCAACCCAAACAACAACCTCCTAGAAGATACCCCACTAATCGGTAAGTTTTTGTTCCCCCTCGTAATGTGTTTAGACCAAACCAAATTCCTACAAACCAATTGCCTAAACCGGAGCCCATGTCAACGATATCGAGACATCCAACGATGTTTTCGAAAAGATCCCCTACGCAACAATTTAATAAACCGCAGTTTTGGAATAAAAAATTTCACTTATAATACCATGAGTAGTCAAAGTTATGTCGAATATTTTTGCTGTGGTATCACGAATGTTCATTGCGCTTAGGTTTGATTAGGACGAGTGCGCTAGCGCTTAAATTTATCGAAACCAAAACTGCGTTAAAAATTCCGCGAGACCGCAGGTCGAGTGGAATTTGAGCAGTTTTTATTGAGAGAAATTTGCAATAATTTGCATGTTGACGAAAAAAATTCTCTTAAAAATTTTTGCCTTGAGTGGTATTTGGAAAGATTATTCAACAATATGGGTAGATGACTTTTACCGTGTTCGACAGCACACATTTTTAACGTCTTCCACTATTAATTCAATACTGGAGCTTCCAACACGATTATTATGAGTTCTTAGAACAACGCTGATTTGCAAACTTTGACTTTGACGTTTTGGTGAAATGTCAATCAAAGGCTACTCACTAAATTGAAATCATTAAAACCAATCGGGCTTGCGTGAAAACACTGTGACATTAGGTGTTTTCAATGACAGTCAATTTTGATTGGCCGTTTCTGACAAATTGAACAATTTTCATTGGTTCGTTCATTATAGTGTTGAATAATCAAGGGTAATACCACAAGCAGTGGATATATTTTTGACAAATATTTTGTCGTTTCCATGTAAATTATTGCTTTTAAATTTCACGATACAAAATCACATCAAAAATGTCACGAGCCGAAGGCGAGTGACATTTAAATGTGATTTTGTTGAGTGAAATTTGCAATAATTTCTATGGAAATGGCAAAATATTTAAAAAAAATATATCCACGTCGAGTGGTATTTGGGACGACTATTTAACAATATTAATACATAACGATTAACTTTATTGAAAAATAATCCAACAATTAATATAATTATTCATTCTCAATAAAATTCAGCGGAAAACTTCCAAAACACAGCATTTTAAATTTTTTTTAAAAAACCACACAGTTTGTTGGGGTTTAGTGTTACGTAACCTAGCGATATCACTAAAGACAGAACATCGTTGCTAAGCGATACTTTGCAACAAGGCTATTTATTTTTTGAGTACGTACATTGTTTTGTGAATATTTTGCATGGTGCCCAATATTCAGTGATATACTGCTGTTATTGGTTGAAAAAAGCAAATGTCTGCAATGTGATTGGCTTATATGTTATAGTGTTGAATAGTCACTTGAATACCTTCTAGGAAGATATATCCACTGATATTTTTTGGATTGGCCAAGAAACGTCAAAATTCTGGATTTTTATTGGTCACTTTTTGACAGATGACATGTGAATTGAATAGTCAAAACAGTGTTCAAAATTTTCAGACACCCTAACCAACAAAGACCAAACTTTATTTTCGAGGAATTGCACGCAAATGAGTGCGACAGCGAGAACGTAGATTCCTGCAATGTTTTTTGACTCAGAAGCTTTTAATTATGATGAGACACAAAATTACCCTTTAGAGGATCAGTATCAAATTTGCGAAAATGATTACAATAATGAACAGTACTACGGAAATAACATTGAGTCGGATACCAATGGAACTGAAAATTTTCTTTTGGACAACCGAACACAAGAACATACCTAGCAGAAATAAATATCTCCTCCCATAACGCGTTACCTTACGTCGAAATTGAAAACCCAAAAATCTGTAGTAGAAGATTTTGATCCGGAAACAATTTATCACGCTAATACAGTAATAAAGACAGCTATTGGGAGCAAAAATGTTAGATATCAAGCAATGATACCAGCATTTTCGGAATTCCATAGCGACCACGAAATTGATTTCATTTTATTTGATTTTCACGATTATTTCGACGGAGTAATAGGCTTAGATCTTATTCAAATGAATCTTAATATTGTTTTAGTTAACAAGAAATTAATAGGGCCGTATTTGCAAATTCCGTTTCAATTTCGACAACCAATTGATGTTAATTTTTCGTTTTCGGCAAAGAGAAATTGATTAAAAATCTCTCAGTTGCTGTGTATAATGGAGACATTTTAGTTAACGAACTTAATATTGATAAACTTTTCATTCCATAAGTTTTAACATTTGCTAAAAACGGTTATGCACCCGTAGAAATACAAAATCCAACACAAAAAACAATCTCAGTAACCTTAAACGAACCTTTATCAACAATTCGCTTCGAACCATCCTTATATGAGATTTATACATTCGAATCATTCACTATTACAATAATGAACAATACTACGCTGTGCGAGCAACTCCAGGGAGAAGTACGACAGGGAACCAGTGTAGACGATGTTCTACAGCTGAGCATTATATTATTGAAACCCTGCCTCACATCCTAGGTGTCTGTCCGTACAATGCTCACTTAAGAAACACCAGGCATCATACCATTCGATCGGCTTTAGCAGATTGCTTAAAACATAATGGAATGGAGGTTTATGAAGAGGTTACATGCTTATCCGATTCTGGATCCACTCGACGGGTTGATATTTTTGCATTTGATCGTAAAAAGAAATATGGTATTCTAGTGGATCCAACAATCCGATTTGAGATAGACATAAACCAAGATAAAGAAGTTGATGTAGAAAAAAGATTAATTTATGAACCTACCATTCCATATTTTAAGGAAAAATTCAAAATTGAAAATATTAAAGTGATTGGTTTACTCATTGGTGCAAGGAGACCATTTCCACCCTTATTTCAAAATTTTTATGATATATGAATATTAATTGGTACTCCCTTCCTAATATTAATGATATTTTGGATAAATTAGGTAGAGCTCAATATTTTAGCACACTTGATTTAGCTAGCAGTTTTCACCAGATAGAAATGAGTAAATGTTCTATTGAAAAGATCGCGTTAACGTCGAAAATGGACATTTTGAATATTTAAGGTGCCATGTGGATTAAAAAACGCACATCGACCTTTCAGAGAGTGACGGACGAAGTTTTAAAAGACCTACAAAATAAAATATGTATGGTTTATATGGATGACATAATTATTTTTAGTACAATCTTGCAAGAACATGTTCAGCACTTAAAATTCGTATTTTCCAAATTACGCGGAGCACAACTAAAAGTTCAGTTAGACAAATGCGAATTCTTACAAAAAAAAAGTAGAATATTTAGGGCATGTTGTGACACCAGATGGCATCAAACCAAACAAAGAAAAAATAGAAGCTATCAGAAAATTTTCCATTCCACGTACACAAAAAGAAATAAAAAATCGTTTCTCTGATTGTTAGGTCATTATCGTTAATTTATACAGAATTTTGCTAAATTAACCAAGCTAATGACGCTATGTCTTAAGAAAAATCAAAAAGTAGAACACACCAAAGAATTGATTGAATGTTTCAATACATGTAAAAATATACTAACTTCGGAACCAGTATTAGCCTACCCAGACTTTGACAAATCCTTCGAATTGACGACAGACGCATTCAACTATGCTGTGGGTGCTGTACTCTCTCAAAATAATCATCTAATTTCTTATGCATCTAGAACGCTAAATCCAGCCGAAATAAATTACTCGACTATTGAAAAAAAAGTCCTTGCTATCGTGTGGAGTTTCGGTCGAAAATTCGTAATTCTAACAGATCATAATCCATTACAATGGTTATTTTTGCTCAAAGAACCAAATTAACGTTTACCTTAGGTGGAGTTTAAAATTAGAAGAGTTCGATTATACTATTAAATATAAAAAAGGTAAAAACAACCAAGCAGCAGACGCTCTTTCGAGATATCCACCAGATTTCGATTTTAACCCTTTAGAAACCTCTTCTATTGACAATAATCTAGGAGATATTGATCAAGTACTTCAAGAAGCACTAAACGAAAACCAACCAATTCCATATTTGGATAATGATACTATTTCCGAAATACTGGAATCATTAGTTGAAAATCATCGAAAAGTTCATGTAATTTCTGATATCCAAAGAATCAAGATCTAGAAAATTTCTGTAAATTGCATTGTATAGAACTTCACTACACAACTCTAAAAAATAGTAATTCCAATTTTCCAGTAGAGCGATTTCATTCCACTCTAATTGAACATTTTCGTTGTTTAAAAGAAGATCACAAAAACCTCAATTCAAACCATCTTATAAAGCGAGCTATATTAGGTTACAATAATGCAATTCACAGTGTCACAAAATTCACCCCGTTCGAAGTTATAAAAGATCACATCAATAATAGCAATCCCTTTGATTTAAATGATCATGATATTGTATCAGACTACATTCAGGACCACAAAGAAACCTATAAAAAATTATATGAAAAAATCAAACCGCTTATGAAAATGCAAAAAAAAATTATTTCCAAACACAATGAAAATCGAAATGCCCCTCAAAATTTCGAAAATCAAAAAGTTACTTATTTGAAAACAAATTTTCGAGATAAAAAGTTATTAAAATTTAAAACGGCTAAAATACTAGAAAAAACTGATATTAAGTTAATCACGGACAAAGGAACATACCATAAAAATATTGCTAGAACACCTAAAATTAATTCCTTGTTACAGGAATCTAAGCGAAATGAGGCTACTAACCTTATTCCTGCTCCTTCAAATATTACGAGTACGTAGTATGGACGAGGATATTAAATCAAAATAATTGACAACCCAATACTTTCTATACAGTTAGCAAATGCTAGATTAGTTTATAGTAAGCATACATTTTTACGATACTTAGATTTAAACGTAATTATTAATCAGTTAAATAACTTAAAGAAACAATTTTTCGTAGTTAGAGATAGTAAAAGCAAAGTAAATATTACAAACCCTATATCCTATCACGTCTTAGCCGAAGGCATGTTACTCAGATCAGAATATTTAATTCAAACATCTCCACAGAAATTCGAAAATCTGCACCCTCATATTCGAAATAAAAGAGGCGCAATTAATGGCATAGGCGAAATTAATAAGTGGCTTTTTGGCAATCTTGATGCAGACGATGAAAAACGTTACGATCAGGCTATTAATGTACTAGAACAAAATCAGAAAGACTTAACGGATGAAATAAATTTAAAAATTTCTGTATCCAAAAAACTAATTGCTAACTACAATAAAACAATAATAATATTAAGTAAAAACCAAGATAAACTTGAAAATGACTTAAAAACTTTCCAGGCAGCTGTTCAGAATACTATTACTGACCTCAGTACTTACATTACTTTTCAAGGCACAATCTCTCAATTGAATTTGTACTGTCAAATTTTAATAACATTCATAGACAATATAGAAAATGCTATAGTATTCTGGAAATTAAGTACTCTGCATAGTTCAATAATATCAAGTTATGAACTCCGAGAGATGCTCAATTACTTAGAAAAAATATACAGTAAAACAGAAATTCCAAAATTCAAAAATCTCCTCACGTACTACCAATTTTTGGGAATGCAAGTAACTTTTGTAAACTCTAAGTTAGTTTTTGCCATACACGTCCCTATAATAAGAACCAAAGTCCTGGACTTCTAGCGTCTATATCCAATTATCCAAACCCACCAAATTATTATTCCAAAACACCGATATTTGCCACTGAAAAACTCCAAGGCCCAGTTCGTGAAAGAGGAATGCCCGGTACTGGAAAAAACATTTTATTACACCGAAAATTTCATTGTGGAGGACAACTGTACCCTTAGGCTTCTTGAAGGCAATCCAGTCAAAAACTGTCACGCCCTCGAAATAGTTATAGAAGAGTCCATTGTCAAGCAAGTCACCCACGAAGGAGTTTTGATAATTCCTGCAAATCAAGAAAGGCTGTTTACCAAATGCAAATCAGACCAATACGAGTATTTAGAAATACATCTTCCATCCCTAATAAAGATTCCCAAATTGTGCGAAATCCAAGTGGACGGCAAGAAATTTATAAATGACGTTAAATTGCAACAAGGCAAACCACTCATTTCACCGAAGTTTGGTATAGGACATTTTTAAACTTTGAAGCAACACAAGACTTCAAATTTTACAAAACTGGACATAGAAAGATTTACCAAATTAGATAAATCGCAAGACAACTAACACCAATCAAGCAGATCGACTATCCGGCGAACACCACCCCAATTATTAGCACTCTGATTGGCCTACTAATTCTCGAAATAATTGTGCTGTTTATGTTGACATTTAGAAAAAAATGCAAGAAATAATTGGAAAGTCCAAAGCAAGCTGAAAAGGAAAATCAAAACGAAGCTGAAGAAGTGGAAATGGGCCAGAATCCAAACATCAACTCCGATATTTTTGCATTTTAAGGAGGGAAAAGTTATATGCACCTGCTTATCAAGAACACGACGCTACGCTGATAAGGCACATCCCAGCGTATTGTTATCTCTTTGCCACATTGCAAATTATGTAAAACGTTAGAGTCATTCTTTGCTATTTTGTAACAGAGTTAAGACGGTTTTTGCTCTATCTCAAATCAAGACACATTAAAAATGTAATAAAAATATAAAGTTTGAAAAAAAATAGTTACAGCCGTTCTTGAAAAATTCGAAAAAAATGAAAAATCACAAGAATAAACACTATAAGTACTTCCGATTATGCGATTTTCTTCAAAAGCTTGCTGTCACATCTAGATAGTACACAAAACTTATAAATGAAGTTTCAACGCCATACCTCTTTTTGTTTTTGAGGTATTCTGTTCACACACTGACAGACAGATAGACACACAGACAAACACATAGACTGACAGACAGAACAATGAACAAAAACATGTTTTCGAGTTCAGGGGAATTTAAAATGTGAAGATATGTTAAAAACTCAATTTGGAATTTTTGGGGGAATGTAATACTTCCTTTTTTTAAAAAGGAAGTAAAATGTAGTAGCTATCCAAGTAAAAACATTGCCGTGTTATTTTCAGAAATTTTACTATACTTAGCACCTGCAAATTTGCTGTTGTAGGCAGTGGCGTAACTATCATATGTGCAGGGGGTGCGAAGAACCTAGGCGCCGAATCTATATAGGCGCCGCGGTTTCGAAGTTTTTAGTGAAAATAAAAGTTTTCCTAGAATAGTGGTTCAAAGCGGCAACAGACTATGATACGTGAACGCCACTGGGCTCTTTTGAGTGCGCAGTCGTTTCTCCTTTTGAGTAGATTAGAAGTTCCAGCTCTAGTGTGTGTTTATGATTCTTAGATTTCATAGTGCATAGTGCATAGTAACATACTATAAATTCAAAGTTTTAAACCGCAAACTGGCGATTGCCTCAGATACAGAGGTCATAGAGAGTGCCAAATTACTTCAAACTACGTATGAAACTGATCTCGATGACGGCTTACTAAAGCAAATTGTACAATTCCGATCTTCGTACACAACTAGTATTAAATCTTGCTTATCAGTGAAGGAAGTGGGAGAAAAATATCTGTCTAATCACATATCATTGGCTAGCTTTCCAGATTTGTATACAGCTTATATCCTATTTTTTACATCGCGTTACTACAGCCTCCACTGAGAGATCTTTTTCTAAATTAAAAATTATTAAAAACTTTTTGCTAAGTAAGATGAGCCAAATACGCCTAAAGAGTTTTGCATTACTGAGTATCGAGAAAGTAAGAGCCAGTACTCTTGGTTTTAATTCACTGATAGATATGTTAACTTTAGCAAAGTCTCGCAAAAGAGAGTTTAATTAAAGTGATATGACTACATATTTATATATCTATAAACGGGGCTACGCGCGCTATTGCGCGGTCTATCCTGATGTATTTTCGTATGCGCTGCTTAGCACATTTTATGTGTCACCACTGAGAAGTAGTTTTAAGCTTTGCTCATCATTTTCAAAAAGAAACGCGAATTGATTAGGGTCCTTTTCTAAAATCGCATCGATTTAATCACAATTCCGCTCAAATAACTCTCCGCCCCTCTCCAATGGGGGCCTTCGAGGCTTTGCCCCTCTCCAAGGGGGCTCTCGGGGCTCCGCCCCTCTCCAAGGGGGCTCACGGGGCTCCGCCTTTCTCCTAGGAGGCCTTCGGGGCTCCGCCCCTCTTCAAGGGGGTTCACGGGGCTCCGCCCCTCTCTAAGGGGGCCCGGAGCTTCTTTCCTCTCCAAGGGGGCTGACGGGGCTCCGCCCCTCTCTAAGGGGGCCCGGAGCTTCTTCCCTCTCCAAAGGAGCTGAAGGGGCTCCGTCCCTCTCTAATGGGGCTCTCGGGGATCCGCTCCACTCCAAGGGGCCATCAGGGCTCCGCCCCTCTCCAAGGGGGTCCTCGGGGATCCGCCCCTCTCCAAGGGGGCCCTCGGGGCTCCGCCCCTGTCGCGAAATCGAAGCGACAGCGAAATTCAAACAAACGCAAATGGGGGTCATTGCGTCTGCAATTGTCGTGACGGACACACACGTTTGGATCGTTCTCCTTTATTTATATGATAAATTTTATTTTTCTTGTGAATTATTTAAATTTGTATTCCTTTTACGTGGTTTTTGTTTTTGTATTTTCATATGTATTTTTATGTTTCATGATATATTTTGCGAGTGTTTGATTTAATGGTAAAATCTGTTCTACTTTATGGGTCGGAAACGTGGACGGTTACAGAACTGGTAAAGCAGAAATTGCAGGTGTAAGTAAATAGGTATTTGGTGGCAAGTCATTATTTGGTACAAAGATATTTGGGACCGAACAAATCAGGTGGACATAAATATAGAAATTAGGAGAAGAAAATATGGATGGTTAGGGCATACTTTGCGAAAAAATGCAACTAAGGTTTGCAGAAAAGTTTTGATTGGGACCCTTAGAGATTCAGAAACAGAGGACGCCCGCGAAAAACGTGGAGGAGAACTGCAAAACAAGAGACAGGAAAAACTATAGCACAACTCAGCCAAATAGCAAAGGAAAATGACAACTGGGGGGGATATACCCTATGTCCCAATAGGGAATAATGGGATTATTATTATTATTATTATTATGTTATATTTAATAAAATATGAAACATCTAAATGTGTTTTATTTTGCAGTAAGTAACCTTTCATGTTAAGAAAAGAGCTTATTAATTTTCTTTTAAATTGAAAGTGTTGCATGACCAAAAATTACCACCCCCCCTCCCTCTTTTTTCTGAAACTTCTTGTCTACAGCGGCTATCATTTATTCTTGCACACCGGCGCCAAACCGTCTTGTTACGCCACTGGTTGTAGGTAGGGTTATGTAGGATTTTCTGGGATTTGAACAAAACTATTAGCGAGATGTTATTGTTAATAAAAATTAAAATGCGCATAGATTTATGAACTTAGCGAATCCGTTTTTCTTGCTTTGTAAAAAAGTGCAGAATGTTATTGTTTGGTTTAGTGCATACTGTATTTTCATAGCTGTTTTATAGAATTTGTGCGCTGCTTTGTGCCTAATGGTCATGTATAATTCAAAAATGATGACTGATATGACTGATTGTAAATGTTGTCGCAGAGCTAGCAACACGTGCGAGTGATAAGTTTGGTAACGCCCAAATCGAAAAAAAACTTTATTGTTTTCTTTCATACACAGAAAAGCGGAGCTTAAGTAGAACGATCTATTAACTAGTACATTCGGCTTAAGACTAAATAACATATCATGAAAAGGCGAGAATGCAGACTCGCAAAGTTGCATATAAGCATTGATAATAGTAATCTTACAGGAAGCAGATAAAGCGTATCTATTATAACTAAGCGGTTTCTATATATATAACTTGCGCGCTGATCCTGCGAGTTTTATTCTCTAATCGAATACAAAAGTTAAGTGTAAATTAAGTAAAATGTCTACCAGAAATCGGGTGAAAGCTGAAAGTGAGGATAATAAAAAAAGTGATGATAACAGTGATTTGATTGCCCAAAAAATTGTCGATAAACTATTAGAAAATGACCTGTTCACTATGAAGTTAAAAAGCATGATAGATGAAGCCTTGACCAATACCATTAAACATCTGAAACAAAAAATAGCCAATCTCGAAGAACAGTTAACCAGTTCTAAATCTTATTGCGAAGATATGTTTGACGCATATGAACAATACACTAAGAAAAATAGTTTAAGAATTTATGGTATACCAGAAAGCCGAAACGAGAACACCGATGAGGTTATAATTAACTTCTGCAAAGATAAGCTGGATATCGAACTGTCCGAGCATGCAATAGAATATGTGAGTCACCGATTAAAGGGTAGAGAGGGTATGTGCAGACCTATCATAGTGAAATTTGTACAGCGTTCGGTTAAAAAGCGGATCTTTACCAGTAGGCGTAAATTGAAAGGAAGTAAAACATTTATCAGAGAGGACCTTACACGAAAAAGACTGGAACTGGTAAAATTGGCGGCAAAGAAAGTAGGCTATCAATCAGTCTGGACAAATGAAGGAAACATATTTGTTAAAATAAAGGACAATGTTCATGTCATAAGCACTTACAGTGATTTAAATAAACTGCTTATATAGTATCAATCAATGCAGCTAGCGCGCATATGTATAGATAGCGCATTATTGTTAACAACAAACCATATCTTATTTTATTTGTATTTTTAGTTATAAGTTGAATTATTGAAGACATTATTGTTTTTCTTCTCTATTTGCAGATTTAATTTAACGAGCGGTAAACCTTTACGATTGGCACATATTAATATTCGATGTCTAATCCCTAAACTCCATATTCTGAAAGATTTTCTATGTGAAACTAATTATGACTTGTTGGCTGTTAGCGAAACTTGGTTGAATAATGAGGTAAGTAGTAACGTCATTAATATTTATGGTTACAGTCTTATAAGGCGTGATCGTGTTGAAAGGGGTGGTGGTGTATGTATCTACATAAAAAATCATCTTAATTACTCGATTATTGAAAATGACAGCGTATGTTTAAAACAAATATGGTTAACTGTAAAAATTAATAAATTAGTTCTTGCTGTTGGTGTAGTATACAAACCTCCTACTCAGAATTACAAAGTATTTTGTGATGAGTTTGAACAGATAAGCACGCAATTGTCTTTTGTATCTGATAAACTTGTATGTCTTGGTGATCTAAATATCAATTTACTTGAACCTAATTCACCTGATACCATATATTATAAGGATATGCTTGCGTTTTTGGGTCTTAAACAGATAATAATTAAACCAACTCGGCTTGGATTATCACTCTTGGATCATGTTATCATTTCGGACGTGGATATCGTAGTAGAATCAGGCATTAGCGAGCCTTCTTTCGCCGATCATGAAACTATCTACTGCAACCTGTTTCTTAAAAATGTTCAAAATATTTCCTTCTTTAAAACAATAAGAAGTTTCAAAAATTTTAAAATGGATTTATTTTTAAATGATACAAAACAAATCGCATGGCAAAATATTTTTCATATTAATAATATTGATTCCAAGATTTCCTATTTAAATGACAATATCTTACACATCATTAATAAAAAAAATACCGTGGTTGTCTGATAATACTAAATATTTAATGAAACTCAGAGATAAAGCTTACAATAAATTTAAACGAACACAACTGCCTGCTCATTGGGATCATTATAAATCCTTACGTAACCTTACCACTAAAAATATCAAACTGGAATATAAACTAAATACCGATAAACCCAAAGAAATGTAGAATGAACTAAAAAAAATAAACATCGTGGCTGATAACAAAAACGGTGATTTACCTTCTTAATAATTATTTTTTGGATAATATACCCAGCGTTAATGGTGACTACGCAGAAATCTGTAATTACTATAAAGACAAACAGCGCCATTTTAATTTTAAATTTCTTGAGGTAGACACCCGTACAATTGGGAAGTTTCTCAGAAAAATAAAAAGTAACGCTTGTGGCTGGGATGGAATAAGCATCAACATTATACAACTTTTTGTCCAATGATTTTACCTTACATAACACACATAATTAATGGTTGTTATCTTCTAACACGTTTCCAAATGTGTGGAAACAAGCTGTGGTTGTACCTATTCCAAAGATATCTGCTCCAAATGAATACAAAGACCTGCGACCAATTAGTATTCTCCCGGTCTTTTCAAAAATCTTAGAAAAAGTAATAAATTCACAGCTACGATCTTATCTAAATGAACATAATGTCTTACCTTTAAATCAATCTGATTTTGGAGCTGGTCATAGTTGTGCTACTGCTTTATTGAGCGTCACTGACGACTTAATGAAAGCTGGTGATCAAAATAAAATATCGATTTTAACACTTTTACATTTTAGCAAAGCTTTTGATACCATTAATCATGATATTTTACTGGCTATTTAAAATACATAGGTCTTCATCATACTGCGGTCGCTTTTATTCAAAGTTATTTGTCTAACAGGGTACAGAGTGTGAAATTACCATGTGGATCGTCAGCGCACAGATTAGTACCTACTGGTGTGCCACAAGGGTCCATTCTTGCCCCCTTACTCTTTACTATATACACACACTCATTTTTTAAAGTTGTAAAAACTTGTTCTATGCATATGTAAGCTGATGATACGCAGTTGTACCACTCTTTTGAGTACGATAATGGGCAGCAGGCCTTGAGTGAAATTCAAGCCGATTTAAATGCAATTTCAGCCCTATCATTGGACCACTGTTTGATAATTAATCCTCTGAAACCTGTAGTAATGGTGTTTGGTAATTAACAAAGAGCGGAAAATCTGAAGCCTGAAGGTTAAATATTGATAATAAACTAATCCCTGTTAAAGATGAATCAAAAAATCTTGGTTTTGTTATAAATCATAGTTTTAAATATAACACCCAAGTAACAAATTGTATTAAAAAAGCTTATGTTAATCTGAAATTAATCTACCCCCATAGGCATTACATTTCATATAAAATTAAAGCTCAGCTCTGCGATGCTCTAATACTCTCTCATTTTAATTATTGCTCTTAAATTTATGGATCTTGAATTACCAAGGAAACCTCCTTAAGAATACAACGAGTTCAGAACTCATGTATCCGTTTGATATATGGTATAAGCTGTCGGAATTGTCATGGCTTAATATGGACAACAGAAGAATGTTGGGTGCTGCTTGTCTATACCATAAAATAATTACTGAAAAATGTCCTCCATATTTATTAATAAAATATCATTTAGAAGCGACGTGCATCATATAAATTTACGATTTAAAAGAGGAATAACACCACCTCTTCACCGGACGACCTTATATGAAGGATCTTTTAGTTATAACATTTTCTACAAGTCTATAGTTCCATCCCGGATTGCTTCAAAACTGTATCACTAATATCTTTCAAAAATAAATTTAGCCAGGTTTTGCTAAATAGCCAAATAAATTAATTATTTATATACATATACGATGTACAGAACTGATATTTCGCTGGAGAAGGGCAATGATGCCTAATGTTTCATTATTTAATCAGTTATTTATTTTATTTACTTTTTTAAATTTTCTTCTCTTTTTGTTTTGTCTGCGATTTCTTTTTGTATAATTAGTATTTTGTGTTAGGGCCCAATGGGGCTTTTCTTTTATACCAGTTTAAATCTTTTTTTTGCACTGTAATGTATCAGTATGTTTGTATCATGGAAACTAAATAAATTATTATTATTATTATTATTATTATTATTATTATATATTATGTAAATTCTGTAGGTATAGCCCTATCCTTATTTGCTACCCTTGTTTTCTATCACTTTGAAACCTATTTTCTAACCTAGTAATTGACGCTGATCATTTTTAATAAATCACAGCTTGTACTAAACGTATTTTTGTAGCTATAAAAGACGGCTTTTATTATAATTATGACCATGAATATTATTATTTAAAATTAATCAACTTTATAACCTTCTATACAAAAAAAGCCAACCATGTAGCACTGAAATTTAACGGAATTATAAAACCAACTGTAAGTTCCTATGATACCACTTGATTATTTTCATTTTACTGTATCTGGGATTAAATTCACATTGTCCCCCGGTACATAAAAAATGACACTGGGAATTAACTAGTAAAGTAGAAGATTTTTAAGCTGAAAGAATATACCACTATAATATGACACCTATATTACGTAACAATACTGTAAAATTCAAGAGCATGGCATTTTTTATGAAAATGTTTGAAAACGCGTTAGTGTGAGCTTGAATGTGTCCAATCGGACATCTAAGAACCTTGCGCAAAATTGGAAGGTATGTACAGGGTGAGCGAAACTCGATGTCTCAGCTCTATTATAAGAAAAGGAAAAACGATAGAAAAAATCTGAAAAGAGGTTCTTAAATGGGGTTGAGTAAGGTCCATTTTAAGCTAAATTTTCATATGTTTCCATATTTGGAAACTGAAGTAATGACGTCATCGAATTTGTTTTTCCCGGAAACATACCTATATTTTGACATAGTTAAAGAGAGCTAATTTTTCTGAACAAATTTTATGAAGAAAAAAAATTGCTATCTCCGTCCGTTAAAAGTATTATCAAAAATTCGCAATCGTCACGATTCAAACAAATAGCCTTTGGAAACAAATAGCAAAGGCGCATCTGCCAATAATTTAAAATTATTAATTATTATTATTAATTAGTATGAATTAGTAATTTAACATTAAAAACACATATGTTACTACTATTACCATAGAAAGAAACAAAGTAAGTAGGCAATCACTACAACAAATTTTCAATGTAACTACCTGCTACTTCTAAACACTTATCCAATCGCCGCCTTACTTCGCTCACTGAAGCCTTATGTAACATTTCTCAAGCTTGGAATAACAAGTTCGGGGTATCTCTGGGCGTAAAACTGAAGTGCTCTTCTAGAGATGTTTTGAGATTCCCCATGAACTAATAACATATCGACTTTTTCGTTGTGCGTTTTTCAAAGTTAAATGACAACAAAACAATATTTGTCAACCATTAAATTATTGACAGATGCGACTTTGCTAATTGTTTCCAAAGGCTACTGCGAATTTTTGATAACTTTTTTTTACAAATTTGCTTATAATTTTTTAACGGAAGAAGAGAGCAAATTTTTTTCTTTGTAAAATTTGTTCAGAAAAATTAGCTCTCTTTAAATATATCAAAATATAGGTATGTTTCTGGGAAAAACAAATTCGATGAAGTCATTACTTCAGTTTCCAAATATGGAAAAATATGCAATTATGGCTTAAAATGGACCTTACTCAACTCCATTTAAGAACCCCTTTTCAGATTTTTTCTATCGTTTTTGCTTTTCTTATAATAGAGCTGAGACATCGAGTTTCGCTCACCCTGTACACAGAGGTAGTAACTAATACAACAGACAGAGAAATTCGACTATAAGGTCTTTCCCCAAACCGACTTTTTGCTATCTCGTAACAACCCGCGACTCCCCTGAGAAACTTCGACTACTTTACATACATCCTCTTAAGACTAAAGCTAATTCAAGACTGTAGCTAACGCTACGGTTAGGATAGAGCTCCTAAATGTGCGTAATTATTTATTATCTACTAGCAACATGATATTGTACATTTTCGTCATAGAAAAAAAATAGGAAAATCTACTCATAACTCCCAAGGGACTTGACAAATTATTTCTCCCTCAAACTCATGGTAACAATGCAACTACAATTAAAGTCTTAGCAACCATACAATAAGGCAATCCTTGATGTTACTTATATATTCTAATTTTAAATGTCATTATGACATTTTGAAATTTCATACTATTCTTACGAATATGCTAGTAAATAAAATATTGTATGCACCACGGGAGATATTCATGTTCTTTACCTTCGGTTGACTTGTCAACATGTCAACCTCAGAGGAAAAAACATATTCATATCTCCTGCATAAATATCTATTTCGTCAGGGTTTGGAAAGTAATTGTCAAAGTCTCTCTTTTTCTGCGCAACTGGACGTTTATGCAACATATACAGGGTTATCCACGTAAGATTACGAGCCTGACCAGGTAAGAATGCAACCCAAAATACGATTTATAAAGCTAACTGGATCTCTATTGCATTAACACCTCGAATTTGACATAGACTGTTTACAAATTCGGGTGTTAATGCAATAGGGATCCAGGTAGCTTTATAAATCGTATTTTGGGTTGCATTCTTACCTGGTCAGGCTCTTCATCTTACGTGGATAAGCCTGTACATACCGTTTAATTCTTTCTAAGTTAGTAAAATAGTTACACATACATCGAAACACAAAATGTAGGTTATATTTTTTAGCATTCTGAATTCATAGGAATCCTTATAACGGCTGTTGAAAGGGGGAATATAGGTATAACAATTTACTTGTTGCATAATAGAATGTTAAAAATAACGAACAATTAAAAGCAGCTAAAACGTACTGAACTGATAACCATCTTATAGAAATATTTTAATTTTCTAGTGCTTCAGTTATCTGTATAATTCAGAGAATTTTTATAAATTCTCTGTGACGCCTCTGTGTGACATCCAGAAGTTATAAATAATCATCTGCGTTGATAGTTTATAACAAGTCTGTCCATTCCATCTAAACTTACAACTAGAGGCGCTGCTATCGCGTGTCAATGGAATCTAAGATTGAGGGTTTAACACTGAGATTTGTAAGTTGTCAATCGATGTCATTGTCAAATGTTTGGTTATACACGTGTTATGACATTGTCAAATATTAATTAGCCATTTTATTTCTCCTTTAATGTTAATTATAGAATGAATAGTAAGTTTAAAATAACTTTGTATATACAGTGTGTCCCCGAATGGACCCAACTATACTTGTAAACTTCCTTATTTTGCATTTTAGGAAAAACAGTCATTATTTATAAAAAGTTTTACTTCATCTAGCAAGTTCGTAGCCACTACCAAAATTTCGAAATAACATACAGGGTGGTTAGAAAACGAGACAACGTGAAATTTGGTTAAGAATAAAGTACCTGTTATTTGAAAGAAAAGTAGGTATAAATATTACTGGGAAAAGGTGTTTGAAATTTCAATAGAAGCTCACATATCTAATCTGAACGTTGTATCTCAAAGTTGTATTTTTTATCTTTATTGCGATAAATAAGTAATAGCAAAATTTATACTAGTAACTTGTACTTTTCTTTCAAATAAAAAGTACTTTATTCTTAACCAAACTTCACGTTGTCTTGTTCTCTAACCACCCTGTATGTTATTTCGAAATTTTAGTGGTGGCTGCGGACTTGCTAGATGAAGATAAACTTTTTATAAAAAATGACTGTTCTTCCTAAAATGCAAAATAAGGAAAACGTTTAGTCCCCGTCTACACAGTGGTTTAGAATGCAAAGTATATACCAAGTAGATAAGTTTGCATTTGTTCGTGTTCTGCATTAACTGCTAAGCTGAGGTTTAATCAATTTTTGATTAAATTTTATCAACAATGGACTGATTGTGATCTCTACATTCAAAATGTGAGTTTCGGGGATCTTATAATAAAGATGCAGTAATTTTCATGGAATTTCCTACCGGTGGGAAATATGCAATTATCTTTATTACAATATTACTAGTATTATATATGAAGGAAATAAAATAGTGCATTACAAAGATCATCTGTCTTGTAGATGTGTTAGGTCTAATAGTGGCGTACACGTGTTAACAGTAGGTAGTCAATGTTTCCAGACAAGTACAATCGACTCGTTCTTCTAAAATGTGAACAATGTATTCTGCTAACATGGCCATTGTACCCGACATTATACATATTAGGTACGTATACCAAATTTCACGATGTTTGTCACTTCACATAAGTTTTTTTTATTCTGTTTCATTGAATTCAGTATTTCTGAAGTACTGGTGAATATTTACAGTTTTCTGTAACACGCAATCTTGGTGACATCTGTTATAAAACTTCGGTGGTCAGGAAGCAACCTTTTTAGGGCATTGAACTTGTTATAAACAATCAACGCAGACGACGTTACAAATACACAGTTGTCTAGTTAGCACGAGAGCCAACATAACAAACCAAAAAGTGCTAGTTATAATGACAGTTAGTTTCCGATCATTATACGAAATAAATAATCACACACATTGACACATCTAGGCATTCTAGGTTAGGGCAAAGAGCAATTATATGCTCTTTGGTTAGGGTAAAAAAAGTTGTATAAACCACACATAACTGTAGCAACCGTTTTGCTTCTAACGTTGACCGATTGCAATTTACCTTAAATATAAAGAAGAAGTCTGGGAGAGAAGAGTGAAACGGTATGGAACTACTCCAATAATAAAATCGCGGCCCTTTAAACAATCTGCAAAGTAAAGAATAATATTTAATAACTATTCGTGTCCAACTGCATGATACTTAACCTCAGTTTCAGAAGGGGTTTGTTGATGGTGACACTCAAGTGCAACTAAACATAGTAATTTACTAATTTACAACGTCAACGTTGTCATACAGTTGAAGTCTGTCATTTCATCAGACACTAGACGAGAACGACAAATTGATTGATTAATTATCACTGGTTGACAAAGTTTCGGTAACATGGACAAAAACAGCTGATTCCCACTAACTTAGGTCTCCTGATTCCAAATGCGATCATGAAAACCCCCACCACTTCACGTTTTTAAGATATGTTTTTTAAAGTCGTTTTAAGATTACCGCACCTAGCACAGTACAATAGTTTAGTTTCTTCAAGTTGGCAGTCCTGGGTGAGGTGTGGTAGTAGATAGTTCCATGCCAGTCTAGCATTTTTGTTTGGTCAGTGTAATTGTGAGGTCGACGTGGATGCTATTTTTGCCTTTTTTGTAAGTTTCTCATAAACTAAAATGTACAACACTCGCTGTCGGAGTTGTACTCATCTACCGGACAAGTTTTGTTATGTGTGTGAACAGTTTATTGTTAAATCTCAAAGTAGATCAATTACAAAGATTGTGAGCCAAGCATATTAATTAATATATTTTATTCGCAACCATATATGTAATGTTAACATTCCTGACCTTATTTGAGTGGGGAAAGTCGTACATTTCAGCCCGCTACTTCCCGCACTTACTTCCCGCACTTGAGCGAGAAGTAAGTGCGGGAAGTACATTCCCGACCGCTGAGTAGGTAGGGATACTGGGAATCTTGTAGATCCATTCATGCGCGTCGCAACCTGTCGTATCATAATATAATAATTTTTCCAATTATTGTTTAGAATAAAGTGGTTGCGAATAAAATAGTATATAAACCTCAACATGAAGTTTTCTTAGTTTTGAGATAATAGCTGATTTCGACGCTTCGCGTCTCAATCAGCTATCTAATCTCTCGACAGTAATGAAACACTTCCCATCTCGGGCTGTAATATACTATTGGTTGCCATGTTGGAGAGCAGGATAAGACCTCCCCCCCCCCATATGTGTGCTGCATACTTTTCTGTGGGTCTGAATGAATGGGTGAATGGAAAAGAGCAAAGCATGTCTTTCGCTGTGCCTATGATTTGGCGTGAACCAACTAATCATCTTAATGTTCGCTATTTCTGTTTAGCCAAAATTGATGGTTTCTCAAAGAAACTAAGATACAAAACAGACTATCCAAATGTGCCATCGGCAATAAGATCTGCTCCTCATGGATAAGGATTGCCAGTGCCTGTCCCACCTTCTTGTTAAAAAGATACTAATGTTTCTGAGGACGAGCATGATGTGGAAAGCCCAGCACAGACTTCTGATCCTACTTATGACATTGAAATTTCAAACGAACGTGATTTAAAGCTTTCAAAACAGCAAGCTGAATTGTTAGGCTCCAGACTTCAGGAATGGAATCTGTTAGCTAAAGGAACGAGAATTTCAATTTTCAGGAAGAGAAACGAAATTTTATCTGCTTACTACAGTATGCAGGATTGTCCTTGTGTAGGTACCCGCATAAACGGTTTGATAGGTGAGCTGGAAATAAAGCATGATTCTAACGAGTGGCGACTCTTCATTGACTCCTCAAAGTATAGCTTAAAAGCCGTTTTACTGAATAATAGGAATAAAATGCCTTCAATTCCTGTTGCTCATTCTGTTAGTATGAAAGCATATAAAAAATTTAAACGCCGTCAAATACAAAGACTACTGTTGGGAAATATGTAAAGGTTTAAAAGTTATTGCACTTTTATTTGGACTTCAAGGCAGATCCACAGAGTATTGCTGCTTTTTGTGCATGTGGGATAGGAGAACAACAGATAAGCACTACAGTAACATAAAATGGCCAGTGAGAAATGGCCGATGCCTGAAATGCGTTCCCTTGGTAAGTCCAAATAGTGTTCTTTCTCCGCTATATATAAAACTAGGTCTGATGAAGAATTTTCTGAAAACTATGGATAAAGAAGGTGATTGGTATTTGTATTTAAAGGAAAGGTTTAGAGAGCTTGGTGATGCAAAACTTAGAGAAGGCATCTTTGTTGAGCCACAGATTAGGATGTGCGACGAAAGCTTCGATCACAAACTTAACGAAGAGGAACTTGCTGCTTGGCTGTCTTTTAAAGTCATTGTTAAAAAGTTTCTTGGTAATAACAAGGAAGGCAATTACAAAACCTTCGTAAAGGAACTGTTAAGGGACTTTAAAAAGCTAGGTTGCACAAGCACAATATCTCAAAAAATGCATTTCCTGCATTCTCACCTGGACTTTGTTCCGGAAAATTTTGGGGAAGTATGCGATGAACAAGGAGATAGGTTTCACCAAGAAATACGGACAATGGAAGAGCGGTACCAAGGACGTTGGGATCCAGCCATGATAGGTGACTACTGCTGGTTTTTGAAAAGGGAGAGCAGTACAGTTCATAAAAGAAAAGAATAAACTTATGGAAAAACATAAGAGCAAAAGTAGACTTTAATGAGAAATTGTTATTACTTTTAGATGTTTCGATGTATTTATAATGTTTTAACACTACATGTATGTATTAGTTTTGTAGTAAAAGGTAATTTTATAACTTTAAATTGTACTAGCAAACCCACTGACCAGAGTCTAGTGTGGTATTTAAATCAAATAACTGAATTATATAAATATAGGCATAACTTGGAAATTGTACGTGTTGGTAAATTTTCATTGCCATTTTTGAAATCAGCGTGTCCGAATTAGCAAAAACTAGTTGTTTTTACCTATGTTATAAAATGAAATTTCAAAAATCAGTTGTTTTTACCTATGTTATAAAATGAAAGTACAAATTTGTTGGCCAGTGATTATTAATTACAGTTGTTCTTTGTTGAAAGAAAATCAACAACACTTTACCAACTAATGAAATCAAAGTTGCCACTTGCAAACAATATAATCTGTGCTTGCAACTTTTGAAAATTCCTAAAACCGAAATTAAATATTCTCCTGTTTGTCACTGAATTTATTTAATGGGGTTTTACTACTCCCATGCTTTAATGTACTTTTCTGTAATTTTGACCTAATATAATGACATTGTTGTTTTCAACGTCAAAATTATGTACATATTATTACATATAAAGTTCATTTTTTTGTTATAATACCTGTCAAATTGTTGTAAGGTTAGTAAAATTGACAGTGAATTTTGTTGGATGATATTTTGAGCCCTGTCTACCCGTCGCGCTGACAATATAAAAATTAATTATTTTAGGTTACCTTGGTCTCCTTCAGTTTTTGCCTTCATTCCTAATGTTCTTCTTTTCATGACAATTGCCATTTTGTATACTGTTAAAATAATTTAAATTTGATTATTGTTACCGACCTACCTTAATAGTGATTTGTTTTTCTGACTCTGACAGCTACTTACGTTACCTAACCTCACAATCTAGTTAATAAAATCTGTTACTAAAAACCAGAGGTAACAACATAAATTGTGTAGAGACCCCAACAAATACCAATAGAAACACTAAAGCTATAACACTGACAGGTATTATAGAAAAAAATAAATAAATAAAGTGTACATCGAAACACAAATGCAGGTTATATTTTTTGGCATTCTGAATTTATAGGCGTTCTTATAACGGCTGTTGAAAGGGTTAATGTAGGTATAATAATTTACTTGTTGCATAATAGGATGTTATAAAAATAACCACCAATTAAAAGCAGCTAAAACGTACCGAACTGATAACCATTTTATAGAAATATTTTAATTTGCTAGTGCTTCAGTTATATGTATAACTCAGAGAATTTTTATAAATTCTCTGTGACGCCTCTGTGTGACAACAGGAAGTTATAAATATACAATTGTCTAGTTTCCACGAGAGTCAACATAACAAACCAAAAAGTGCTAGTTATAATGACAGTTAGTTTCCGAACATTATACGAAATAAATAATCACACATGGTCAGTGTTGAATCCAGGGGGCTGTCGGTCATTTCATCGGACACTATAGACGAGAAGGACAAATTGATTGATTAATTATTACAGTTGTTCTTGGTTGAAAGTAAATCGACAACACTTTACGACTAATGAAATCAGTGTTGCCACTTTTGAAAATTCCTAAAACCGAAATTAAATATCCCCCTGTTTGTGTCACTGAATTTGTTTAATGGGGTTTTACTACTCCCATGCTTTAATGTACTTTTCTGTAATTTTGACCTAATATAATGATATTATGTTGTTTTCAACGTCAAAATTCTGCATATATTCGCTGTAGTTGCAATATGAGTTCTATATATAATTTAATATAAAAAGGATTCTTCCAACTTGGTGAAACTTAATGATGCCTTTTACATGCATTAAAACTGTTACCACTAATTTTAAATAATACAAAATTGCCTATTGATGAATGGAAAAAACAAAAAGATAAACAATAACAAATGCCATTTTTTAATTGTATTATGTCTAAAACTTTTGACTTGTTCTGAAGAAGCTAAATACATATATTAGCGAAACGTTAAATGTTGTTTCTATTTTTAGTTAATATGTTAAAATTTGTTTGGACTCAACTAATCAGTTTACAACAACGACTAGTATAGTAAATTCTAAAAAAATTTGCTGAAAGTTCTCTTCTAATGAAAAACAAGACATATATTGACTTGTTTTTCAACCTATATTATTTCCATTAGTTTTTTTATAATATATTATTATTGTGATTATTATTACATTTATTTTAATATTATGTTTACATACAAAATTTTGAACTGAACAGAATGCTAAACCAGTATCAATTTCTAGGTATTTTAAAGAATCGTTACGTAATGTTAATAAATCAGGTTTATACTACAACAATAATAACAATAATATATGTGTATCAAATAGATATCTGTCATTAATATATACCTTGAAGCTTGTAATTACACTTAGATTTTATGACGTACTGAAAATATACGAAGAGAACAAAACGCTTTTACTCTGCACAACTGGTTAGTTCTTTGCACTGAAGAAAATTTTAAGCAGGTATCCATTTTATACTGAAAAATGGGTCATAATAAATACGGTATAGGACATTTGGGCGCGGCCGTTCGGGCGCGGCCGTCTGGGCGCGGCCGTTTGGGCGCGGGGGCACTTGGGCCCGAAACACATGGGCGCGAGACACTTGGGGGCGAGAAAGGGTCAACGTTGGGATTTAGGAACACATTAAGTGTAAATAATTTACATTTGGCATAAATAAACGAACATTTATTAAATAATTGTTTATCCTGAGAAGTTAATGTAATTAATCAAACAATATTAAAAGAATAATCCAATTATTTATTGAAACCGTTATGAGATTAATTTTAAATAAGGTGGTAGTACCTATACTAGATAAATAGATCCGAATAGAAATAAAGAAGGTAGTATATTAGATAAGTTTTGAAATAATTCTGAATACATACAAAAGGCAGTATGTTATAGATATGAAATAATAATTCTGAATTGAAATAAAGATGGAAATAGACTGATTATATTGTATAAGTGTTGTTAATAATTTTAAATAAAAATACATTTATTGTACTGGTAAATGGCTAATACTATGCTATATTTAATGGAGTGACGCTTCAAATGTTTAATATGTTTCTAATGTGTTCTGTTTGGACCGAAACTAGTCGACTTCGAGTTTTGTTTATAATAATATAATACTTAACAATAAACTGCTAAATTTTAAAGTAATCAATTATTTTCGTTATGTTATGAACCAACTAACTGAAGATAAGAGCAGAAATAAGAATAATAATAAATAATAATATAAAAAGATTAATTTTAATAATCAACAAAATTTATTCTTACCATTTTTACTATTATAATACATATTATTCTTAAAGTAAAATAGATACATTTTTTTTAAATATAAACCAGAAGCATCTACGCATTCATTTCATAATTGTACGAAATGCCTCCTAAAAATTCTACAATGTTCCTATTGTTTGCGCCGCTCGTCTACATGATTATATTGATTAATATAATCTTCAACCAAATTTTGTATTCTTCTGTCAGCCTGGATAAATTTTTTTGTTTTTTTTAGTGGGCCCATTTCCCGCAAGTAACTGTTCATAAGCAACATCTCTCCCTCGTTGAACAGTTTTCAGGCTGTCGATGAACCTCCAAATGGTTGGATAGTTCATCGATAGCTCTGTTTGTACCCAATCTCTATTCATTTATTCTTTGTTACTTGTTATTTTAATGTAATAAATCTCCGCAAAAGATTTGTTGTATTTACCGGAAAGTTAAAATTTGTAACTTTTGTTCCTATAACCTACTTGTATTAATAAAATTCTAATTTTCGACAATTAATATTTCTATACTAAATTTTTGCCGCCCGCCATCTCCTTGGATGTGCTTTAGGTAATTTTCGTTATTTAAAATACATTTTCAGACATTAATAGTAAAGCTAGCTAATACTAATATACTTTAATTAATTTCCTCGCGCCCAAATGTCTCGCGTCCAAGTGGCCCTGCGCCCAAGTCTCTTCGCGCCCAAACGGCTGCGCCCAAATGTCCGGCTCCGTAATAAATATGTTTTTCATACTGCTTAAATACCTTTACTATGACTAATCATGAACTTAATATTACTGCAACAATTTCCTCTATCTAATAGACTTGTCTGTCCGAGACGCTGTTTCAGCAGCCAAACCGTAAGATATAGAGAAAAAAGTTATGAAAGTTATATGTTTGAAATGGTCATATCAGGTCAGGAAACGAATTTCAGTCACGTGACACTTCCGGTTTTCGAGAAATCACGTGATTTCTCGAAAACCGGAAGTGTCAGTACGCTGTTTCAGCAGCCAAACGGAGCTGCGACCCTCTGCTCCTTAAAACCTCGATAGGTTAGGCAACCACTTTGACAGCTTCCAGAATGTTCCTATGCGGCGTACCACTTTGACACCTTCCAGGTCTGGGTACAGTTTTTATTTAATACGCGTTCTATTTGAAAAACGGTCTTTTTTGTTTTTTTAAATGAGACATTTGTCTCACTGGGTTGCTAGTTATATTATAATAGTAGTGTGGTATTTACCATTCTATTCTCCGATAATACTCGTTGTCCATTAACTAAATCTCTACAGTTAATGATAAAGCTAATTAGGGTATTGGAGAATTAAATTATTTTGAAGATTTAACTAAGAAATTCTAACTACAATTTCTATAAATTGCATGTTAATGTATAGTATCAGAATTTCCCTACTTTTATTTTGAATAAATGAATTACAAATATACTTATAAATAATCATGGTCTGCTTCTAATTTTCGATTGTAATGGTGTATGATAGTTATAGAAATTATTTGCAATTACTAAAATTCATATTTACAATATTTGAAGAAGGTTTATTACATTTATTGTACGAAAGTATGCTGTTTCCAATGGGAGCGCAATGCTGCCGTATGACCACTATTTTGCAGGCGCTCGGCAATGAGACGGCCTGATACACTATAGGAGGCATTGGTAAAACATATTTTATTTTAGAATTTTTAATTTTGTTGCGGGTCTTTTGTTGGATTTAAATTTGGACATTTTATACTATATAGTCCGGCAGCGGAACCGTGACAGCTTCAAAAATCATCGTTAATTGCATAATTTATATTTTATTAAATAACACAAATATTTTTATTTGTTTGCCACGTTACTTGATTAATTAGCTCTACATATAAGTTTTTCTGTAAAAAATTACATTTAAAGCAAATCTTTAGCATGTGTAGTATGCATATTCTAAGCAACAACAGTCCCGCCGTCAAATGCTATTAAGTTTAATTTAGGAAGTTATAAAATTCGTCTTATTTTTAACATTAATTTGATAGTTCCCCAGAATTGGCTCACAAATTGCATCAATTTCTTTCTGTTTTTGAAATATAGCATCAGCTTTATTTGTGGTATTATCGATAATGGTATTGATTTTATCCAGGTTAAAATATCTTCGGCTAGAGTGTTAATGATGTTTCTATCATCGTCATTTATATGTTTAGTTTTGTACATATATATCGTGTAAAAAACTGTGTAGTGCCGTAATGTTCAATTTATGCTGTAACAAAATGTCGTAATATCGATCTTAAGACTGTAAAAACTTGAGACCTGACCCACCAGAGACCAAACCCACCTCGAAATACCTGTAGGAGCTCCCGACATCGACCTTCCGAACCTAACCTTATGTGTGTGGCTTGCTGTACATAAACACCCATACATACCTCATTGTAAATGGTAGCGGGTAGACACTCTTCACGATCCCGGTGAAGTTAGGTCTACTTCAGGGACGCGACCCTGCCCACGCGAGCCTTGGTTCTCTCTCCCATCCTCAAACAAGAGAGAGAATCATGTCCTTACCGTAAATCCTATCTATCATACATTTAATCCTACCTACATCCTCCACATCTTCCAACACGTTTGGCCAGCGTGGAAGATTAAGGCTAATTACCCCTAAATAAAAATGGCGAGTTTAAAAACAGACGGAGGACCCCAGGTGGGTAAACCCAAATCCCATCCCTTTAAAAAGGGCCGTGTTAAGTGTTTTATAAAATTGTGCCGCCTCGCTTGTAGTTGTGCGTTGTACTATGCGCATTTCAGCCCTTCTTGGATCGCGCCTGTCCTTACGTTCCGTCTGTCAGCGAGTACAGCACGCGGACAGGTCCACTCCGAGAAACGCTAATTCTTTGTTTAAATGTTCAAATGTTTGTGTACTAATTTATTGCTAATAAATTACCTACTTTGCTTTCAACGAGTGTATAATTTAGTGGAAAATAAAATACATACAGTCCATTAACGTCCAAGGCGAGCTAGCAACCAGGAATTTTCCAAACATAACGGAAAACTGGGAGGCTCCCCAACATTGGTCCTTCGAGCCGGATGGTCCATCGGCCCGGAAAAGCAGCCTAAATTTGCAAACAAGGCAAGTAAGTACAACACGCAGTTTCAATCGTGTTAAATTCGTCCCTAACGAGAGGAACGAGAGGAAGGAAGACAGCATACGGTGCTAGCAACGTGAGAGCGAGAAAGCCAAACGCCGAGTCTCGCGGCAACGTGCAGGTGGGCAGGCAGCTGCCGGCGCGACGGCAGTTCAAGCCACAACAACGGAAAAGGCGGCACATACAACAATATCAATGTAAGCCTAATTTCCCTTTTTTTGTGATTTCCTATGCATGAATTGGTTTTCTATCAGCTGTGTCTGCATGTGCATAATTTCAGCTGCGTATTATTGCGTAAACAAATGGTTTATGAGTCATATAAACATTTTTAATTGCGTAAAATATTTCGTTGATTAGCGAGTACATATCCCCTGCATGTTTCATATTGCAGTCGAATTATTCACAAGTTAATCTCGAGTTGTACCAGGGCCGTTTTCTGCGTCGTTAGCGCCAAGTTAATTTCGCGTCGTGGCAGCGCTGTCTTGCGTTGTAACAAAATTCCGTACCAGTGGCGTACGAGAGTTAGTTCTATCTGTTAAACTGTTTTAATTTCAACAATTATGGATCCGCTTGTAAGAGCACGTGGCTCTATTAAAGGTAAGCTTACGCGTTTCGCAAATCACGTGCAATCCTTGCAACATTCACGATGAAGATCAATTCTTATCTAGCGCTCAGATTATTCAATTGCAAAAAAGATTGAATGATACAGCCACCTTGTTATCAGAATATTATGCGGTTCATGAACAAATTTTAGAAAACAGTAAGGATTACAGAATCTGAAATGCAGCACAAGTTGAATTTGAAGATTCTTATTATTTTGCAATTTCACAAGCTGAATATTTGATTAATGAATACAGCAAGCAGTCTGATGTTGCACCAGATCGTTCTGGATCTCCTAACGGTAGCGTGAGATCAGGGCATTCAAGCTGCTGCTCGCATTGCAATAATCGAGCTGTACGCCTTCCTACCATCTCGATTCCCAAATATTCAGGGAACGTGTCAGAGTGGTTGGAATTTCGTGAGATTTTTATTAGTTTAATTCATGAGAATCAATCTGAGAAAGCGCGTACTCTTTGTTCAAACTTGAATCAGATTCTTGATTCAGGGTGCTTCAAACTTAGAAAGTGGATTTCCAATTCTCCAGAAGTTCTCGATGGAATCCAGACTCCAATTTGCATCCGGTGTTCTTGATTTCAGTGCACATGAGCACACCAGCACCCTTGGTTTGATTTGGTCCTTCAAAAGCGATCATCTGATGTTTAATATTTCAAATTCTACAAGTGGTAAGGCTACCAAGCGTAGCATCTTGTCTGAAATATCGCAGATATTTGACCCGCTGGGTCTGCTAAGTCCATGCACCATGGATGCCAAGGTTCTTTTGCAACAACTTTGGATGGAAAAGTTGAATTGGGATGAACCCGTTTCCAGCGCCATACAAGAAAAATGGTTACATATCGGCGTGATCTTCTCATGCTCAATGATTTAGCAATTCCTCGTCACGTTCTCTGTCGGCGCGTGGTTGAGATAGAACTCCATGGTTTCTGCGACGCCTCCAACAATGGTTACGGTTCGTCGATATACCTCCGTTCCAAGAATCAGGAAGGGGAAGTACAAGTTCACCTTCTCTGTTCCAAGGCCAAGGTAGCCCCTTTAAAGCCCTTGACAATTCCGAAGCTCGAGCTCTGCGGAGCTGTTCTTCTAAGTACACTTTCCGTGCAAGTCATAAAGGCACTTGATTTGCCCATATCTAGAATTGTTTTCTGGACAGATTCCACAATAGTGCTAGGATGGTTGAAAACCAGTCCAAATCTTCTTAAAACCTTTGTGTGCAACAGAGTTGCAGATGTTCAGCAACTCACTCTGATGCCACGTGGAGGCATGTTCTTACCGCGTCGAATCCTGCTGATCTTCTCACTAGGAGAGTCCCTCCTTTAGTTTTAAAAGAATTAAGCCTTTGGTGGCATGGTCCCCGCCTGGCTAAGCGAAGATGAGGCATCTTGGCCTACTTCCAAACATGTTCTTGATGAGCTTCAGAATTCAAAAAAGAAGTTCAGAGTTTTTCTGTAACCTCTGTTGAACCATTCCGTTCAATCAGTATTCAAGTTTGGCTCGATTACAACGAGTTACAGCTTATTGCTTTGTTTTTATAACAATGCCGGACTCCCAAAGCTGATCGCCTTTCTGGGCCCCTTTCTACAGATGAACTGCAAGCATCCCTTGTAAGGCTTGCAAGTTTTTCACAACGCGAGTCATTTCCTGACGAATTTAAGCCTTCTTAATGGCTTTTCGCCGGTTGTAGCTTGTCGAGGCAAACCGCTCCATGTCTATTCAGACAATGGCACTAACTTTCTCGGCGCTAATTCCGAATTAATCGAATTAGGCAATTTTCTTGCGGAACAAGGCCTTCTATTTCCGAATCAGTCGCGAGCGACGGAGTAGTTTGGCATTTTATACCCGCAGCACAGTCCCCACTTTGGCGGATTGTGGGAGGCGGAATTAAGTCCTCCAAGCACTCCGACCCCTGTCTCCTTTGTCCGCTGATCCAAACGACCTTCAGCCTTTGACTCCTGCTCATTTCTGATCGGTCGTCCTTTGGTGTCACTGCCTGATCCCAACGTTACTGAGATAGCCGAGTCTCGGCTGTCTAGATACCAAAGAATACAACAGCTCCACCAGAATGTATGGAAAAGATGGAGCAAGGAGTACATCTCAGAACTCCAACAGGCGCACCAAATGGCGCACACACCTTACGGACCTCCAGCCTGGTTCCATGGTCCTCATCAAGGATGACAATCTTCCCCCTCTGAAGTGGAGGTTAGGTCGGGTCACCGAGCTGCACCCTGGCCTTGACGGCGTTACGCGTGTGGCGTCAGTGAAAACTGTGTCAAGGATCGTAAAGAGATCCTTCGCCAAATTGTGCCCGCTACCTAGTGTTATGAACTAGTACGTTAGCGTCTTGCGCAGTGTTTCGTAAAGCCCTTTGGCTTTCCATTGTTCGTTTTTCTTGTATTACCTTAAGATTTATGTATTATTATGCTTTGTATATGTTTGATCTATTTACATGTTTTACTCTAGCTCTTACATGTCAAATTTGTACTGGTGTTATTTGAAAGGTTACCCTTTCCAAGGCGGGCGGTATGTTAAGTGTTTTATAAAATTGTGCCGCCTCGCTTGTAGTTGTGCGTTTGTACTATGCGCATTTGAGCCCTTCTTGGATCGCGCCTGTTGTCGCCACTTACGTTCCGTCTGTCAGCGAGTACAGCACGCGAAAGGTCCACTCCGAGAAACGCTAATTCTTTGTTTAAATGTTCAAATTTTTGTGTACTAATTTATTGCGAATAAATTACCTACTTTGCTTTCAACGAGTGTATAGTTTAGTGAAAAATAAAATACATACAGTCCATTAACGTCCAAGGCGAGCTAGCAACCAGGAATTTTCCAAACATAACGGAAAACTGGGAGGCTCCCCAACAGGCCGCCTCATGGAATCTGGGGGAGGCAAAACCAAACCAAAGTCAAACAAACACTTAAAACGATTCCAAAGTGGATCATATAACACCAGAACACTACAATCAAATGAAAAATTATTGGAGCTTCAAGAAGAACTAAGCAACATAAAGTAGGACATCGTTGGATTGAGTGAAGTGAGAAGAAAAGGAGAAGACCAAATTACTCTCACATCAGGACACTTATCTCACTACAAAGGAGAAGATAACTCTTCATATGGAGGAGTAGAATTTATTATCAACAAAAACATAGTATCTACCTCACATAATCCAAATAGAAAGCAAATGCCCGAGAGTAATCTACCTTATCATTAAGTTAAATTCGAGATACAATCTTAAAGTCATCCAGGTTTATGCCCCAACCACAGAACATAGTGACGAGGAGATAGAGAAATTCTACGATGATATTAGTGAAGCTATTAAAAGAAAACAAACTCACTACAATTTAGTAATAGGCGACTTAACGCAAAGCTGGGAAAAAGGAAGACGAAAAAAAAAACACATATTGGAAATTATGGGTACGGACAAAGAAACGAAAGAGTAGCAGACTACTAAACTTTCTACAAGAACAAAACTTGTCGCAATGAACTCTTTCTTTCATAAAAAAGCACAAAGAAAGTGGACATGGATTAGCCCAAATGGGGAAATAAAGAACGAAACAGATTTTATAACAACAAATAGGAAAGAAATAGTTCACGACGTGAGTACCTTAAATAAATTCTCCACTGGAAGTAATCACAGAATGGTCAGATCAAAAATAGTTATCAATATGAAAACCGAGAGAAACAAAATTATTCGTAAAAAGCCAACAAAATTAGGAAACTCCAGAAGATATAAATATATTCCAGCAAAAAATTAGTGATAAATTAAATATAAACCACGACGAAATAACAGACATTGACCAATTTAATTCAAAATAACAAATGCAATCAAAGATGTCAAAACTCACTGCTGCCCCAAGATGACAAACGAAAAGGAGAAAATAAGCAACCCATACACGAAAACTGTTAAACGAAAGAAGAAAGTTACAAAACAAAATACAATACAAATATAACAGAGTTAAGACGACTAAATAAAGAAATAAATAAATCAATAAAAAAGGATGCAAGAAAACATAATAACGAGTAAATCACCAGAATAATAAAAATAACAAATCAATGAAAGTATTCAGGCAAAATCTGGCGCTGGGAAAGAAGAACATATGGAAACTTACAAATCAGGAATTCAGAGTTACAACAGACAGAGAGGAAATACTGACAACAGTGGAACATTTTTACAGTGAACCATATAAAGAGCGTAAAATAACTACGGACAAAAAAGATTGCCCAAAATAGTAAACCAAAGATCTGAAGATATTCCAAAAATAACTGTACAGGAAATTAAAAAAGCGCTATCAGAAATGAAAAATATAAAACACCTGGAGAAGACGAGATTGAAATAGAAGCCATTAAAATAGAAGGGAACGTACTATTAAATGCAATTAAACACTTTTCAATGAATGTCTATTGAAAGGAACAACTTCATCGCAGTGGCAGCACTCAATTATTACATTAATACACAAAAAGGGTGACAATACATTACTAGAAAATTACAGACCTATTAGTTTATTGTCCCACATGTACAAACTGCTTACCAGAATGATCACTAACAGACTTGATACTAAATTAGACTTTTATCAACCGTATGACAAGCCGGATTTAATAGTCGAATGCAGGCTTTCACGGCGTTATCCATAATGATAGGTTCTTCCGGGTATGCCGTGGTCGTCGATTTGAACTTGACGTTTCGCTGCTCATGCTGTCAGCTTCTTCAGAAGTTTTCTAAGACTGATGTTGGTGCCTTTTGCTCCTGGTTATATACCGAGGAGCCGTTACGGTTCGCTGCTCATGTAGATCTTATATGTTATTTTGGATTTGTCGTTTTTTCCGCTTGGTTGCTCACGTGAAACTTGTTTATGGATGGATTGGTTTTGCAGAGCTATCTCTTACTAAGACGATAGCCGTCTTCTCGATTGAAATTATTTGGATTTTTAATAATTTCTAGGGATTACCGAATAACACGAGGGAAGTATTTTTTAGTTCTGGCTAGTATGTTTACGAAGTCGTAATTTATTCGGTGGTCCCCTGGTCCTAATAAGTGTTCTGCGATGGCTGATTTTTGTATGTTTCCAAGTCGTGTGTGGCTCTGGTGTTCTTTTATTCGACATCGGATGCTTCTTCCCGTTTGTCCGATGTAAGATTTGCCGCAAGTACATTGGAGCTGGTAAACGCCGTCTGTCTGTAGTCTGGGCAAAGAATCTTTGTTGGAGGGGATCAATTGTTCGACCTTTCTTATTGTATCATAGCGGACTCCAATTGTTTTTTTTATCTAATACCTTTCTTATTCTGTCGGTTACTCCGGCGATGAAATGAAGGCAGGCGTAATTAACAGGTTTAGGTTTAGGTCCTTTCGGTTTTATGGTAGATTGGCACGCTTTCTTGATGTCTCGTCGACTGTAGCCATTCCTGAGTAAGGCTTCTTCCACATGACTCAATTCTTGTGGTTTACTGTCCTCGTCACAGATAGCGTTGGCCCGATGAATAAAAGTCTTGATCAATGATCGCTTTTGTTGGGGATGATGATGAGACGAAGCATGCAGATAGCAGTCGGTGTGAGTCTTCTTTTGATATACTGTATGGCTTAATCTGTTGTTAGCGGTTCGTTGCACTAACACGTTCAGGAAAGGTAGGCGTCCATTTTCTTCAGTTTCCATAGTGAATCTTATTTTGGCATGGTGGTTGTTTAAGTGTGCCAAGAAAACTTCAAGAGCTGCTTTTCCATGGGGCCATATAACGAAAGTGTCGTCGACGTAGCGGAACCAGCATTTAGGTTTGAGATGGCTAGACTGAATAGCTTCATCTTCAAAGGCTTCCATAAATATGTTAGCAATGACTGGAGATAACGGGGATAGTCCCATAGCGGCTCCTTCCTTCTGCTCGTAGTATATTCCTTCCCAAAGAAAGTAAGTTGTCGTGAGGCGCATCCTTACTAACTCTGGAATGTCTTCTTGAAGTCCTTGAGGAACAAAGCATTGTTGTATAAGATTTACTGAATCTTCAACTGGTACATTGGTGAACAGGGATTCCACATCGAAACTGACCAACATGTCGTGGTCCGTTACTTCCAACTCAGCCAATATTTCCACGAAATTCTCAGAGTTCTTCACGTAGGATTCTGTTCTGCCTACGTATGGTTGTAATACGTTAGCGAGGTATCTGGCTAGTTGATACGTAGGAGATCCGCAAGTGCTAACAATTGACCTGACTGAAACTTCTGGTTTGTGGATCTTCGGAAGTCCGTAAAGTCTGGGCGGTCTAGTATCGCTTGGCAGTAATCGTCGATGTTCGACTCTGGTATTAATGAGCTTTTGATAGTTGCTCTAACCTGGACTTATATCCTCGATGTAGTGTCCTTCTTCAGTGTTACGTACTGTTCATCGTTCAGTAGTGATTGAATTTTGTTCCGGTAGTCCTTTTTATTCATCACTACAGTGGCATTTCCTTTGTCAGCGAGTAGAACTACAATGTCTGAATTGTTTCGGATTTCCTTCAAAGCTTGTGTTTCGGCTCTGGTGACGTTCCTCGTTGGTGGTTTAGCACGCTTTAATATACGACAGGTATCGTGTCTTACTTTCTCGGCTTCCTCAACTGTTAGTTTGCGAATAGCACTCTCAATTTCAGCGATCACTTCTTCATTAGGTATGTGGGATGGAGCGATGGCAAAATTCAATCCTTTTGCCAAAATCAAGGTACAGTCCTTAGAGAGGGGTTGGTCCGAAAAAATTAATTACCGTTTTCTTGATATTTAATCTTGGTACCGGTGTGACTTTGGCTTGAAGCTTCTCGAACTTCTTAATATGTTTTTGGGTCGTATTGCTCATGTAGTGTTCTGAGTGAGCATATCTGATACGATTCACTGTGTTCCAAAGGTTTTCATCCAAAATTTTACTGAGCTTGATATGTAGGTCTATGTAGTAGAGCTCGGTAGATGTTCCTTGGAGTTCGAAATAAGTATGGCGTACTCTTTTCCTAGTAAGAGCACTTTCGGTCCGATCGATAATCCTTCGGGCAGCAGCAGTTTGTAAGTGGTGTTAAACCTTGACAAATTTAGGTTTGACTCCTTTGTCACGGCAGCGTTTCAAGGACGAAAACGATGCAAGCAGTTGACTCTTCTTCTTCCGTAACTTGTCCAGTTTCCTGATGTTCTTGAATATGTCCTCCCCGTAGAGGCGTTTAATAGTCGAATGCACGGCCGTTGTCCATCAGTCTTTAGAAAACTTCTGAAGAAGCTGACAGCATGAGCAGCGAAACGTCAAGTTCAAATCGACGACCACGGCATAACCCGGAAGAACCTATCATTATAAGCCGGATTTAGACAAGGCTATGGAACAAACGACCCCCTCCAAGTAATAAAAAGTCAATAGAATACAACAAACCGTTAACTTTAATTTATGTGGACTATGAAAAAGCATTTGATAGTATAGACCACACTAAAATGTTAGAGGCACTCACAGAGCGTAGAACAGACCACCGGTACATAAATCTGCTTAAGAACATATACAATACTGCTACAGCTTGTGTAAGGTGACATAAAAACACCAATAAGTTCAGAGTCGAACGTGGCGTTAGACAGGGAGACACTATCTCTCCTAAATTGTTTAACACACTGCTGAAACACATGTTCAAAAATCTAGACTAGGAATCCATGAGAATAAATATTGATGGAGAAAAAGTAAACCATCTGAGATTTGCTGACGATATTGTCTTGATTACAGGTAGAATAGATGAGGCACGAATAATGCTAGAAAGCATAAATATTGCATCTAAACAAATAGGGTTAAACATAAATATTTCAAAAACTAAAATCATGACAAACTTAGTTCTTAGTGAACCGATTTTTGTGGATGGAAAACGTATAGAGGAAACTACAACTTATAAGTATCTAGGTCATGAAATCAGTATTTCCAACGACAACCAGACTCATGAACTCTTAAGAAGAATACGTTTAACCTGGTCCGCTTTCGATAAATTAAGATATGTTTTCAAATCTCAACTTCCCAATTGTCTTAAAAGAAAAGTTTTCGATCAGTGTGTTCTGCCTGTTCTGACGTAAGGAGCCGAAACGCTCACACTCACAAAAAAAATCAATAAATAAAATTCGGACAACCCAAAGAGCAATGGCGAGAAGAATGTTGGGGATTCGTTTGAGCGACAGAGTACCAAACATAGAAATAAGACGTCGAACAGGAGTAATGGATGCAATACACCGAATTACCACGCTTAAATGGAACTGGGCCGGACTTGTGGCGGGATGAGAGATGGTAGCTAGACGAAGCGTATGATAGAGTGGAGACCGAGATCAGATGCATATAGAAGTAGAGGTCGCCCTCCTACTAGGTGGACGCATGACATTAAGAGAATCCATACGAACTGGATACATGCTGCAAACGACAGAAGACTTTGGAAACAAACAAAGGAGGCTTATGTCCTGCAGTGGACTAATATAAGCTGATTGATGATGATGAACCGTTATCCATAGTAGGTCTGTGGCATGATGTACGTAAGCACCTAGACATACCCCTTTGTAACCCTTCACCATAGTGTGTTTGTGGCATGCTGTACGTAAGCACCTAAATCCTCCTAGGGGTCTCCCTACCTTTCCTCTGCATCACTAAGGGCCACAACTCTAGAAAACTAGGTATCCGCGAAACACTGCAAATGAGCCGTGCACCAGGTCAAATTTAGCACCCGTATTAAGAGCACAACTTACCTGTACGAAGACACTTTTATGTCCGCCGGCGAAGTCTAGAGGCAATACCAGAGAAACTAACCGCTTCTGCTACGACCCCGAGGCTCTAACCTGGAGATTCGGCATTTCCTACGCTCGGACTTTTACAAGTTCCAACATCTGCCACTTCGACTACATAGTTTCAACTTCGAGAACAACTTGACATGTAAAATACATAGCAAAAAATACTTTTGTTGTTTAACGTGTTCTTCGTCTATATACTTGAGTGATGTCGAACCTTGGCTCTGACCACCCATATAGCCAAATTAAGTAATTAAGTAAATTCAGTCCAGAGTGAGCATTAAGAATTTATTAGAATCGTCTGTAGCATTACTAATCCAGATCTTCTATCTTTGTACCCTGCATCGCATACCACTTTGCCTTTACTTGACAAACTATCCTTCTATCTCGGGTTTCTTTATATTTCTTCTGCTGTCGCCACCGTTCAAACTTGGGTTTTATTACTTTTCTCTTCCCCTTCTTCAGACGAAGCTGGAATTCTGCTACTAGGTAAGTGTAGTCGGATGGAACGTCGACTTTTAGGTATGTCTTATTAACATTCTTAAAAGTGTTCCTGCATTGCTGTTGCACGATGTAATCGATCTCATTCCTCCTGATGTAGCTGAGCATGTCGGGCGGCGATTTGCAGTTGTAGATACGACTTCTTTTCGGTAGTTTGAACATGTTCGATTTTAACTACCTAGTCCTTTGAAACTTTAAGGCTGATATGGCACATGAGATGGTGATGGTAATGCATTCACCTGCGTTAGACACCTCTCAAGCTTCTTGCAGAATTAATTTGTGGGTTCTTCTGTACTGTTGAATGTTTTTCTCTTGATTACTGTTCAGTCAAAATTGCCAGCTGTACTACGATCTCTTTTAACTCTTCTCTGGTTCTAGCTAGGCACGTCAGCTGTATGGGTTATGTACGTCTGAGATATCTTGAAAATGGATCCTTCCTTGTTTATTTTGTTGATTCCGATAACTTTTTCATTTACTGTTGACTAGAAAAATGATAGTTCTGCATTCTCTATAATGTCTTCCTAGTTAGATCTATTATTTTTCCGGTTATTGCTTCAAACAGTTAGGTACGCTTTACACTATCATGTTTTCTTATAATCTATGCAACTTACAATTTCACATTCATTTCATTGCATATCTCCTTAATTCGCTCTATAATAAATGTTTGATCTGTTACGCTCCTGTGTTATTAATATTATAATGAGCCGATTCGTGTCACCCTATATATTTCACAATGTGGGTGTTTAGCCCTATCCTGCTAGTAATAAAAC
This sequence comes from Agriotes lineatus, assembly GCA_940337035.1. Taxonomy (NCBI): domain Eukaryota; kingdom Metazoa; phylum Arthropoda; class Insecta; order Coleoptera; family Elateridae; genus Agriotes; species Agriotes lineatus. The sequence goes on along the minus strand of OW679203.1, from coordinate 94,124,326 downwards.
TGAGCCATATTCCTCATTATGTATTAATTAATTTCAGACGCATTGTAAGTTCCGCGGGTGCGGGTGAATGTGCCAATACAGCTGACTGCAAGCGGTGTAGTTATAAATAGAGAAAAACCAGCGGGTGTAAAGGACCGCGAAGTCAGTCGCTTGCAAGTCAGGGAACCGATTGGGTGTCGTCCAAGCAACAAGGGACGCTGCGTGAATCATAACTGACGACTTGGGGGGGGGTATCTTCGAGGTCAGCTGCAGCTCACAGTCAGAAGCTGCTATTGTGGCTGCTCTTCTAGCTTCAAGAAAGCCAAACGACTTCTTAAACTATCCGAAGCTGCAATCTAGGGACTGTGCAACCAAACAACTGCAAAGTTGGTCACTGTAATTACACTTTACGAGTAAGTGTATGGCCCAGGAAGATTGGGAAAATCCAAAGCCGTAATAAGTAATTAACTGTAGTTACAACGCATCGCGCAACAGTTATACACGCTTAAAGCCTACGTGTGCGTATGTACTGAATTCGCAGAACCTGAACAAGGCGTCACAACTGAATCAGCGTTCGTAATACGCGTTAAAACGTATTGCATAAGCAAATAACTACACGCGCGGCCCGAAAGGAACCAAGCCCGTGTTCAAGGAATTTGTGTTTGAGACTTTTACATTTTCACGCGGTTTTTGTTTGAACTGTAGTCTCTAATTAAATATAAGGCTTACCTAATTATAATAGGTAACAACGCGAGTAGAAACAGCTTTTTCCGGTAGATATTTACAGTAAGGAGCTTATATTGGTGACAGCTTCACTTGTATGTATCGACGCAGTTTATTCTTGGTGTGTTTTATGTAAATGTATTTTCATGTATTTGTGTTTCTTTTACAGATTATATATCTTTTTATGTAAACTATTGGGTTTTTATTGCTGTCAGTATTTACATGCGCAATTTCAGTATTCTGGGTAACAACGAGTACGCCAGCCAGAGCAATATTGACTTACCCCAAGCCGTACTGAGATTTAAATCGAGTTTCTACGACTATTAAAACTAGCAACCCCAGGGCAATATAAATTAATAGTACAGTATAGGGCTGAATAAACGTACCGGTACAGTAAGCACCCTGGTAGTCATCTCTTTATTTATTAGCGTTTCAGCAATTTTCCCTTTTATGTAAGGAACGTCATTTATTTACGTTCCTTTTGCACCACTTCCTCTATTATTTCAAATTTCATTGCTTTCCTAACTTCTTTTTTATATTTTCTACTTCTTTCTGTTTAAGCAGTTATTTTCTTTCTTCTTGATAGTTCTCTCGTCTTCTTTATTCTACTTCGTTGTGATTATACTTCGTTGTTCAGTATAAAGTAATTTTCCCATCTCTCTGCCATCATCATTTGCGACCAAATTACCATATGCTGTGGTTGGTATGCCTGTTTTGTAGTTTTAGTGTTTTATAAAGAAACTTATAATCACTTTTTCGTTATAATTCTCTTCAATATTGCTCTGTTCCTTTCTCTCCTCTTTTGTCTGCAATAAGAACTTGATAATGCTAATATCGCTTGAACTTATACAATCGGATACCCCAGTATTAATCTTACCAATGTTCTCTAACTGTATTTAAAGGAGTAAGCTGATTTACGAAGATATGTCTAATACACTTAGTGATCAATGCCCTTCATATGCGATTGTGAAAAATTGGATTGCATGCTTCAAAAGAGGTCGGAAAGACCGATTTCTGTGCCTATCCCCGAAAATATCGATGCAGTTCACAACATGACATTATCAGAGCGTTGAATAGAACTGAAACGAATATCTGAGATAATGAATATTTCATACTTTACATCGATTTGGGTATGAAAAAAGTTTCTGCAAAATGGATCCTTAAATGCTTGAATATCAATTAGAAGCGAAACAGAGTGGAAGCATCGCTCTCAATCTGTGCCCGTTTTGAAGAAGACGTCGAGTAGTTGAGAATTATGAGCCCAGAAAGAGAACAGCAATCGATGGAATGGAAATACTCTGATTGCCCAGGGCATAAAAAATTTCATCTTCCAAAATCTGCTGGAAAAGTACTTGCCTTCGTTTTTTGTAATAGCCGTGCAGTAATCGTGACTGATTATCTGGATAAGCGTAAAATAACAAATTGAACAATATTATTTCACATTATTGATCTCTACAAGAAAAAAACTATGGAAAAAGGTCACGGGCTGTTGACTAAATTTATCTTGTGTTTTAGGACAACGCGCCTGTACACAAGTCGTATAATACAATAAATAATTCATGAACAAGGGTTGGAATGACTCGGACAGCCCTCTTATTCGTCAGATTAGGCTCCGGCTTGTAAAGCAAGAAGAAGCCCTTTTTAAATGTTTAGAGGCATTGCAGGTTTGGTATAATGAGTGTGTTACAATAAGAGAAGACTGTGTTGAATAATAAAATATTTTGGTTAAGAATATAGTGGAATGTAGTGGAAACTGACATGTATGTGCGATCGGGTGGAATTGATCAATTTATAACCTTTTTTGATAGCATAATATGTCAGTTTATGGCTCTAGGACAATAACATTGATTTATGTACCAAGGGTAGTGTTATTTTTCAGCCGAGAATGCAGTTTGAAATAAACGCATTCTTACGTCTTTGGTACATCAATAACTATCTAGTTTAGTGGAATTAGAAGTAGCATCAAATTTTTTTTAAACAACACGATAACACAATTGTCTGATACATAATAGTATATTATTACATGAGCGATTATGACAGCCATTATTCACGAAGTTGACATTTGCGCCACAAGCCGAAGGCGCGTGGCACAAGTCATCTGAGTGAATAATGGCCATAATCGCGAATGTAATACGATATTTTTATCTACTCCTTTGCAATGGGAGTTTTGTATTCATATATCTGAATTATGACATTTGTGACAACTGTTAACTTTAAAAGTCATTTAATAATAAGAATGAATTTTGTGATTGGCTATTGAATAACGAAAATAGAATTTTCTGATTGGTTGCAACTTGCAAACCATGCAATTATGAAAATAGAATTTTATGATTGGCTGCAAACCGTGAAATTATTCATCATAATTCAGGCTATTGTACAGTAGGAGTAGATAAGGATAGTTATTTTGCGCTAATACTGATTACCTCTATCTTATACAGATTGTCTGCAGGTACCAGGTACACACGGTAACTGGATACGAAGACGGTTTAAAATTTTAAGACAAACAAACCGTCTCTGTATCTAGTTACCATAAGATATAACGCCCTAAATCTTATATTTGGTGACTCCGAAACGTGTGATACGCATCACCTTCTTTCCCCTAGAGCAACCTATCAGGCCAGCAGCCCTGTAACTACCACGATTTCAATCCAGCCTGGAGAAACTTCAGCCTCCCTGTGAACTGCGAAACCCGCCTGCCTGTTGCGCTGCCGTCAGCTGCCAGATGCCTTCTAACGCAGTGAAACGCTACCAACCAGCCTAAAAAAACTAAGTGTTATCATTTATCTGCCTACATAAATGTCACTTAAAATTCAAATCGCCCAAATTACCGTAAAGTAAACTTCAATCGGTAATTTCTAGCATTCCACGGAGCCGCATGTGCGGTTTTCTTGTCGTAGTTTCAACTAAATTCTCCGCATATAACTTCACAGTCTGCAAATGATAGTTTTTACGATTGACAATTGACACAATTTGACAATTCACGATACCTTCAAGGCAACCTCGTTCGTGCGCACATATCGCCATAAACTGTATTCATGTTCAAACTGCGAACATTGATCTTTCTATCTTCCTGGGGCATTTTATTGCATCGCCGGCTGTCCAACACGTATGGAAACACTGTAATTAACCGTAACAGTGTGACTCATATCGCTTAATCTCGTAGAGAGGTTGAATTTTTCTCAAAATTCTCTGTGACATGTGCTGTCTGTGTGTTTATACACAAACTTGCACAGCCTCCTTTTACACTCGTTATTACTATATTCATAACCATGTTGACCGGGTGCGTTCAGCGTCCACAACCGCACCCGTTCATGGCCTGCATGGGTCATGTGCGTGCAGCAACCACGTCCACGGCTTGCTGTTCTAAATACCGAACCGGCGTGCGGCAGTAGCAACCTTGCCCGTTCCCCACACATGCACCGTCTTCAGCGTGCATTAAGTGCTAAGCGTGCATGCCTGCTACGTACGCACACTTCTGCATCCGCACCATTTTGTTCTTTTAATGTAGTACATTCACATGCAAATATGCATTGCCTTTTTACGGCAAATAAATTTTTTCCTTGCATGTTTTGTACTTTCGTTTATTGGCCACTTAGGCAGTTGCTACCGCAACCCGCTCTTGCTGCTTACGTGCCTCCTCGACCTACACTGGTCCGGCACATGCAGCAAACCCTTGCGCTCTATCAATTGTTAACCCTTTCACATTTACAGTGACGTTTACAGCCTGCTGCCGCTGCCTGTATGCACCCATGGCCTACCCTGGTCCGTGCATACAGCAGCAATCGTACGCGGCCTTGTATTGTCCCCAAGTACGCCTCTTGCGATTACTGCGACACAACCTGCAAACATGCAACCTCAATCGAAAACATCCGTCGCTTGTGGGGGGACGCATACGTAGGACCTCTTTTGCATATTTCTGCAGTTGCAAACATAGTTACGTTTTTTTAAGTTTGGCAACACACATAACTACGTGTCACTGGAAGCCAATTTTATGTGGTTGATCCCGCCTACTTTCTAGATCAACAAAGCTTACATGCTTCCATGTGTTTATTTGTTTGTTGCCTATAATTTTTTTACTTTTTCATGCATACGCCTTGTCAAGTCATTTTGTATTTTAATTAGCCACCTAGGCTTTAGGGCAGCTTGCCCGTATGTTAAACCCTTTTAGTTACTTATTTGGCTTCATCACCTAATTCCATAATAATGATTTTGCACATATTTGGCCTCAAGCGCAGTATTTCTCGTCATCCGGGGCACCCTTTTGTTGGTACTTTGACAATCGGGTGTTAACGCTCGCAGGATTTCCGAACCTTCTAGAATTTACGCTGTTGGTGTGACTGCGAGGCCTCGCGCTCTCTTTGTCACCGGCACTTATTTGTTTTATTGGACGCCTCGCCATTGGCTGTCTTTGTTACCGGAACTTATTTGTTTTATTGGGCGCATCGCCATTGGCTGTCGAGATATAGTCACGTGGGGACGCGACCGATGTGTCTTGTTGCAGCATTTCCCTCTTGGCAGTCGATCGCAGCCCGTTGCAGAAAGCGTTCGTTTGGTGGTTGTGTTATCCAGGCGGCGTCCTTTGGCCCCTTAAGTGCCCGAGGACGCCTGCCGCTGTTGATTAATATTGTTGCCGTGGAGGCCCCCTTTGGTGTTGCCCGTTTCGAGGTGTTGCAGTGAGCGCTGCGAGAATTGTTTCACCTTCGAGAGGTGTCGTGGTTGTGCTAGCTCCGAATTGTTTCGGCGTAGCGTGGGTGCATCTTGAGTCCAGTTTCTGCTCCCGTAAGTAAGGGGTCGTCCCCTTCATCTCGACATTCGAGGATCTGTCCCGCAGAACGTAAGTGGCCCATTTTCGTCGTCAAGTTGTACGCGTCCTGACGCGTCGCACGTCGCCATTATGGCGGATACCCACTCATCACTATAACCGTCGAATATCGAATGTACCTGCCACCTAAGACTGCAGCCTGTCGCAACTCAACTGTACCAGGCTTCCCGACCGCCTACGTATTAAGGTATGTGTCTTTGAACTGATTACCGTTGTGAACGTGAGTGTTCCTGTCCCGCGGGGAGCATTAAGTCCCGTGTGCGAGTTGTTTTGGAACGCCGCGAGCGAGCCCGTCACGTCTCTTGTGGCTACAGGCACTGTCGTCATATTTGCCCACATTTCCAAATTACAGACTGTCTATTTTACAAGGGCTTGCATTACCGTATGTTGCATAAGGCTTCGCGCCCACATGCTGTGCGTTCATTTCAAATTACCGATTTTCTATTTACAAGGGCTTGTATTACTGTATGTTGCATAAGGCTTCGCGCCCACATGCTGCGCATTCATTTAGAATTTTAGACTGTATCTTTGCACGGGCTTACGCCTAGTGCTATCTTGTTTATTCTGTACATCTGTCGCTAGGTTTAGAACGTGCGCCAGCTGTTGTTTTCTTAGATATAATATATATATATAGGGCGACGCACTCCGCTGCCCCGTTGTAACCCGTGATTCAATATATGACTTGTTAATTAAGGGAACTATTGTTTTGTTTCGACTTGTGCATGTTCTGTTTCAGATAAGCGCCCCTTCAGTGTAATGATTATTGTGCGACGGGACGAGGGAGCCTTGAGCGTACAGGTGGGTGAGACAGCTGCGTAGTCGCGGCCGGATTGGCACCTAATTACAATCTTTGCATAAGGCAATCCCGAAATTGTTATTTGAACTTCCAACTCTTGAGTAATCCTATCGATGGATTATCGTGAATGCTTCGCCCCGTCTAACCGCCCAGGTCCGGTTAGTTGGGTTAAGACAGGCTTGGTGGCGCTCTCATTATTTTACCGTTAGTTACCGACCTTCTGGCCGTTACCCAGATAATCTCGTTAAAGGACCCGCCCATCTCCACTGAAAGTCTAGCTCGGCCTAACTTGTTGCGGCGTGGGTGGCGGCCTAGGAGATATTTCGTCCCGATTTCGGCAGTTACGGCCCGCGCCGGCCGTTTCGTTATTGTATGAGCCGGTGCGGTGTCGTAAAGTCAGTTTAAGACCGTAACAGCCTGCCATTGTTTCTCTCTTTCCCAGATTTCATCCCTGAAGTAGAAGGAGACTCTCGATCAATGACCCAGACTCGTGTGATTAGTGGCAGTGTATGTGTAGTGCTGTGTTTTTTATTATTATCGTATTGTTACTAGTTTTTAAGCATAGTTGAAAAGATCCAAGCGGTTTTGTAGCTAAATATAATCCTGTTACTTTCATACGGGGTTATATTAGTTTTCTTACCTGACGTTCCTCTCTTATTTTTTCTTTTGGGGGGGAGGGGAGGTAATGTAGCGATCGTCACCTGTTTATGTTATTAAGGTGACGATCAAAACATATTGATAAACAAGTTTATTATATTGGTTCTTTAAAGCAACACGCGTTTTATTCCGACCAGTATATATAAGAGCTTTTATATAAGATACTAGCTTTTACCCGCGACTTCGTTCGCGCGAGGTTCGTTATTTGTGTATTAAATAATGACTAATTATTTTCTGTCATCCCATCCCATCCCATCCCATCCTATCCCCGTCCCCGTCCCTTTCTCCTTCCCCGTCTCCGTACCGTCCCATTCCGTCCCGTCCCGTCCCGTCCCGTCCCGTTCCGCCCCGTCTCGTCCCGTCCCGCCTCTCCCCTTCCATCCCATTCCTTTCCTCCCCTTCCCTTTCCGTCCCGTCCCGTCTCGTTCTTTTTCGTTCCGTCCCTTCCTTTTCCGTCCAGTCCCTTCCTGTTCAGTCCCTTCCCGTCCAGTCCCGTACCTTCCCGTCCCGTCCCGTCCCTTCCCCTTCCATCCCATTCCTTCCCTTTCCTTTCCGTATCATCCCGTTCCGCCTCGCCCCGCCCCGTCTCGACCCTTCCCGTCCCGTCCCGTCCCGCCCCTTTCTCTCCCGTCCAGTCCCGTCCCTTCCCGTCCCGTCCCGCCCCTCCCCTTTCATCCCACCCCCCTTCCATTCCATACTTTTCCTTCCCTTCCCGTCCAGTCCCGTCCCGCTCAGTCCCGTCCCGTCCAGTCCGTCCCGTTCCGTCCAGTCTAGTCCCGTCCCGTCCCGTTTCTTCCCTTATGTCATGTTCACCGTCTTGGACTTAAAAATAAATGTAATTTTCGCAATCAACGTCCCAAAAAACCTCAATAACGACACCCATATCGATTTTTAGGCTTACTTACCCCATTTCACCCCCTAAGGGGTTATTTTCGGAAAATGACGAAATACGTGTTTGATTATTTGTTTTTAGGAGTACTCCTACGAAGTTTCAAGTCGAAATGTCTATTTAATATTATTTCTCCATACAAAATTGGAACCCCCATTTTACTCCTTTAGGGGTTGAATTTCGAAATATCCTTCCTTATTCCTTGTATACATCATAAAGGAAATCTCTGTGCAAAATTTCAGCTTTCTAGGTCCAAGGGTTTGGGCTGGGCGTTGATGAGTGAGTGAGTCAGTGAGTCAGTCAGGACTTTTAGAAATATATATAAGATATCGCCCCAAAGGCCTTAAATCCTATAGTACCTGCAGGCAATCTGCATAGAAAAACGATTAATTACTTACATAAAAAGAAATTATTTATTTATTTTTTTAGGCACACTACAAAATGTATTTATGGCAAAACCATATAATTTAGAAAGAAGTTACTTAACAAGCAATACATCCGAATACAACATAATAATGATATTTAAGTGTGCAACAAAAAGTACAAATCTAGTTATAGTTACTTAAATTAATGCTACATAGGTTCTACCATTAGGAACAACAACAAGACAACGAAAAGTCTTGATACAGAGTTGAACGTTAATTATATAATTATATTTTATTAAATAACACAAATGATTTAGTTTGTTTGCCACGTTACTTACTTAATTAGCTGTACATCTAAGTTTTTCTGTGAAAAATTACTTTTAAAGCAAATCCTTAGTACGTGTAGTATGAAAATTCTAAGCAACAACTGTCCGGCTGTTAAATGCTATTCAGTTTCATTTAGGAAATCATAAAATTCGTCTTCCGTCTTATTTGTAATTTTAAATTGATACTTCTCCAGAATTGGCTCACAAATTGCTTCAATTTGTTTATGTTTTTGAAATATAGCATCAGTTTCTATTGTGGTATCATCCATAAGGGGATTATTTTCTATCCAGGTTGAAATATCTTCGGCTATAGTGTTAATGATGTTTCTATCATTGTCACTTATTTGTTTAGTTTTGTACATACATATGGCTTTTATTCTCTCACAATAAATACTCATTTTGAACATTCTCTGAATAGCACCTTCTGCTTTACTATCAATAGCTTCGTGCTCTATTGCATCTTGCAGAATGTCGTTTATTTTATATTCAGCACGTGTTTCATATTCAATTGGCAACTGGATATAACATCCTGAATCAAGTTTTGCTTCGACTTTCAGAATACCATTTTCATCTAAGCTCAGTGAAAGTTCTACAGGAAGTCCTACTGGCCTTGATGGTATTTCAAAAATGCCCCGTCCTATACAAGTATTGTGTTTCGTTAAACATCGCTCGCCTTCATATATATCAACTCTAATACGACGTGTATCGTTAGTCCTTGTATGATATCTGACAGTTCGAGCAACTGGAATTTCAGTATTGCGCGGTATGATGATGGACATTAGTCCGTAACATACTTCAACTCCTAAGGATAGAGGAGTCACATCTTTCAGTTCAATGACTTTCGTTTTTCTAAATTTACTGTATATTGATGCTTGAATAGCCGCCCCATAAGCTACAGCTTCATCTGGATTGATCGCATTAATCAGATCTGCATTTCCATCAAAGAAGTTTTTCAGCAAATGTTGCAGTTTAGGAATTCTACTTGATCCTCCTATCAGCAAGATTTTGTTTATATCACTTTTTTTTATGTTACCATAAGTTAAGCAGTTTTCTACAACGCTAATACACGAATCAAACAGCTGCTTGTTTATTACCTCAAAATCGATTCTAGACATTTCTATATTTATATCGCTACCATCCACAAACATTATATCAAAAACAGTAGTGTGTTGACAGGATAGCTTCATCTTCATTTTTTCACTTCGTGCTTTAATTCGCATCATTGTTATTTTTTTATCTCGCACATCTATTTTATATTGTTGCTTTATTTTATTCGCGATGTATTCTATTATATTGTTATCGAAGTCGCGACCCCCAAGATGGGTATTTCCAGCTGTTGCCCTTACTGTAACACTTGTCCCTCTTACGGTTACCACAGAAACGTCAAGTGTTCCACCACCGATGTCTACTACTAGAAGATCTTCACATTCTGTAATTTCCCTCTTATGAATATAAGCTAGAACAGCTGCAGTGGGTTCGTTGATAATTTTAAGAATATTAAGACCTGCAAGCTGACCAGCTTCTTTTGTCGCAGTTCGTTGATGATAATTAAAATAAGCTGGCACAGTAATGACTGCGCCTTCTACCTTTTTGCCCAGCCTCTTTTCAGCAGCTTCTTTCATATACTTTAAGAGCTTTGCGCTAATTTCGTGCGGTTTATAGCTGCAAGTTTTATGGCTTTGGAAGATTCTAATCAAAGGTGTATCATATTCGCAATCACCAACAACTTGGAATGGCCACAGCTTCAAGTTTTGCTGTAGGTACTTGTCGGAAAATTTTCTACCAATCAGTCGTTTCGCATCTGAAAATTGGAAAAGCCTTAGATTACAACGTAAATTGTAATAATATTATTGGCGTTACCATATACGACGTTTTCAGGGTCACGGAAAACGGTTTCCTTAGCTAGCTTTCCTATTATTTCTTCTTCCATTGTAAACTAGCTGAAGCCCGCGGCATATGCCGCATTTAAAATGTAGGACGAATCTAATAACTTTTGTTGCACTAAAGAAAGTTTTAAAAGCACGCTAGAGATTGGAAATTTTTGGATAGCCTTCAGGCCACTTTCCTACATATTGGATACAGCCGATACTGCTGAATTGAATAGTGTCTTCTTTTTTACTTCCTTTTACAATAAAGGAAGTATTGGATTCACCCCAAAAATTCGAAATTGAGTTTTCAACAGATCTTCACGTTTCAGAGTCTCCTGAACCCAAAAAACATATATTTTTTTATTGGTCTGTCTGTGTGTGTGTGTGTGTGTGTGTCTGTGTGAGGGTCTGTCTGTGTGTGTCTGTGTGAGTGTCTGTCTGTGAACAGAATATCTCAAAAACGAAAAGATGTATGGGGTTGAAACTTTATATATAAGTTTTGTGTACTATGTAGATGCGACAGCAAGCTTTTGAAGAAAATCGCATAACTGGAAGTAGGTGTTTACTCTTGTGATTTTTCAGTTTTTTTTCGATTTATTCAAAAACGGTTCTAACGATTTTTTTCAAACTTCTCATTTGTATTACATTTTTGATGTGTATTGATGTGAGATAGGTGATTTTCCAGTTGAACACCTCTAAAATGGGTTTCTTTTGTTTTTTTAAAAAAAATTTATTAACTCCTATTTTAAATAGAAGACCCGGTATATTATTACATTTTTGAATTTAGCTTAAAATTATAGAGAAAATTTGTCTCTTCACCTAACGCTCTATTTTGCACCGTTTTTGTACAATTTGTAATTTTTGAAAATTTTTGACCAATGCTTAAAAATTTCAAATCAAATTTTTGACTAATTATAAGATCACTGTAAAAGGAAGTTGTGTGCGTGTATCACACCAGATTTTTCTGTTCAGTATTAAATGATAATAATTATTGTTACAATGCTGTAAATTGAATTAGTGGAAATGTCACTGGGACAGTTTCCAAAAACTAAATTCCTGGAATTTGCTGATATCTTCTTCTTCTTCTTGGCTGTTTTAGCTCTGGTTTCGGCGGCATAAGTTAAGATGGGTCTGACGCAGGTTTTATAGATCTGTACTTTACTTTCAACCGACATGTGCTTATTTGTCCATATCACGTCTCGTAGGTAGCCTGCTATCGCAGCCGCTTTCATTGCTTGATTGCGAACTTCCTCGTTTAGGTTTCTCATGCTAGATGTGTGTACACCTAGGTAGTTAAAGTTCATAACTTGTTCAATCATATTATTATCAACGGCCAAGTTACATCGAAGAGGTTCTTTCGAGATAGTCAATGATTTTGTTTTTTCTGTTGATACTCTCAAGTTAAATTCTTCCGCGGCTGTTTTGAACCTAAACAATAGTCGTTGCAAGTCATTTTCATTTTCTGCCAGGAGCACGGCATCATCGGCGTAGCTAGTGATGTAAATTACCCGGGTACTTATTTTTAGGGGTAAATACCTGGGGTATTTATCCGGGTAAATACCCAAAATGGGTATTTAAGCGGATATTTATAGACTCATTTACAAATATTATAATCTAATGTATCTATCTAATGAGTATAATTGATTCATAACTGAAGGTACTCTATTCGAATTTTATAAAAATGTTTAAGAAAATAGCTGAACTGAGAACATTTACTGCCCAAAATACAGATGGGGACATAATTATACAGGTTTTGCCTAAAATTGTACGGAACATGGCAATTCCATGAGTTGGAAAAGATTCAAATACTAATTACCATAAGAGTAACCGAAATGGAAAATGCAATAAATACTTTGGTAGCTAGGCAACAAGTAGCTATTATACCTACTTGTTGCCTAGCTACCAAAGTAATTATTGCATTTTCTATTTCGGTTACTCTTATGGTAATTAGTATTTGAATCTTTTCCAACTCATGGAATTGCCATGTTCCATATAATTTTAGGCAACCTGTATACAACAGCAATGAGATAGCATGAAGAAGAAACAGAATTCAATGACTGAATAAGAAAGAGATGAACATACAAACAAATATTTGAGTAAACTTGATGTTTATTTTAATTATGGCATATGTCAACAAAATATGCCTACTAAAATAACTTTTTTTACGGTTATCTCTTATTCAAGTATTATGTGTTTTTGCTCATGCTATCTTATTGCTGTTGCATACTTATGGTCCCATCGGTATACAGCGTTGTTTATATTATTTTGTGATATTTGTTGCCTTAGTAAGATTGTTTCGTAATATGTCTATCAGTATATATTAATGTTAATAATTATAAGGATTATTTCTTCAAATTAATGTTATGTTCATTTTTTAAAAATGGAGTCAGAGCCGTCACAATGTTTTTTGTAATCTCTAACAGGCGCAATTTATTGCGTCTAACTGTTTATTTCCACAAACTTCGGCAGCCAATGTTCTTTCCCGATAAATGAGTAATTTACCTGGGTGAATGCTTATTCAATGTTACATTTAAATTGTTATTTTACATAAAATATTCCAGTGCATTTATATGTAGTTTATTTATTAAGATAACATTATGATGTGAGTAAAAGTTTAGCTTAGCTTTCTAAATATTACACATTTGATAAATACCCAGTGTTTAGGTATTTACCCGAGGCAGGGGTAAATACCCAGGTAAATACCCATTTATAAATACCGTACCCACTGGGTATTTACCCGACCCACATCACTAGGCGTAGCACACTATTTTTATTTCTTTATTCCCCATCTTATATCCTCCGTTCGCTGATATCTAAAAGCACTATATTTAGACAAACCTACAACTTTCTGAAAATAGGGACAAATAAGTACTTATTTGCTTTTGGAATATCCCAAATATAAAGGAAATATTATGTTTTATTGTTATGATTAAAGCTGATAATTATATGCACTCAAATGTACGAAAATATGCGCATATATATGCATATATTTTGTTGAGTATATGCACCCAAAGTTATAATATATGCACATAATATGCTCCTCATTTTATTTTGAAAATAGGTAGGAGTATTCTAAATAATGTAAAAATTTTAATTATTTTGTATGAGTTTATTTAATTCCCTAATATTTATTCAAAGACGACATTCGTTTTAACGTTTGGCCATATAAACATGGACTGCCAACGCCAACTTCAGGTTGTAATCAACATAAAAATGAGATTTCCCGTAACCCCGCCAGACTATTATTCACCCAACACTCTTGAAGTGGATTCTATATTGTCTGATTCTTTATACATTGCTTCTATGGGAAAAGTGGGGGTATCTGGCAATCTATGTTGATATACTCAAAGATTTTAATAGGGACTCTCCCTTTTCTCTGCTTATTTCGATATGCGCACTGCACTCCAGCGGCAGAAAGTGAAAGTATATATCTCAATTGCACACAAACATTTATTAATAAATTTCATGAAATAGTAAATTTAACAAAAAAATCTTTAAAAGGTCATACATTACAAATTATTGCTAAATATAACCAAATATGCAAAATCCAGAAAGTATGCTCAAAAACGTATAAATATGCAAAATATGCAAAGTGAAACTTGGCTTAAACAATTTGTTTTCACATAATTAGTATACATATGCGAAAAGTTTATCCGGTTTATCAATTATACAAAATATGCATTTGCCATATAATATCAGCTTTAGTTATGATGGATAATTTGTAAACGTATTTAAGTGTCTACTTCCTATTCCAAAAACTCAGGTAATCAACCCCACCTGTAAACCTACCTGATATCAGCAACATTATTGCTTAAAGTTCTTGGTGTTCAGTCGCTCTTGTAATTTTGTCTTGGTATATTGTTTATTTAGCTTGGTGTCTTGTTCTTATAAGTGGTGTGTGAATCAACATGGTAAGTAAAATGTCCATCATATTACTTACTTTTTCTACAAAAAAATACCTAATTGGCTTAACTAATGTTATTACACATTTATATTTGTCAATAAATTTCCTGAACATATTCTACCCACGAGATTTAAAAAAGACTGCTAGTATTATTGCATTTTTTTTTTTCAATTGATAACTGTAAATCAGTCTGATTTTCTGGAATCCTTCCAAATTAATTTTCGAAAACTTTAGTAAAACCTCTTTCAAAGGTACTATAATACTGCCGCCTCATAACGATAATTAATATAATCGCATTTACAAAGTACATATTCAAAAACCTTTCTTAATTGTAAGTATTTACTTTAGTTCTTAATATTAAAAATAATGTTTTATTAAATATCACTACTTTAAATAAATTGAGCAATTTAATTAATTCCCAATTTTATTGCAATTTGTCATCTCAATCTTATTTCTCAATTTGCAGAACAATTCTACTGGTATTAAATTACCTAAAAATTATTTTATTACAGGATAACACCCAAGTGAGAAAAGAGTAACAATAAAATGTACTTATTATTTTATTATTAATTATAAAAATAAATATATATATATATACAATTCCAATGTTTCATTAAGGTTGGCCTTCTTTATGTACATCGCTCGCATTACCGTACACTGCGGTTCACCCAAAAGAAGTCCTTAACTTCATACTTGTAACATAAATAGCCTATATTTCCTATGAACTAAAATTAAGGTCTAACTGGTCGTCTATGGATGCACTTGTCATAATGGTTTTTAAATGAGTAACGTCAAAAGCAATCTAAAATTTTGAATTTTTACTTTTCTAGGTTGCACAAAAAATAGTATGCATTATTTGGATTAAAAGTGGCTCTGTTTGACTTGCAATTTTTGAGTTAATATATAATTAAAATAATTGCTTGTCAAACAAAGTGACACTTTTAATTCAATAAAACAATTACTATTTTGCTTGCAATAAACATTTTTATATAGAGGTTGCCTAAAATTGTACGAAACATGGCAATTCCATGACTTAGAAAACGTTTAAATACTATTTGCCATAAGAGAAAGTTAAAATATCAACGATTTTGTAGCCATTTATCATTATTATTCCTGTCATTTAATTTATACTTCCTATAGAGTATATTAAATATTACGAACGGTAAGGACATTTTACCGATGAAAGACAATTGTTTGGAGGAGTGAAGCGACGACTCCAATTATTGTCTGAGATTGGTAATTCCATAAAGTTCGTGATGCTCATGAGGTTTTTTGCACGATAGAAATGTATTTTTATTCAAACGTCAGTAAAATGTGACATTATGCAGCAGAATAATATGTTGGTGGCACTGTAAGTCTATGTCAAATTCGATGTTAGCAGGTCTGTGTCAAAACCAAGAAGACTATACTAAGGAGACGCAACTCCCGTTTCGAAGCGAACCGCTAAAAGTTGACAAATAAGGCGGTCGTGGTGTAGCTTTATTCATTCACAAAACTCGTGAACTGTCAATGTCTAATATTTACTGAGTGACTCCATTAAATTAACAACCGTAAACTGACTTTTAACCGGGATTACAGGTTAATTTAGCTCGCATCCAACTCTCGAACAGCAGCGAAAACAAACGAAAATGACCGAAGTAGTTACACGCTGTCAACAGTGCCGCGACGGCTATCCCCGGCATAGGGGCCGCTTTTATATACAGCCGTCATAGGAAGTTGCATCTCCTTAGTATAGTGTTCTTGGTCAAAACTGATGCAAAACCTAACCTGCTAACCTCCAATTTTTACAAAAATCTAAATGTAAGCCCCAATTTAATTTTCATTGTAGTTAATAAAACCTGCTTTCTAATGCAGAACTTTGTTGACGACGGTGATAGTTTAGACACCACATCAACAATTACGTTAAAAAGGGCTAAATTATTTATGCCTGTACAACATTTTACCCTATATTCAATATTTATAATATCGGCAATGTCAAACTTCAACCACTTATCTACAAATGTGTTCACTTGCTTCGCTTTGTCTTCATGCAGTTTATTACTGCCAATCTGCATATTGTGCAACTCTAACAGAGCATTAGCTGCTTCCATCTCGGGTTGTTCGGTACTTGACGGGCCTGTGTTTTGTGGTTCCTCCATAACAATAGTAACACGATTTGTGAGTTGCTCCGTTTTCCTCTTTTAGAGCCTATTCAAATGCGCCTGTTTGCTTTGGACCGTTTTAAATGATGGCGGTTTGTCGACACTTTCACGGGGCAAATTTTTCAGGCATCTGCGCTTGCTGACATAATCTACAAGTAAACAATCATATTGAAACTCCTAAATTATGAAATTAATGGAGTAAGCTGAAGATGGGTAATCTTGTATTGTACGACGCTACCGATGAACTACTGTTCCTAGAGTCAGTAATCTTGTAGGGAGGGATCGCTAACAGGTCAAATACTTTACACTGTTGCCAGACCTTTGTTTGTTTACTTCTGTGCAGTTTAGGTCACCGAGATGTAAACAAACCGATCGGCACCACTCGGGTCAGAATATGCGTACTACGTTATTAAGCTACCAGACATTATTATCCGCGTGTACGGGTTTGCAGTAAAATTATTTAAAAATTGCAGTAATAACTGATAGCCCCTAATATATCTTATTATTTCTAAACAATTCAAAAAGGCAGAATCCTTTCGTAACTCCTTAGATGTTCGACTTTTAATAAACTTCCATCTTCATTTAAAAATCTTAACGACAGAAAATTTAAATCAATAATAAAACAATTTAAATCAATAATAAAACAGCTACTAATTCATAATTGTTTCTACTCTGTGGATATTTTTAGACTCTATAATCTTGGATGTAACATCATAAACTTTGTGTTTATGGACTGTGATATTTTGTATTATTTATTGCAATCTAGTCAAATAAATGTATTGTTATTGTTATTATTATAATAATTGAAATAAAATTACATCTGTTGGAAAATGGAAGAGGAAGATACAGAGGTGTGTAGGGTAGAAATAAAATTTACTGTATTTGTAACTAAACCTTCAAACAGTGCTCAGTTTATTATTGAATATAAAAAAGTGGCCGACATGTAACTACAAAAATTAAAGTAAATTGTTTATAAAAAAGCGTAGATTGTCAAAAAATAAATTGAATTGTTAATAAAACTGTGCATACATGTAACTACAAAAATTAAAGTAAATTGTTTATAAAAAAACGCGAAACGCTGTTGAATCCAAACAATAGAGGTCTGGCAACGTTTTAAGGTACTTTTGATCTAAACGATCAGCTGTTCGCGCCTCCCTCCAAGATTACTGACTCTAGGAACAGTAGTTCATCGGTAGCGTCGTACAATACAAGATTACCCTGAAGATGTTTAACATCAAGTGGCACTTGCTTAATTAACATGTATCTTTAAGGCAGCATATTTATGATTATTTCAAGCCAGTGAAAATACAAACTGGCAAGACCTACTTACCGAGTAATATAAAATCTTGTGAGTTGCTCCGTTTTCCTCTTTTAGAGCCTATTCAAATGCGCCTGTTTGCTTTGGACCGTTTTAAATGATGGCGGTTTGTCGACACTTCCACGGGGCAAATTTTTCAGGCATCTGCGCTTGTTGACATAATCTACAAGTAAACAATCATATTGAAACTCCTAAATTATGAAATTAATGGAGTAAGCTGAAGATGTTTAACATCAAGTGGCACTTGCTTAATTAACATGTATCTTTAAGGCTGCATATTTATGATTATTTCAAGCCAGTGAAAATAAAAACTGCCAAGACCTACTTACCGAGTAATATAAAATCTTGTGAGTTGCTCCGTTTTCCTCTTTTGGAGCCTATTCAAACGCGCCTGTTTGCTTTGGACCGTTTTAAATGATGGCGGTTTGTCGACACTTCCACGGGGCAAATTTTTCAGGCATCTGCGCTTGTTGACATAATCTACAAGTAAACAATCATATTGAAACTCCTAAATTATGAAATTAATGGAGTAAGCTGAAGATGTTTAACATCAAGTGGCACTTGCTTAATTAACATGTATCTTTAAGGCAGCATATTTATGATTATTTCAAGCCAGTGAAAATACAAACTGGCAAGACCTACTTACCGAGTAATATAAAATCTTGTGAGTTGCTCCGTTTTCCTCTTTTGGAGCCTATTCAAACGCGCCTGTTTGCTTTGGACCGTTTTAAATGATGGCGGTTTGTCGACACTTCCACGGGGCAAATTTTTCAGGCATCTGCGCTTGTTGACATAATCTACAAGTAAACAATCATATTGAAACTCCTAAATTATGAAATTAATGGAGTAAGCTGAAGATGTTTAACATCAAGTGGCACTTGCTTAATTAACATGTATCTTTAAGGCTGCATATTTATGATTATTTCAAGCCAGTGAAAATAAAAACTGCCAAGACCTACTTACCGAGTAATATAAAATCTTGTGAGTTGCTCCGTTTTCCTCTTTTGGAGCCTATTCAAACGCGCCTGTTTGCTTTGGACCGTTTTAAATGATGGCGGTTTGTCGACACTTCCACGGGGCAAATTTTTCAGGCATCTGCGCTTGTTGACATAATCTACAAGTAAACAATCATATTGAAACTCCTAAATTATGAAATTAATGGAGTAAGCTGAAGATGTTTAACATCAAGTGGCACTTGCTTAATTAACATGTATCTTTAAGGCAGCATATTTATGATTATTTCAAGCCAGTGAAAATACAAACTGGCAAGACCTACTTACCGAGTAATATAAAATCTTGTGAGTTGCTCCGTTTTCCTCTTTTGGAGCCTATTCAAACGCGCCTGTTTGCTTTGGACCGTTTTAAATGATGGCGGTTTGTCGACACTTCCACGGGGCAAATTTTTCAGGCATCTGCGCTTGTTGACATAATCTACAAGTAAACAATCATATTGAAACTCCTAAATTATGAAATTAATGGAGTAAGCTGAAGATGTTTAACATCAAGTGGCA
Organism: Agriotes lineatus; assembly: GCA_940337035.1. NCBI lineage: Eukaryota > Metazoa > Arthropoda > Insecta > Coleoptera > Elateridae > Agriotes > Agriotes lineatus. The sequence goes on along the minus strand of OW679203.1, from coordinate 94,105,027 downwards.
CTTGCTTAATTAACATGTATCTTTAAGGCAGCATATTTATGATTATTTCAAGCCAGTGAAAATACAAACTGGCAAGACCTACTTACCGAGTAATATAAAATCTTGTGAGTTGCTCCGTTTTCCTCTTTTGGAGCCTATTCAAACGCGCCTGTTTGCTTTGGACCGTTTTAAATGATGGCGGTTTGTCGACACTTCCACGGGGCAAATTTTTCAGGCATCTGCGCTTGTTGACATAATCTACAAGTAAACAATCATATTGAAACTCCTAAATTATGAAATTAATGGAGTAAGCTGAAGATGTTTAACATCAAGTGGCACTTGCTTAATTAACATGTATCTTTAAGGCAGCATATTTATGATTATTTCAAGCCAGTGAAAATACAAACTGGCAAGACCTACTTACCGAGTAATATAAAATCTTGTGAGTTGCTCCGTTTTCCTCTTTTGGAGCCTATTCAAACGCGCCTGTTTGCTTTGGACCGTTTTAAATGATGGCGGTTTGTCGACACTTCCACGGGGCAAATTTTTCAGGCATCTGCGCTTGTTGACATAATCTACAAGTAAACAATCATATTGAAACTCCTAAATTATGAAATTAATGGAGTAAGCTGAAGATGTTTAACATCAAGTGGCACTTGCTTAATTAACATGTATCTTTAAGGCAGCATATTTATGATTATTTCAAGCCAGTGAAAATACAAACTGGCAAGACCTACTTACCGAGTAATATAAAATCTTGTGAGTTGCTCCGTTTTCCTCTTTTGGAGCCTATTCAAACGCGCCTGTTTGCTTTGGACCGTTTTAAATGATGGCGGTTTGTCGACACTTCCACGGGGCAAATTTTTCAGGCATCTGCGCTTGTTGACATAATCTACAAGTAAACAATCATATTGAAACTCCTAAATTATGAAATTAATGGAGTAAGCTGAAGATGATTAACATCAAGTGGCACTTGCTTAATTAACATGTATCTTTAAGGCAACATATTTATCATTATTTCAAGCCAGTGAAAATACAAACTGGCAAGACCTACTTACCGGGTAATATAAAATCTTCCTTCACAAAATGCTTACTGCAAACTTTCATATGGGCCGACACGGGTTTCCCTATTTTTAGACGCAATAATTTTTACACTGCAACACACAACAGTAATTATTACTTTTATTCTTTTTTGTCATTGAACTCAATACTACGTAGTGTTGAGTTCAATGTTTTTGGTAGAACGGACGCCATTATTGTAACCACCGTTCTTCCTAGAGGTAGTAAAGTCCACTTGCAAAAAGTTTATAACCATATTTTTGTACAAAGCTCCGAATTTAGGTTATTTGCAGATTTAATATTTATGTGTACATAGTACAAACATTCCTGTGTTGTGTAAAAAAATGTGTGTAGGCCCTAACAAGAGCATTAATTGTTCTCTCCTTCCATATTACTGGCTCTTAGAAAATATCAAGACCACGCCCACAATACCTACGCCTTTTCTTCCTAGAGGTAGTAAAGTCCACTTGCAAAAAGTTTATAACCATATTTTTGTACAAAGCTCCGAATTTAGGTTATTTGCAGATTTAATATTTATGTGTACATAGTACAAACATTCCTGTGTAATGTAAAAAATGTGTGTAGGCCCTAACAAGAGCATTAATTGTTCTCTCCTTCCATATTACTGGCTCTTAGAAAATATCAAGACCACGCCCCCAATACCTATGATCATAGACCAGGAGTTGATTTATTTGACCTTGGGACGTGTTCTGCTTTATTATAGAGTTATTATGATTATGATGATTATGATTATGATGATTATGATTATGATGATTATGATGATGATTATGATTATGATGCTACATAGGAAGGAGTTGTTCGATCCCCAAATTCATTGTCGATAATTTCCACATGATCATCAGGTCCTAAATAACCAACACAGCAGTTTGATGTTCCTAAATCGATTCCTATTGTAACTGATTCTTGGGCCATCTGAAAGTAAATTGTGTTAAGTTGTAGCACCTATTTAGTACAAAATAATAGTAATAGTGTTAATAATGTTGTTGATGATTGCTTTATTATCAATATGAAACACTTTTAAAAACTGAGACCTTTTTATTAACATACACAATTTGTTTATATATATTGACATTAGTTACCACATAGCACTCTACTCTTTAATGCAACAAAGATGCGAAAATTTAAATGGATAGCTTCAACACTTCCCCTTAAACTTTAAATTATTGCAAAGAGGAAGATGAGAGAAACAAGGAATGAGCTTAACCACAAATTTAAAAAAAAACTACGTTTTGAGTTCAATCATTCCTAACTTTTTTTCGAAGCTGTTCGAAATTCACTCGCGGAATCGGTTTCGTCAAAATATCGGCTGTTTGGTCCTCACTCGCAACACGTTCTATTTCCAGCTCTCCATTCTGAACCCGTTCACGAACAAAATGTTTTGAACGTTTATAAAAACTCGGGTTATTTGCAAGCTTAATCGCACTTGCATTGTCTATCAAGAGCTTGGGCACTGATTTTAGCGGTGAAATCTCGTCGAAAAGACGTCCCAACCACACCGCATCCCTGGCAGTTTCACTGGCGGCTACATATTCTGCTTCCATAGTTGACAGTGAGACACTTTGCTGCCTTTTACTAGCCCAAACGATAGCTCCACCGCTGAACTTAAAGACTGTGCCGATGACAGAACGGTGCGTTATTTCGTTGCTTGCATAGTCTGCGTCGCTGTAGGATTCCAGCTCTCCCGCTACATAGCCTGAGCTGTATCGAATACCCATCCCGGTTGTTCCCTTGAAGTACAGTCGTGTGCAAATAAATCTGGGACAGTGTTTTTTTCACATGCAGATTCAGTTAAGAATTTGAAGAATATTTCCATGGATTTCCTCTTATCAGAGAGAGTTACGGGTTTCAGTACCTGTTAAAGTTTAATGTAACTCTTTCTGATAGCAGGAAATCCATGGAGATATTCTTCAATTCTTAACTGAATCTGCATGTGAAAAAAACACTGTCCCAGATTTATCTGCACACGACTGTACTTCAGGATCCGCTTGACCATCGTCCAGTGCCATTCAGTGGGTTTTCAAGGAACTGCGACACGTAGCTCACAGCAAAGGCAATATCAGGTCGTGTTGCCACCGCCAAATACATCAAAGACCCGACGGCCTCTCGGTAAGGGGCATTTGTCATGTCACCATCCGTCACTTCACCTGTCAGTTGGCATCTCACGATTGGAGTCGAAACAGAATTCGCGTTTTCCATGTTGAAACGTCGGAGAATGTTCTCAGTATATCTCTTTTGACTTATAACTATTGAATTGTCATCAATACGTTCGACGAGCACATTAAAAAAATACCCAACAGGCTCGGTCGTTATCTTGAACTCCTCTTTGAGTTGGCTCAGGAATATTTGAATTGCGATTTTCTTAGTTGCTATTACTAATCCGTCGTCGACGTATAGTACCACGATCAGCTTGTCTTCATCCGACATTCGATAGAACAAACATGGATCCGCTGCACTCTCATGAAATTCAAAAGAAATTAACACGTCCCTGAAACGTTTATTCCAGCACCGTGGAGACTGTTTCAGTCCGTACAAGCTTCTCTGAAGTTTGCACACACGTTGGCTGCCATCGTCGTAACCTTCGGGCTGTTGCATATAAATTTCTTCCTCAATTACGCCGTTTAAAAATGCTGTTTTGACGTCGAATTGAGCGAGCTCCAGTTTCTCGTTTGCGGCAATACTTATCATTGTCCGAATTGTGTCAAAACGTGCAACAGGGTTGAAAGTTTCGTTATAGTCAATCCCTTCTCGTTGACTAAATCCTTGGACGACCAATCGCGCTTTATAGCGACTGATTTTACCATCGGCGTCGCCTTTAACACGAAATATCCAGCGATTTGAAATAGCTTTACGTTCTGTTGGTAATTTTACCAAATCCCATGTCGAGTTTTCTTTCAGGGATGCCATTTCTTCTTTCATCGCTGCTCTCCAGTGCACCTTTTCCGCAGAAATCATCGCCTCGATATAATTCTTTGGTACATTGACTTCGGAAATCATCAATTTCTATGAAGCGCTTCGGTCCTTTTAAATTAGAACAATCTCGTAACTGCGGCCCCCTCATCGACGACGTTGGATTCTCCGAGTCCTGCTTTTGAACTAAATCATGCTCCAGTTCTGATTTTGATGATTTATATGATGAGTCGGTTGACAAGCCAGACAAATCAGACACCCCCTTTTGTTCCTCGAGTTGCGAGCAATCGTCAATTCCACTAGGAAACAAACTTAACAATTTTCCTCCGATTTCAGGCTCAAATACGACATCTTTACTCCGAACAATATGATTTTCCGACTTGTACCAAACGCGAAAACCGTCCACGTTGTCTGAATAACCGACGAATATGCCTCGTTTGCCTTTTCCGTCCCATTTCTTGCGTTTTTCCTTTGGCACGTGTAAATAACATCCTGTACCAAAAACATAAAATTTCTCTAAGCGGATACTTTTTCCCGTAAACAGTTCATATGGCGATTTTCTTTTAATACTGATCGGGCCACTTCGGTTTAAAATATATGTATGCTAGCTGTCGTGGAACGCTGACGTGTTCTATTTGTTCCGTTGACACACTTAACGTACGTGAATTCAATCAAATAATTTTGCCCATTGCGGGCAATATTATTGCCACAATGAGTGGTTATAATAAATGTGATAGGTCTTTTGTGGATTTTAAAAGAGGTGAAAAGTATTTGCCGTGTGCTGGACTCTGTACTAAGGCATATCACCCAAAATGTGTGAACTTTAATTCAGAAGAATTCAGTTTACTTGCGTCAAAGAAAAATATTGGTTGGTTTTGCAACTCGTGTGCAGATAAGAAGAATAACTATTTAAGACAGGTGTTGGAAAACATGACGGCAGTCTTGGATGGCATCAATACTGGATTGAAAATGCATTCTGACAAACTAGAGGAATTGCAGAATTACATTGAATCTTTTGATGGAAAGGTAAAAACTACGGTCAAAAACATCATGGAGCAACAAAAAGATATGACTTATGCTGAAAAATTAAAGTTAAACAAACACGAACCGGTAGTAGTAATAAAACCCAAAAATCAGGACCAAAAAAGTATTGACACTAAAAAAGACATAAAAAATGCCATCGATCCTACCGAGTTAAATATATCTGATGGCCTACGGACTGTTAACAAGGGTGGTGTTGTTATTGGATGCAAAAACAAGGATGATGTCAGCAGAATTAAAGAAAAAGCCGAAACTAATCTTGGAGAAAACTACGAAGTTACAATCCCAAAGAAGAAATTGCCTAGAGTAAAAATTGTTGGACTACGCGAAAAAATGGCAATGGAAACGATCGAAGAGGAAATAATATCCCAAAATAGTTTTTTGGAGTCACAGGAACCATCCATAAAAGTTGTACATATAAAGAAAACCACAACCAAAAACAACAGGAAAAATTATACAGTAATTGCGGAAGTAAATGCATGTGCCTATCGTGTAATTATGAAAGAAGAAAAAATTAATATCGGCTGGGATAGGTGTAGAGTTTATGATGCAGTTGAAGTAACCAGGTGCTTTTCATGTAATGGATTCAATCATAAAGCGAGTCAATGTAAATCGAAGATAACATGCCCAACATGTGCCGGTGAAAGAATGTAAGGCTAACGACGAAGAAAAGAAATGTGTGAACTGCTGCAATGTTAAAGAAAAACTAAAAATTAATTTAGACGTAGATCATTTTGCATGGAGCTTTGACTGTCCAGTTTACAAACGTAAACTAGAACAAGAAAGAAGTAAGATAGATTTTTTAGAATAACATAACCAAATACTGATATTATTTATTCAAATGCACAAAGTATGCTAAAACATATGGAGGAAATTGAAGTTTTAATTGAAGACAGACGTCCAGCTATCGTGTTTTTAAGTGAAACAAGGTTCACGGAGAATATTGAAGACTGTGAAATAAGTTTTCGGGGTTATGTCACCATTCGTTGTAATTCTATAAATCGCCATACGGGCAGAGTTGCAATCGTTCTGCCTAATAATATTAAGTTCAAAATAGTGTCAAACTTTTCATTTAACAATGAATTATGGCTGCTATGCATTCACATAACGCAAGGATTTCACAACGGATTGTACACTGTTGTTTATCATTCTCCAAGTGCCAGTATTGCAAGATTCTTAAAGCAGTTTGAAAAATGGTACGACGACACAATCCCAGACGACACCAAGCATTTAATTCTAGGCGATTTCAACTGGGATATCTCTAAAGATTCATTCTACACAAGCAAGCTCCTACAATTAATAAATACGTTGGGTTTAAATCAACTCGTAACCGAATTTACGCGCTCAACAAAAAATTCTAATACAATCATTGACCTCGTTTTAACAAATCAAGACAATATCATTTGTAAAGTGCGGATTCCACAAATTTCTGAACATAATGCAATCGATGTCACGTTACGAAAGGTTGCGCGGTATAACAGCAATTTTGAAAGAATTAATATCACAACGTTCGCTAATTACTCCTCACAAAAACTGCTTGATAAACTAAATAAATATAGCTGGGTCACATTATTAAATAGTAAAGATGTAAACAATCTTGCCACACATATGGTCAGCAGAATACAAAATTCCGTAAATGACCTCATTGACAACAAAACAATTACACTTAAAACTGACACCCCATGGTTTAGCTGTGATTTACATAAACTCTACAAGACAGCTAAATTTACAAAAAACACGCATGACTGGCAAAACTATAAACGTATTCGGAATTTTTACAGCAATAAAATTAAGGACAGGAAAAACCAATATTATGAAAATAGAATAGAAAGCTGTCGTGGAAATCCGAAGAAGATGTGGAAAACTGTCAAATCTTTAATGAAAGGACAAACAATTACTTCTTCAAACATTTTATTTGACGGAGAAGAAATTAGCAATGCCCAGGATATTGCTACTAAATTTAACCAGTACTTTGTAAATAGTATATTAGAGCTAAACAAGTCCATTATTATAAACGACCGCTTTGAAGAAGCTACGTTTCCGGCTAATATCAGTACTTTTAAATTTAAAACAATTACATTAAATGATATTAAAAAAGCAATATCTAAAATTAAACGAATGGGTTCTTTCGACCATATTACAGTTACTGTAATTACAGATGCCTTACCAGTTGTAGGTGAGATATTTGTTAAATTAATAAATCAGTCTCTCGGAACAGGGTGCTTTCCAGAATCATGGAAAATATCTAGAGTTGTTCCAGTACCTAAAGTTAAATTAACTAACAAGTGCGAAGAATTTCGACCAATAAATGTGTTACCGGTATACGAGGAAATTATCGAACTTATTGTGAAAGATCAACTCCAAATCTTTTTAGATGAACATGATATTATAAGTAAAAACCAATCAGGATTTAGATCTAAACATTCGTGTGAAACGGCGTTAAACTTGGTTCTCATGAATTGGAAAAGTGAATTAGAATTAAATAAAAGTGTAGTTACTGTTTTTCTAGATTATAAACGTGCATTTGAGACTATCAACAGGCAGCGGTTAGTGAATAAACTACATAAATATGGAATACGTGGTAACAAATATATGTGGTTTCAAAGTTATCTCACTCATCGACTACAAACTACACACTTCGATCAGTGCCAGTCAAGCTACATGGAAAACAACTTGGGTGTACCCCAAGGCTCTGTTTTGGGTCCATTACTTATTGTTTATTTTGTATATAAACGATTTGGAATTGAATCTAAAACATTGCACCATAAATCTGTTTGCAGATGATACATTAGTGACAGTTACTGACGAAGATGTTAGAAATGCTATGAATAAAATGAATATAGATTTAGAAATTATTTCTAAGTGGTTAAAATGTAATAAACTGAAACTGAATATCGCAAAAACGAAAGCAATAATTTTATCAGGTACTAATGAAGAATCGGTTAATAAAATAAAAATTGATAACTTAGAAATATTTAGGAGTAATTATAGATGATAAATTAAACTTCAAAGCACACGTAGATTATGTAATTAAAAAGGTAGTTAAGAAAATAGGCTTATTCAGTAGAATTTCTAATAAGCATATGTTACGATACTTTTGGAGTGTCCCTCGTAGTATTGAACTTTTGGCTAGCTGAATTTTGAACTTGAATATTTATGGTTGGCTTTTGTCAATTTTTGCAAGCTTTAAACTAGGTATAATTAGCTGTATCTTATTTTTAATTATTTTTCTATAATTATCAAGCAGTTTGGTAAGCAACTCCTCGAATAATTACCCATATTTTACAAACTAAATTTATTTAGGTCATATTCCTACAGATATTTGTATATGGCGCTTAGGCAACCCCTGTTACAAATTCTTCTACACTATTCTATTTGTTGCTAGATAAAGGATATCACTTGTTGCAGTCACATTTTTCAGGCTGGTTTTTTTCGCATCTTCTGGCCCAAAAATTTTGGAAAGTTTTGATAACTGGTAGCTGGTGGATTTTTGAGGTCTTTTCCATTTTAAACTTGGTGCAGGCTGCTAGTGCCTCGGCCGTGTGCTTAAATTTTTGAGCTAATTAGTAAAGCTCAGCTCCGTTTTGATTTTTCGGAGGATCTGAAAAAGCACATGTGCCCTTAAAACGTTCGTATTTGATTTGGTTATACGTACGTCCTTCGCAACTGCGGATTCGTCTGAGGCCAGCATTGCTTCTGCCCTTTCTTCTGGCTCAATTCCAGCGTGAGGTAAGATAAGGCCAGTTTCTTCTTATTTGGGACTTATTTGGGCATTGTGCGTTATAGCCATTTACTGCCGGATGCCATTCATTTACTGTGGGACTGGATTTACTGGTTGCATTTGCTGTGGGATTCCGTTCCCTGTGGGATTCTATTTGCTGTGGGATTCCGTTACCTGTGGGATTCGATTTGCTGTGGATTTCGATTTACTGCGGACTTGGATTTATTGTGGGATGCCATTTCCTGTCGGCTACGACCTTGGGAGAGTTCGAACGCTTCCTGCGAGAGGTTGAACTCCCCCCTGAAGAGGCTTAGCACTCCTTGTTCAGCTGCACTCTGCGGGCATCCATACCGTGGATTTGGGCCCCTGAAACCATCGAATTGTCTAGGAGCTCTACCAATTCCCTGGTAGCTACGCTGGAGGGGTAGCACTGCACTCACCTGTGATACAATCACCGCCTCCTAGGTCCGCTGGGCCTCTCGCTGTGTCTGCCGAAACCTCCATCGCTTCTGCCGTCCCCGGCCTTTCGCAATCCACAGGTTGGGAGCTGACATGTTTTTACTACAGGCAAGAATCTGATATAGCTATTTGCGCCTGGTGTGTTTTTTAGTTAGTTAATAGTATCTCGTCTCGTTAATAGTTAGGACATGTGCGATAATTTTTGGCATAGCAACGCTTCGTCTAGTTAAGTTATTAGTGCATGCTTTTGTATAGATCTGATGCGTTATTATAATAGGGCTTTTGCAAATTTCGAGCATCCATTTTGTGCATTTGAGTGAGCCTTATCGAATCATTAATCGAGCTTACCTGACTTTGTGAAGGCAGCTCTGCGGTTTGTTCAATATACAGATATTTATATTCACTTTCGCCGGCCGCCGCGCCCCATCGAGCTCCCCTGCAAATCGTATGTTAGATCTTTCGTTTAATTACTTCAGATTTAGGGTTATACTTACGGCTCGTTGTCTGCGGTTTGTTTAATATACAGATCTTTATATTTATTTTCGTCGCCATTTGCTGTCAGCCGTCTGAAGTTTGCCGCGTCGTTTCGATGTTGATAGTGGCTAGAGTAGCGACATCGGTAGTCGATTGCTTCTGCAGTTTCAGTTCATGACTGATTAATCTCGGGTTAGTAGCGATTGCGTCATAAGGCCCGCCGCCGGTAGAATAATTGTCGATTCCGCGTTATTGTACTTTATTTGCGAGCCCTTACGTAGGTACAAGTTTGCCGAAGGTTTATTCAAGCGATTGCTTTAGCGTTCATTTATACACCTGATGTATTTCCACTAAAAAAACTGCTCTGTTACTATATGTGCATATATCCTCGTAGTTTTTGACATTAGAAATTTTGGATTAATTACTTTAGAATCTTTCTGAGCTGATATTCGGGGTTTCGCATCAGCTGAGCGCTTGCATAACCTGGCCCTGCTATATCCTGCCTTACAGGGATTAATTTTTTTTTTAAACTTAATATTCGATACGCTTCCTCTAAACCTCGCGTTATTTTATTTTATGCTCGAAATGTTTTAGTGCGTTAGCCTACTCATATATATTAATAGCCCCCTTTATTGTCTTTTTTTTTATGTACTTGTATTTAGTTAATATTTTTGAAAATCGAGTATTGTCGATGATTAGCAATATTCTTTTTTTTAATCTATACTTACATGTTTGCGGGTTTGCGATGCACTATAGTACGCACCAATATATTTAAAATAAAGCTGTGATCTATTCATTGGTTGTTGGTTTGTTTATTTTTGACTTGCTGGTTTTTATCCTCGACCTTGTGTAAGGTCCGGCACAAGGAATTGGATCTGAGTCTAGGACCTGGCGCCCACTCCTTTTTTTTTGTATTCTCTTTCAGCATAGCTGGAACCCTGCGACCCTCGCGGCGAGCTAGCCCAATTAGGCCGATAGTTACCAGCCGGCAAAATAACCAATATAACTTTCGCCAAAAGGTAAGGCCGACCGTCTATCTTCCCTGACAAGAAAATTTTGGCGCCCAACGTGGGGCCTTGAAAGGATTTTTGACTACGTCGTTGTTAGGGTACTTGGTGGTACTATAGTGCAAATCGAATTGTTAGGGTGTTAGAATTTATTATTGGCTAGGTGATTTACATTTGGTATTATTTATTGTCGATACTTGTTGGGTATTTACAATTGATTATTGCTAGTTATAGGTTTGTTTATTGCATGCTATTTACAGGTTTTGCTTGGGTTAGTTATAAGCCTAGTTTAAATAAGTTTTTGTGATCATCTTGTCCTGTTGGAACAGCAAGATGATATTTAAATTAGATGTTAATCGATTATGAGCTTCGAGTTAGAGACATTGCCATTCAGGGCAACGTCCAAGACAAACGTAAATTACTCCGTGCTCGTATGAAGATAGATCTTCTTATGAATGTCACTTTCACTCCCGTGTCTTTCGACGCTACTGAAGAACTTGCGATCTGTGAAGACAAACTTTCTATTTTAGCTGCCGAAATTGATAGTTGCACCTCTAGGAACCTGGACAATGATGCCCAACGATTAGGTACTCGCCTTCTTCATGTTCAAGGTCGGTTAGGTCATATTATAGCAGAACCAGATTCCGCTTCTAGGTTGGAGTCCTTGAAGGATAGATGCGAACAATTAATTGCCGCCTTGGAAGCGAAACTTCAGCTTCACGTCGATACCCAAGCTGGCAACGACACAACAGCTGCACCGAGTGATTCAAGCTCGGAGGATGGTTCGTTAGTTTTGTCTTCGGAAGCCCAAATTCGCCCCCATAGCTCTGCTGTCGCTACGTCTCAGGAAGATGCTGCCTTGCCTATTCGTCCTATTGCTAGCTCGGTTACTTGGAGTCATCCTTTGTCCACTTCACAGTTCTTTGCCCCTCAGCCTATTCCTAGTAGCTCAGCCACGCAGCCTGGCATATACTTAGATTATCCGCCCTTTGCTGATGCTGTCAATCGTCGTTCCTCTGCTGCCGAAGATGTCAACCAGTCTGCCTCGCATAGACACACTTCGACTGCCAACTATTTAGCCATCAACAAATGGAGGATCACCTTCGATGGAGGAAATGGCTTAACTAGCTTTTTAGAAGAAATTGAAGAAACTCGCATAGCTCGAAACGTGTCCAAGGATCAACTTTTTGCTGCTGCCATCGAATTGTTCACTGGCAACGCTCGAATTTGGTTTCGTTCCATTCGCAACATCATTCGTTCTTGGGACGATTTGATCATCGCTTTGAAAGCCGCTTTCCTGCCTTGTGATTATGAAATCAGCTTATGGGATGAGATCCGTAGTAGAACCCAAGGACCCGATGAGCCCGTGACGGTCTATGTTGCTATTATGGAGAACCTTTTTAGTCGCCTTTCTCGTTTACCTGTAGAAATGGAGCGCATAGAGATTATGCGTAGAAACTTGCAACCATACTTACAGGCTCAACTGGCTCTCTACTCCCCAACGAGTATCGCTCAGCTTAGACAACTTGGCAAATTAATTGAGGATGCTAAGGTGCGATCTTCAAGGTTCAAGAATCCACCTCCGCCTTATCAGGCTCTCGAACCCGATTTGGCTTATCACAAGCCCCGTTTTGGAGCTAGAGCTGCTGCCATTGAGGAAACTAGTTCCACTCCTAGTCCCTCTGCCGAAGAACAAGTCTGCGATGTTACAGCCGCTCGACCCTATGGTGTGTGCTGGAACTGTGGGAAGCCCGACCATCGCGTAGCTCAGTGTCCATCGCCGCGCAAATTGAAATGCTATCGTTGCGGTAAAGCTGACGTCACAATTCGTACCTGCCCTTCCTGTTCGGGAAACGGGAACGGAAGGCGTTAAGAGGCCGATTAGCGTCTTCTCCCGCCACCATTTCTGAGGCCAATGTCGTCTCCCAATCTCGAGAAACGGATCACATACCTACTGGACATCGTATTCTGCTCGATTTCATCTTAAGTCACGCCAGCAAAGATGAGAGGCCCTATCTTCGAGTCTTTATTTATGGCAAAGATCTACTTGGTTTGTTGGACTCCGGCGCGAGCCGTACCATTTTAGGTCACCAAGGATGGGAAGCATTGAAGGACGTCTGCAAATTAAGCTCTGCTAAATCTACCACCTGCAGCGTCGCCAACGGTGAAAAATGCCATAGTATAGGTACACTTACCGTCCCCATCGTACTGAAAGATCGCGTGAGAACTTTCGAAGTCCTGGTTATTCCTTCACTCCCATATACATTAATTTTGGGCACCGACTTCTGGAAGAGGATGGCCCTTGTGCCAGATCTTCGCCATGGGGAATGGACCTTCTCCAAAGCCTCGGCTGGCGAGCAAATCACAGCAATCCGTTCGACTGAACACCTCACGAACGACGAACAAGCTGTGCTTGATCAGACTATCAGCGAAGCTTTTTCCTTGATAGGAGATGGTGTAGGATGTACCCATTTAGTGGAACACGTAATCAAGACGGATGCTGAACCAATTAAGCAGCGCTATTATCCAATCTCGCCTGCTTTGCAAAAGCACGTGAATGAAGAGCTCGACGATATGTTAGAAAAGGGCATTGTGGAACCCTCAACCTCCGCATGGTCATCGCCCATCGTTATGATAAAGAAGAAGGATGGTTCCTACCGCTTCTGCGTAGACTATCGGAAGCTCAACAAGGTGAGCCAACCTGATGCCTATCCACTTCCGTACATCAGCAACATCTTGGACAAGTTACGTGATGCACAATACCTGACCACGTTAGATGTCAAGTCAGCTTACTTTCAGGTGCCGGTTTCTGTCGCTAGCCGTCCGCTAACTGCCTTCACTGTCCCTAATCGTGGGTTGTACCAATTTTGTCGCCTCCCGTTCGGCCTTCATACTGCCCCGGCGACTTGGCAACGCCTTATCGACCGAGTTATTGGTGCCGACCTAGAACCTTACGCCTTCACATACTTGGATGACGTTATTATCTGCACTCCTACCTTCGAAAAACACCTGGAGGTCTTGAAGGAAGTCATATCTAGGATCGCCAAAGCCGGCCTAACTTTGAACCGGGAAAAATGTCACTTTTGCAAGCCCGAATTGAAATACCTGGGGTACGTCGTGAACTCCAAAGGTCTACTCGTCGACCCGGAAAAGGTCGAAGCAATCTTGAACATCCCCAACCCCAAGACGGTACCAGAGGTTAGAAGGATATTGGAAATAGCATCGTGGTATCGGCGTTTTGTGCCTAACTTTTCTTCAGTTGTGTCACCTATGACTCGCCTGCTTCGCAAGAACCAGAAGTTTGTTTGGTCTGAGGAATGTCAAACCGCATTTGACACCATTAAAGACTGCCTCGTCTCGGCCCCTGTGCTCTCTTGCCCAGATTTTAGTCGGCCCTTTACCATCCAGACGGACGTCTCTGGCTATGGACTCGGAGCCGTCTTGTCCCAGACATATCCTGAGGGAGAGAAGGTCGTCTGCTATATAAGCCGTTCGCTCACGAAGAATGAGCGGAAGTTCAGCACAACGGAACGTGAATGTCTCGCGGTACTCTTCGCCATCGAAAAACTTCGCCCGTACATCGAGGGAACTAAGTTCGACGTCGTGACCGACCACTACGCCCTCAAGTGGTTGCATAATATTAAAGACCCCATAGGACGCATTGCGCGTTGGGCCATACGCCTACAACAATATAATTTCAATGTTATCCATCGCAAAGGCAAAGACAATGTCGTACCTGACGCTCTATCCAGGTCCGTACCAATTATCGATGAAGTAATCGAGGACGACGATATTCGAGATCGCTGGTATGCTCGGATGCGCCTAAAAGTCCGAAACGATCCACAGCACTATCCTGCTTGGCGCGAGTCGAATTCACAGCTCTACAAACATGTTAGGAGCCCGTATCCAGAACTCATGCAGGCCAATGAAGATTGGAAGATAGTTCTACCTAAGGACAAACGTTCAGAAGTACTTAGACGTAATCATGACGATCCTACCTCAGGACATCTTGGCGTTTCGAAAACCTTAGGTCGTATAGCTCAGAGGTACTACTGGCCCAAGATGCGAACGGACGTTCTGCGCTACATTCGCAACTGCAAGGTGTGTTCCCGCACTAAGCCTGACCAACGACCACCCGCTGGACATATGGGAGGTCACACAAACATCTCGAAGCCCTGGGAGGTCATCTGTATGGACCTCATAGGACCTCTACCTCGTTCTTCTCGGGGATATCAGTATATACTTGTAGTGGCTGATTGCTTCACTAAACTTCCTCTTGTATTTCCCCTTCGTAAGGCTACGGCCGCTTCAGTCGTAAGTCACGTTGAAGAAAACGTGTTTTTATTGTTTGGTGCTCCGAAGAGAATTATCTGCGACAATGGTGTCCAGTTCAAGAGTCGCGAATTTACTGCCTTGGCTAGGAACTATGGCTGCAGAATAGCGTTTACAGCGTTGTATCACCCTCAGGCAAACCCAACGGAACGCATCAATCGTGTTCTGAAAACAATGCTTACAGCGTACGTGTCCGACAAACAACGTGAGTGGGATAAATACTTACAACAAGTCGCTTGTGCCATAAGAACCTCCAAGCATGATGTCACTGGTCATAGCCCCTACTTTTTGAATTTTGGCCGAGAAATTACACTCGACGGGAATCCTGAAAAAAGACCTGAAGATGAAGGTCCCGAACTTCGTGTCATAAGGGATGAAAACCCCAATATAAGAGCCCAAGCGCTGCAACGATTGTACAAAGAAGTAAAAGTTCGTCTTGCTAGGGCCTACGATCGTTCGAAGGTATACTACAACCTGCGAAGACGACCTGATGAATATCAGGTAGGCAATTCCGTTTGGAGAAGAAACTTCACGCAATCGGATACTGCTAATCACTATACTGCTAAATTGGCACCCAAGTTCATTGGACCCTTTATAGTTCATAAGAAATTGTCTCGCTTCATTTATCAACTTAAGGATCCGGACGGTCGTTTGCGTGGGAATTGGCATGCCAAAGACTTGAAGCTCAATAACGCTGTCGACGATAATGATGATTTGGTTTAGTCTACGTCTTTTTGGGAGGTTGGTTTGGGGACGTCGGACGGAACCTTGGGACCCAACTCACCTTTCCTTTTTCTCGAATTGGAGTCCCGACCTAAACATCTGGTCCCTTCATTTCTCGCATCTTTCTCTGTCTCATTTTTTTTTCTTGTTTGAAAGGGATGTTCCCTCTTTTTGCTGTGCTCGTTCACTTTATACTTCGTGTTATTTTGGATATCAGTTCTATCTTCCGTCATTTGGAGATAGCTTCAGTGCTGTAGGTCGATCCTGGGCCTAAGTACTTAACCCTTGGTTGAGGTTGTTTTCCTTTCCCTTCCTTCTTCTGTGTCGTTCGCTTTCCTGTCTCCCACTCCGCATTTTTCCGAGGTGTTTGCGTTTCGGGTGCACCTTAGTTGCAACCTGACGTAACCTTCCCTTCCACCGGCGCAGCTCACGTCATCTTGCAGCGACGGAAGAGGTTGGTGTCTAGTTGTCTTCGATGTTGTGCTTGGACTCGTACATGCTCTCTTCTTGTCTACTTCTTTAAATCCTTCGTTCCTTCCCTTCGTGTTTCCTTCCGGCAGGCATCGTTTTTTTTGTCTCTTAGGGCGATTTCTTTTGTTGGCATTTGTATGGTCGGGTAAATCTGGGGTGATTTACCCTCCCTTTTGTGGGGGAAAAATTTGTTACGATACTTTTGGAGTGTCCCCCGTAGTATTGAACTTTTGGCTAGCTGAATTTTGAACTTGAATATTTATGGTTGGCTTTTGTCAATTTTTGCAAGCTTTAAACTAGGTATAATTAGCTGTATCTTATTTTTAATTATTTTCCTATAATTATCAAGCAGTTTGGTAAGCAACTCCTCGAATAATTACCCATATTTTACAAACTAAATTTATTTAGGTCATATTCCTACAGATATTTGTATATGGCGCTTAGGCAACCCCTGTTACAAATTCTTCTACACTATTCTATTTGTTGCTAGATAAAGGATATCACTTGTTGCAGTCACATTTTTCAGGCTGGTTTTTTTCGCATCTTCTGGCCCAAAAATTTTGGAAAGTTTTGATAACTGGTAGCTGGTGGATTTTTGAGGTCTTTCCCATTTTAAACTTGGTGCAGGCTGCTAGTGCCTCGGCCGTGTGCTTAAATTTTTGAGCTAATTAGTAAAGCTCAGCTCCGTTTTGATTTTTCGGAGGATCTGAAAAAGCACATGTGCCCTTAAAACGTTCGTATTTGATTTGGTTATACGTACGTCCTTCGCAACTGCGGATTCGTCTGAGGTCAGCATTGCTTCTGCCCTTTCTTCTGGCTCAATTCCAGCGTGAGGTAAGATAAGGCCAGTTTCTTCTTATTTGGGACTTATTTGGGCATTGTGCGTTATAGCCATTTACTGCCGGATGCCATTCATTTACTGTGGGACTGGATTTACTGGTTGCATTTGCTGTGGGATTCCGTTCCCTGTGGGATTTGATTTGCTGTGGGATTCCGTTCCCTGTGGGATTCGATTTGCTGTGGATTTCGATTTACTGCGGACTTGGATTTATTGTGGGATGCCATTTCCTGTCGGCTACGACCTTGGGAGAGTTCGGACGCTTCCTGCGAGAGGTTGAACTCCCCCCTGAAAAGGCTTAGCACTCCTTGTTCAGCTGCACTCTGCGGGCATCCATACCGTGGATTTGGGCCCCTGAAACCATCGAATTGTCTAGGAGCTCTACCAATTCCCTGGTAGCTACGCTGGAGGGGTAGCACTGCACTCACCTGTGATACAATCACCGCCTCCTAGGTCCGCTGGGCCTCTCGCTGTGTCTGCCGAAACCTCCATCGCTTCTGCCGTCCCCGGCCTTTCGCAATCCACAGGTTGGGAGCTGACATGTTTTTACTACAGGCAAGAATCTGATATAGCTTTTGCGCCTGGTGTGTTTTTTAGTTAGTTAATAGTATCTCGTCTCGTTAATAGTTAGGACATGTGCGATAATTTTTGGCATAGCAACGCTTCGTCTAGTTAAGTTATTAGTGCATGCTTTTGTATAGATCTGATGCGTTATTATAATAGGGCTTTTGCAAATTTCGAGCATCCATTTTGTGCATTTGAGTGAGCCTTATCGAATCATTAATCGAGCTTACCTGACTTTGTGAAGGAGCTCTGCGGTTTGTTCAATATACAGATATTTATATTCACTTTCGCCGGCCGCCGCGCCCCATCGATCTCCCCTGCAAATCGTATGTTAGATCTTTCGTTTAATTACTTCAGATTTAGGGTTATACTTACGGCTCGTTGTCTGCGGTTTGTTTAATATACAGATCTTTATATTTATTTTCGTCGCCATTTGCTGTCAGCCGTCTGAAGTTTGCCGCGTCGTTTCGATGTTGATAGTGGCTAGAGTAGCGACATCGGTAGTCGATTGCTTCTGCAGTTTCAGTTCATGACTGATTAATCTCGGGTTAGTAACGATTGCGTCATAAGGCCCGCCGCCGGTAGAATAATTGTCGATTTCGCGTTATTGTACTTTATTTGCGAGCCCTTACGTAGGTACAAGTTTGCCGAAGGTTTATTCAAGCGATTGCTTTAGCGTTCATTTATACACCTGATGTATTTCCACTAAAAAAACTGCTCTGTTACTATATGTGCATATATCCTCGTAGTTTTTGACATTAGAAATTTTGGATTAATTACTTTAGAATCTTTCTGAGCTGATATTCGGGGTTTCGCATCAGCTGAGCGCTTGCATAACCTGGCCCTGCTATATCCTGCCTCACAGGGATTAATTTTTTTTTTAAACTTAATATTCGATACGCTTCCTCTAAACCTCGCGTTATTTTATTTTATGCTCGAAATGTTTTAGTGCGTTAGCCTACTCATATATATTAATAGCCCCCTTTATTGTCTTTTTTTTATGTACTTGTATTTAGTTAATATTTTTGAAAATCGAGTATTGTCGATGATTAGCAATATTCTTTTTTTTTATCTATACTTACATGTTTGCGGGTTAGCGATGCACTATAGTACGCACCAATATATTTAAAATAAAGCTGTGATCTATTCATTGGTTGTTGGTTTGTTTATTTTTGACTTGCTGGTTTTTATCCTCGACCTTGTGTAAGGTCCGGCACAAGGAATTGGATCTGAGTCTAGGACCTGGCGCCCACTCCTTTTTTTGTATTCTCTTTCAGCATAGCTGGAACCCTGCGACCCTCGCGGCGAGCTAGCCCAATTAGGCCGATAGTTACCAGCCGGCAAAATAACCAATATAACTTTCGCCAAAAGGTAAGGCCGACCGTCTATCTTCCCTGACACTTAGTATACAGTCTAAAATTATGATTTACAAAACAATCATCGCACCGCATTTCGATTACTGCTCTAGTATATTATTTTTATGTCATGAACAAGAATTGGCTAGAATGCAAAAACAGCAGAACAGAGTCATGCGTATCATATTACGCTGTTCGAAATATACAAGAATTTCTGCGATGCTAGATTGTTTACAATGGTTAAGTATGAAGCAACGTATTTATTTCAATTCTTTGTTGTTAGTTTTAAAGCAGTCAATAACCTGTTACCTGAATATATGACCCAACACTTAGTTTATGGTTGTGATATTGATAATTATAGTACTAGAAATAAGCAGAATGTTAGATTACCCAAACTTACAAAAAGCAGTTCCCAAAATTGTTTCTTTTATAAAGGCTTCAAAATTTATAATAACTTTCCAATTGAAGTTAAAGGAACTAAAAATATCTATGAGTTTAAAAAAAACTAAGCGATTATGTTAAGAAAAATTATTAGTTAAGTAAATATGTAAACAACTGTAAATTTTAAAATAGTTTATAACTAAATAAAGATTATTATTATATTATACTGCAGCATTTACTGCCTCCGCCCACAAAAACTTGGGCAAGTTTTTTGCCAATAGCATCGTCCGGGCAAGGTCCACCACAGTTCTGTTGGTCCGCTCCGCACAGCCATTTTGTTGTGGGGTGTACGGATTGGTAATCGCCAGTGCTACTCCATTGGAAGCCATGGCTTTTCGTACTTCAGTGTTGTAGAACTCCGTACCTCCGCCACATTGGAAAATCTTCATCGGTTTTCCACGATGATTTCTGACGACTTGAATCATCTCAGTAATTTTCACCGCAGTTTCTGACTTTTCTTTCACAAAATAAACAATGAGAAGTTTTTAAAAATCACATGTAAAGCACACGAAATACTTTGATCCACTCAACGATGTGCATTCCATGGGACCACACAAGTCGGCATGTATAATTTCACCAGGTTCAGTGGCACGCCGTCTACGCTCGATATAACTATTTCGATGCTGTTTACCCTCCACGCAGGCTCTGCAGAATTGGTCATCCTCAACAAATTCCACTCTGTGATCTTTCAGAACTTGCTTTACGTGGCGTTTGTTTTGATGTCAGAGCCTCTCGTGCCAAATGTGCCGCGTATCCTTCGATGACAAGTGTACTTCAGCCAGGCACGAAGTTTCCGGAGGTTTTACTCGAATCGCCATCTTGAACAGTTGACCAGCTCGTACACCACATGCCTTGACAATTCCATTCTTCACGAATTGGCATCCTCTTTGTGTAGAAGTAAACTGCATTCCTTTGTCCAGGGCTGAGATTACTGAAAATAAGTTTCTTCGGGCATTTGGTACATACAACACATTTTCCATGTAACAGGGCATCCACTTCTGGTCAACAAGAGACTCAAATTTAATCGTACCTCTACCAAGAGCATCCATTGTCGATTTATCACCAATATATACTTTGACCGACGTAGGGAACTGTTCAAAGGACGAAAACCATTCACCATGATCGGTTGCCACAGAATCGGCGATCCACGAGTCATGTTCTGCAGCGTTGAAAACTTCACAAACGAATGCCTCGTCCTTTGGTTTATCTTTCGACGTGCTCGTGTTGCTGGACTTTTGTCTTTTACAATTTCGACGAATATGGCCAACAGTTTTACACCGGAAACACCTTACCACATGCTTGCCTTTGTAATTTCTGTCTCCAGGGTCTGCTTCTCTCTTTGACTGGTTATCTTTATTGTTGTTGAAACTGCCACGATCGCTTCTCCCTTGAATTTTGGCTTTGCTCGCGATTAGTGCAACCAAATCATCTTGCTTTTCAGCTCGTTGTTGTTGACGTTTTTCGTCAGAAGTTAGTAGTCCCACGAGGTTTGCGACTGTTTGTTGCTCATCAGATCTTGCCCACCACGCCTGCCGAAGGCTCTCGTAGTCATCCGGGAGCGAGTCCAGTAGTTTAACCATGAGCGATGACTCATCCGGTTTCACATTAAGTTGTTGCAAACGCAATGTAAGACCTTCAAATTTTGCAATATGAGTAACAATATCATCAGCAGGATTTTTATTAAAACTAAAAAGTTCTGCCTGAACAGTGTGGGCAGCTTGCTTTGTTTGTTGCTCATAAACTGAATGCAACTTGAGCCACACATCTTTCGCTATCTCGCACGTTATTAGGAGGACCATTACCTTGGACTCCAGAATTTTAACGATGATTTGACTCGCTGCACGATCCGCCTTGTCCCAGGTTTTCCAGCTCACGCTATATGCGGCAATTGTCTAAACGTCCATATCTTCCGACACCGGCTCCGGTTTTTTTAATTCGCCGTTGCAAACCTCGTATGCTCCCTCAGTTCCACGCAGTAAATTCCTCACCGCGAATTTCCAGATCTTCCAATTATCAGCACCTCGTAATTTTTCAATACCGTGGAATTCCATGTTTATGCCGTGCGAAAAATCCAGTGAACAACACCAATCCGCGATACGCCAAATCCCGTGCTTTCACTGCCGCAACGAAACAAGTCCACTTTATGAGGAACCACGCTCTGCTACCATGTTGATGATTGCTTTATTATCAATATGAAACACTTTTAAGAACTGAGACCTTTTTATTAATATACACAATTTGTTTATATATATATCGACATTAGTTACCACATAGCACTCTACTCTTTTAAATTTAAATGGATAGCTTCAACAAATGTATCAAATTAAAATCTGGTTTGTTATACTAATTTCTAAGCGTTTTTTTTCCTTAGAGCATTTTGGGCTAGTATGCCTCTGTGCATCACCAAATAATTTGCGGATGCAAGCTAGTGCGCACATTCTTGTGAAGATGCTGTGTCGCTTATAGTATCTAAAAAATTTAATCTTAAACGGCAGCTGCCTTACATTCTAATTAATGTTTTTGAGCTCCCGTGTTTTAATGATCTCGCCGCCGGTTTGTCTAGTCGCTACGTGCTTTATAATACATTCGGAGAATTCCAATTGTGACATGTTCCTTATAAATTTCCTGTGTTCTGGTTTCCCATCGCCGAACCGGACGCGCTCCCTTATAGGAATTTGCTGTACCAGAATTTCATTCCAAGATTATAAGAACCGTTATGCATTTAAAATTTTCCGTGCTGCAAGAGCAATAGAGAAACGTGTGACTAGAAAGGGATGGCAAAACGCGCTCGCCTAGCTTCGCTTGGACGTAGTTCTTACTTGCTACCGGGAACTCTTAGAATTAAGACGTTTGTATACTCGCCGCCTCGGGCGCCTACGCGTGACCTGAGCGACCCAAATTCAAGTGTTCGCTAAATTTTTACAGGGCGCAATACCGATTGTAGTGTCGCTCTGAGCGCGAAAAACATGGTTAGTTGACCAGAAGTTGATCAAATACTTACGTCTGGGCTGCATAGGGAAACAAACGTCAAGTTATGAGTGAAAAATTTTGCTCCGATCCGTTCGTTCGCATCAGCCGCTGTTGAGAGTAGGTGCAAGGGATCAGTCTTGTGTCGATAATTTTAGTTAGCTGCTAGACATTGTTTTACGGATAAAATTCCGCATCTAAATCTCGCTGATCTTTCAGTTACTTAATATTATGAAGGTGCGTTCTATGTCTTCGCTTCGGAGAATTTCAAACAGTGGTCTAATCTATAAACGCCGGGGGGCTTGACGACGTTGTTTTTTGAATTGTCAACACCTATATTGGTTCACCTCTTACATACTCCCTCTATATAAGTCTTCAAAGCTATTAAAAATTGTAACGTGGATATGCTACGATTGCCAAAGCTGAATTTGGGTGACAGCACTCCTTGCCGCACCCCATCTGTAATTACATACTAAAGTGTTTGCCGAAGTGTAAATATCCCCAGTGACTTGCTTAAGTTAAGGGGTGTTCACTTAATTTGCAACTACCTTGGTTTAACGTCATTGCATGTTGTTGCATTTTATTTAGCTTTGCAGTACTCATTGCGCTGTAATGTATTTTAGTGTAACTGAGTAATATATTATATATGGTATATATTGTTATGATACACTAAGTGTAGTTTCAAAATAAAAATATAAAAATGATAAATTTGGAAGATTATTACAATCAAATTTTGAGGTGTTTAGATAAATAATGAAAATTAATTGAGACAATGAGTAAAGTAATTTGATAATTAAATAGCAATTGAGTATTCAATTTTGATGGTTGAGTTCAATATTAATAAAGTTCAAACCAAGGTTACAATTGACAAATGTGATTGCGATAATAATAAAGAATTGTAGCATGTAATAATAGGACATTAAATATTTTAAGAGGGCAAAAAGAATTGTAACTACGAGAGATGCACAATTTGTTTAGTTAGTTAAAAAAACAAACTCCTAGTAAATGTATACCGAGTTTTGAAATAACTAATTTTGATAATAAAAAGTTAGAAATTATGCCTTATTTTGTAAGATTGTTTGGTAAAATACAAAATAAAGCGGCTATTAACAAATCTACGTGGTGCAAATATGAAAATATAACATTGAATAAATAAAGCCATACAATCGGTGAAGAGATTATGCAATACAGTGAATAAAATAGCAATAACCAGAAGACTACAGTATTTGAAGAGATTTGGATTTATTGATGTATGTAAAATATAATTAAATATTTATTGGTGACGTTGGTGGATGTATGGAAGACAGGTCAATCATTTAGAAAAAAGTTATTAGAAGTAGCTGCTTGATTTGGACAGTTTGTGTGGGTATTGCTGGATACAGAGTACTATCTGAGGAATAAAGAAGATTAAATAGGGATCATTTATACTACTAAAACTTACCAGAAGTCTATAGGCATGACTGTGACATTAATGAAGGGAGCAGGAAGGAATTTTAAGAATAGTTGGAGTTGTTGACAGGTTAGATGCGGTTTGAAGTTTGACGGACCATCATAGTTTGGACTATTGGAGGAAAAAGCTGTAGGAGTTGCGGACTGTGAGCGTCCGGAGCTGTGGACGTTGAGAGCAGTGGCATTTGGATATTTGCAGTGAAAGCTGGAGAAGTGTTAAGGTTTGTGTTAATAATTCATATAAAAGCATTTTGAATAACAAACAATAAAAGAAAGAGTGAAAATGAACTTAATACAGTACTTACTTTGGTGAATTGATTGATGGTTATGTCGATGTAAAGGATAATTGTCAATACTTGGTTTGATTAAACGTAAAAGTCAAGTTGACAGTTAATGTCATTCAGTAGTCAAGGATTAAAATAGAATTTATAGTTCAACTAATAGATAACTAGATTGGCGAACCACCCTGATAGGTACTCAATTGAAATAATTAGGTAAAAGTAAAATTTAACATAATTGATTTGAAAAGAAATTATAGGGATAATACTAATTAAAATATGCATCTTAAGCATTGAGCTATAGCAATATATTGTTGTAGCCGGCGTTTGATAAGGTTTGTTAGTTTTGTAAGTAGACAGCTGGAGATTGTACACACGAGGTTGGGTGTTTTGATTTGTACACTCGAGGTTTACTATTTTGAGTTGAGCTCTCTTCTCGCTATTTACAGAGAGCCCACGCTATTTCATATGTTTTTTTGGGTTGTTTACTCGAGTTTTAGATTTTATAAATTGATTTATGCGTTGCGTATCTGTATTTACATGGTATATTGTCTGTTTTGCAACTCTAGTCATATAACAGCTTAATAAACCGCATTTGTAAGCTATATATTTAGCTTCCTTTGAGTAAAAGTGCCTGCTATTTAAAAAGCCAGGAAAATCGCCCTTCAGGCGCTCTCTATCCAAAAGTTGTGTTTAATTATTGGGTGGACAATTGTTAAAACATTGTAAACGAAAGTAGAACTTTAATAGCTAAAGCAGTTAAGTCTTTAGTTGACAAACAGTTAAGCCTCCACGTACGCATTTTGTACAAGATCCGCTGCCTTGCCGTGAACTAAGTAAATCCATTTAGCTAAGGATTGAATTTCACGGTGGCGCTTCTTGGCATTTCATCATAATTTTGACTGATCTAAGGCAGAACCGGATTTCACGAATAACGTAAACCACCCCCTTCCACGAACTAGCTGTGGACAATTGGGAACTTTACTACCGTTGCCTTCCAACGTAAACTAACCTGTTGTGAGTTCGGTCCGGTGTTTTAAAATTCCGTTTATATAATAACAGATTGGAATTATCAACTACTGCATCGCTGAAAATTGGAAACATTGTTTTAAATGTGGCCCATTTGAATGTGGTTTAAACTGAACAAATAAAGCTAATATATGAAGTAAAATACAATTTCGGACAAATGCCTATTTTCAACTTTAAACCAGGACCAATAGCACTATTTAAATTGTTTATCGATTTTATTTTCTTGAGGCCACTATCTCCCTCCGCTGGTAGATGTGCGCGTAGTTCAACCCAGCGATGTAGGTGTATTGTGAAGTTAAATTTGCGGGTGTGTCGCGATAAATGCAAAGTTCAAGCCTGTTCGACGAATAAGGGGAATTTCAACTTCAAAGCAACCTTCAGTGGCAATTTTCAATTGCAGCTTTAGTCGAGGGCCGACCAAGATTTAGGGTGGTTGTGCCTGAGGCCCTTCTAAGTGCGTTGTGCCAAAATGAAGCGGCTAGGAGCCTGCCGCAAGTAAATAATTGCTGCCCACAAGTTTTGAGTGTATCCAGACAGCGGGTGCGTTCTCAAGAAACGACATTTTCCACGTGTAACGGTGAGTACACAATTTTCAAGAGTGCTTTCATTCTGTATATTTGTGGAAATATGACGTTAGCTGACCAAGCGCCGTCAGAGCAAGAATAGGGACTCCCCCCGCTGCATTCGTTGGGAATTTCCAATTCAAGGAGACACGTCAGCAACAGTTCCAGGTAAATTCGATTTAAGATTTGCGTTCAACTGCGAGAAGCTATTGCAAGGGCGCAGGAATGTGTTTCGTCAGCAAAAAATATGTATGTAAATCGCGTTTGGTTATTAATGCACGCAAATATGCACAGGGCTGGATTGTGCCGTCTTTCAAGAAGTTATTTTGAGTTATTTTTAACAACCTTTCTTAATACTTTTAATCATAGTTAGCTAGATTTTGACTTTATAAAAACTCCATTCATACAAAAAGATGTATTGTAGTGGCCTACACACCTGATACAAAATGTATATCGATTGCTTTTAAAATAATAAAATTAATTAGGTGTCTTCCCGAAAAATGATGTAACGTTTCGCTCCGATTTTAAATGCAATCAAATATTATGGGCATTTAAAATTGCGCTCGAGACTGCAAGTTTGTCATTATGCTGGAATGAAACGACAAATCGTCTAGTGCGCATTTTTCCCCTACCGAAATTGTTCTGTGAACTTGAAGAGAATATTCCGAGGAATTATCTCGGCCTTCCAACTAATTTCCGCGGCGTTTGCCGCGGAGAGCTCGGCCCCCGCCCCAGTCGGGCCATCAGAAATATTAGAGAAAATCTCGAACCACTTTCCCGAGACTCCTATAACCGCTTAATTTCAAACAACGTACGACTGAGAATCGCAGAACCAGGCTGATTTGAATAATTTAACATTCCCAAGATCCCAATGTCCGCTTCGTTTCAAATAACGTACGACTGAGTATCGGAGTACGCTAATTTGAATAACTTAACATTCCCGAAACCCCCTGTAGCTGCGTAGTTTAAAATCACGCATCTCTGAGTATAGAAGTGCGATATTTTGGACTAATTCAAAGCGCTAAAGCTTATTTAACTTCTTAGTTAAAAATGATGTACAGTTGCGGCCAATAGAAAATGGGACAACTCTTATAACAGATTTTTGTCTAATTCTAGCTGCTTGAATTAGTTTTATTAATATGTCATACTGCAACATTGAATATTTGACATCTGCCAAACAATTCCAAATTAAAAATAATACGACAAAGTAATTTAACCGCTATAAATGCAGTGATGAAAGGTGGAATAATCGCAAAAATAGACGTAACTGTCCCATTTTTTTTTGGCCGCAACTGTACATCTGAGTGCGTTATTTTCGAATATTTTTAAGCTTGGCTGTATTTTTACAGTCCAGCGACAACTATACCATTTTTGGCCCAAAACCCGGCCTGAATTTCCCGATAAAATATGCGATTCCCCAGGCCTAAGAAAACTACGTACTTGTGCTGTGGAAGCCCGTTTGTTCATTTTGGAAGCTCACCTTGGCACGAGCTACCTGGTAGGTAAGGGCGTGTAAGAATTTGACCTTCTGGCACAAGGTCGGTTATCACCTGAGCTTATCAGAACGAGACCCGGACGTCCACCTGCACTTCGAATATACATATGGTAACGATATCATCGCCTCAGCTAATTCTTTGTAATTAAAACGAACCACAATTATTCAGTTTGTTTACAATAGTTCAAGCTGTCAATAATTCGATTACTGTGTTACAGTTCTACCAACGCTAGCCAAATTCCCTGTTGGTTCCAGGGACCGCTCATACCGGAATCCCGGACAAACGCACATGCAATCGAGGTTGCCTACCTTCCCGACACCAAACTGAAGAATTAATTCAAATAGAATTGACGTTGTACATAGTTATGAATATTATTTATTTAGTTATTTTCCAAATGTACATAGTGTTGAATAAATGTAATGTTAAGACTCCCGCTGTTTGGCTGAACACATTTACGTTTCCGTATTCCAGCCCCATGTATTGCAGCAAAACTCCTAGTAATTGGGCTAATTTCCCTATTCCCCTAGGCCCCGCATTTGTTTGCGAGGCGGGTGCCAACATCTGTTGCATTATTTGCTTCACCGAAGGGCACCTTTTCATATCATAGAGGCGAACTCTGTAAGTCATTATCAAAATGCATAAATTTCGCTAATTAACTTGTTAAGCCACTAATAGGTGGAGTCCGCGTTTAGTCTTGAACTAAAAATTCCCGAAGTCAGTTATCGCAACGGAGAGTATCGTATTACTTGTCTGGCTCCACGCAGACGGTGTTTATGGTTCGGGGAAGTACCGACATTTTCGCCGCGTTGCATTCGGTTCACGCAATTCAGAACCCCGAGAATAGGATTCAGATAGGTGAAAGAGAGATGCCCAAACGTGGCAATTTTCCTTGCATAACGAAATTTCTTGGGGAGCGAGCGTAGAAGCGTCGCTTCGGGACAGTCCATTACACGCTTTCTTACTGCACGTAGGAGCCGGTAATGCAAAAACCTAGTAACATCCCTTATCGTCGTTAGGGGCGCGTCGTGCCTTTTCGGGTTTGTGGGCATTATTAAATGCTACGCGTTCCAAAAGTTTGAGTGCCGTTGAGTACAATCTTACGCTAAATTAGCGGATTTACGAAGGAAACGCGTGTGAAGCATATATACAGGGTGGGCCTTTGTGGTCTATCGTTCGGCCCTGCCCTATTCTTCTGTGAAGGATACTCTTGCCCCAATTCCCCCATCTAGTTGGGCGGCCGCCCCCTGATTATAATAGTTACAACTCTTGAAGTCATCGTCGCAGTAGAACATTCCCTTGTTCGATAGCATCTTCAGGTTACATCGCAGAATACCCTGGGCGAGGCCTCCCGGACTGCAGCATTAGGACTTCTGTTGCTTGGCTCCTTCGCCAACCAATAAGATATTATAAAGTTAGTTCTAAGAGTGCTCCGTGCGTCGTATAGTGATGTGCGCATTTTGAACATTTATTAAACGTTGCATGCCTACTGTACCGTGCTAGTTGAACTAGGTTCCGTTTATTTGAATTCACGAAACCTTGTGTAAAGGCACAGTGGTAGTTTGACTCCGAGAACCATTAGTCTCCTACTCGGCATCTATGAAGAGTTTTTCTTGGACTCAGGTAGCCACAGGGGCAGTGGACGTACCGTCCCCTTGTACCTTAGTAAATACATTGTAAAACTTTTGACTAATCCCAAGTTTATTACATGCTACTTGTCCGAACTTTCATGTGTGTGTAAATATTGCATCAATAGACCACCCATTTTAATTTACTTCTTGCCTTTTACTTGTGTGTTCATTTAGCTTGGCAGGAACTAAGATTCTTGTCGTGTTTTTATACTCTTTTGTACAGGGCCCAATCAACTGAGAAAAAGACACCAGAAAGGTAGGTGTGAACGTCAGTGCCGTGGGGCGCCTCCTGGGGTACAACGCGACTCTACAGCGATTGTATTTCGGCTTTTAGCCAATCGTTAGTTGAAGTTAGACATACCATCCTAAAGGTCGTGGCGCCCTGTCGATTCTTCTATAAATGTTTACCATCAACTACCCCTATCGTGGTATTTCGGCCTGAACTGTTCCCGACCGTTTGAACCCCTTCCGATTGAGTTTCTGGCCGGAGCTATTAGGGCTATACGGGACACGCAGGAGCGAGCACTGCTACGAACGTTCATTAGGGGTCTTAACGAGCATTTTATACTGTAACAGTAATTTCTGTTATTTGGTATTCTTTAAATCAGTCAAGGTATAAGCAAATCGAACCTGGACCCAACAAGAGTTCCAACTTATTTGGAGCAATGTTAATTAATGCCATTATTAAATAAATATACCAGGAAGCGTTACAGTGAAACACACTGTATGTGTATTTATATGTGTTTTGAAGTCAATAGATTGTAAAAACACATTGGCTTTTCATGTGCATTCTTTGAAGTAACTATCAAACTTGGAAAATATATTTAGATGTTTTCTAAAAACTATATAGAAATAATAAGACTGCATATCAATATAATACTGAAATATTTAAATGTAACAAAAAATTAGATATCTTATTTGTGTTGTGTTAAGAATGTAACGCTTACAAACAAAAATATAATAAAACAAAAAAAGGACTACGATGGACCTTTAATTAAAGAGCGGTGAAAAGCATATGAAAGAAAATTAACAACTCTGGTAACAGAATAAGACTGTGTGATTGATATGACACGAGGTAACAGGAAAAGGACAAGTTTAAAAATAAATATGGTAGTGAAGATGAATGAACCCTACCCAATGTCCCGATTGACACTAATCGGGGTAAAATTGTGCAGGGTTAAACATCAAGTCGTTGGGGAACCGTACAATCAAAAATAATCATACGTAAGATCTGACACCTCCCTTGAGAAGCTTGTTTTAGTTATTTTAAGTATCGTTTCGCTCTGTAATAAGCTGTCCTACGTCTGTAGAGTTAGGTTGGTTCTGTCGTTTTAAATACCGTTTAGCGCTGTAACACGTTTTTAAATAATATCTTGATATTCAAGTATCAGGTGTATACAGGGTGTTTCATTAATAATTTTAAATATTTTAACTGTAGAATTCTGGGCTTAAAATATTAATATTTAACCCAAATCACTTAGATAAAATGTGGCTTGTTACTGAGATATAGGGTGTTTTATTTAAAAATTTAAAAATGATTTTTCCCCATTACTTTAAAACTATTTGACGTATCCGTATCATATTTGGCAGGAAGTTTAGACACTGTAAACCATGCTAAATTATGTTAAATAAACGTTTCTGGCTACTACCAGAGGCGTACCACAGAGGCAAGTGAGTGGTTGACCCTTCCCAAATTCTACGCCACTGGCGGAATTTCCATTTTAACACAATTTTTCGATTCTCCAATACTTTCTATGTAAATAACATACTCTTCCTTCGTCACGATAACGTCATTATTTTTCGAGATATTTAAAGTTAAACATAAAGCTGAACAGTTATTTTGATTTTAATGTGTATTAATTATGTCGGTGTTTTTTGTCATAAGATTGCATTTATTACGCAAATGAAACTTTAATCCGTATTAACAAAAAAACATAATGTTATTTATTGAAATTTCTTGAAACTAATACATAGATGCATTCAACATAAAAAAAATGTATCCATGTATTCGTTTCAATAAATTTCAATAAATAACATTATATTTTTTTGTTAATACGGATTAAAGTTTCATTTGCGTAATAAATGCAATCTTATGACATAAAACACCAA
This sequence comes from Agriotes lineatus, assembly GCA_940337035.1. Taxonomy (NCBI): domain Eukaryota; kingdom Metazoa; phylum Arthropoda; class Insecta; order Coleoptera; family Elateridae; genus Agriotes; species Agriotes lineatus. Next base: position 94,074,116 of record OW679203.1, on the reverse strand, counting down.
CATAATTAATACACATTAAAATCAAAATAACTGTTCCGCTTTGTTTAAATTTAAATTTCTCGAAAAATAATGACGTTATCGTGACGAAGAAAGAGTATGTTATTTACATAGAAAGTATTGGAGAGTCGAAAAATTGTGCTAAAATGGCAATTCCGCCAGTGGCGTAGAATTTGGGAATGGTCAACCACCCACTTGCCCCTGTGGTACGCCTCTGGTAGTAGTCAGAAACGTTTATTTAACACAATTTAGCATGGTTTACAGTGTCTAAACTTCCTGCCAAATATGATACGGATACGTCAAATAGTTTTAAAGTAATGGGGAAAAATCATTTTTAAATTTTTAAATGGAACACCCTATATCTCAGTAACGAGCCACATTTTATCTAAGTGATTTGGGTTAAATATTAATATTTTGAGCCCAGGATTCTACAGTTAAAATATTTCCAATTATTAATGAAACACCCTGTATATACCGGGTGACAATGAGACTAGGGCCATGTTTATATCTTCTTTATTTATAAATCGATTTGGATAAAATTTTATACCAAGATACCAGACATAATTTCTGATTGGCTGATAGATAGTCAAAATGACTGACTTTCGGTTTTAGCGGAAATGATACTAACTTTGATTTTTTAAACGTAACACCTTGTATATTTTATGTATTTCTGAATCTAAGAGTCAAATTACATATGACAGTGGTGCCAAATTTCAATTTTTTTAAACAAAAAAATTATTTTTTTAATTTTTATTTTTTACCATAGAAGGCCTTGACTTGAAAAAATTTATTCAAATTGACTCTAGCAACTCTTAACAATAGCTATTTTATCAATAAGGTCAATAAGAAATCTTTAATAAAAGAATATAATTTTCTAAACTCGTTTTTTAAGAAAAAGTCACTTTTTTTAAATGGCACCTACCAAGGGCCATCTTGCCATTAAACAGCACATTTAATTACCAATCTAACGATATGTATCATGCACTACTTTACCTTTATCTGAAACTGAAAATGAATTAATTAGTTATTTGTTTAAATCTATTTAAAAAAACCAATGTTAGTGTCACTTCCGGTGAAACCGGAGGTGACACTAACTTTGGTTCTTTAAATAGATCACTCTATATGTTTTATGTTTTCGGAATCTACGACTCAAATTACATACAACAGTGTTGGCAAATTTTGCTTTGGTATTATTAGTTAGTACATAAAAATATTAAAAAAATTATTAATTAATTAATTTTCAGTTTCAGATAAAGATAAAGTAGTGCATGATGCATATCGTTAGATTGGTAATTAAATGTGCTGTTTAATGGCAAGATGGCCCTTGGTAGGTGCCATTTAAAAAAAGTGACTTTTTCTTAAAAAACGGGTTTAGCAAATTATATTCTTTTATTAAAGGTTTGTTATTGACCTTATTGATAAAATAGCTATTATTAAGAGTTGCTAGAGTCAATTAGAATAGATTTTTCCAAGTCAAGGCCTACTATGGTAAAAAATAAAAATTGAAAAATATTTTTTTTTTTTTTTTAAAATGAAATTTGGCAAGACTATGATATGTAGTTTGACTCGTAGATTCAGAAAAACATAAAATATACAGGGCGTTCCATTTGAAAAATCAAAGTTAGTATCATTTCCGGTAAAACCGGAAGTCAGTCATTTTGACTATATCTATCAGCCAATCAGAAATTATGTCTAGTAGGTATCTTAGTATAAAATTTTATCCAAATCTATTCATAAATAAAGAAGATATATGCATGGCCCTAGTCTCATTGTCACCCGGTATATACTCGTATATACCGAGTGGATAAAAAATAACCTCTGTTTGAGGCCTGATAACTCGTGATATGTATTAGAGATACAGGTTTGGGATTTTCAAAGTTAGTAAAGGAAGAAAGAAAAATTATTGTACGCAACATTTAAATCACTTACTTCAAAAATAAGGAAATTTCAAATAAGGATGCAGAGATGGCGTTCTGAACTCCAACTCAGTAGAGATCCTGTATATAGTTTACTAAGAGTTGGGCAAACAGCCTGATTTGACAAACGTTTTTGATCCAAATTATATATTTGACATATGTCGAACAAAGAGGTTATGTAAATCAATCTTGCTAACTTGCTTTTGATGAGAGCGTTTTCAGAGTATTGGTCATTCTTATGATCTCTAGAACCGAATATTAGGAATATACGGCCAATTTAGTTAAAATTTAGGTTTGCATGTGTGAATCTATCGGTCGTAACATGTTACAAAATATGTAAAAACAGACACTTTTATCACACATGCCTTGCAAAAAGTGATCCAAACCAATCAAAATGTATCCCGTTGTTTGCCCAACTCTTAGTAACCTATATACAGGGACTCTACAACTCAGTACAGTCCCTTTATATAGAACAGTCTGGCCATATGAAATGTCACTTATGACATAAGACAGAATATGGCCGCCTCCAGTGGCGGGTCAAAAGCAGTGGCGGGGTTGGTGTTGGAAAATAGTTTAATTAAATAAATGCTTAGTATAAGTAAATATATGACTAAATAGTAAAACAAACAATGTCGTATCAAGTATCAATGAGATATTATAAATTTTATTTATAGTTAGTGCTCACAAAAATAATAATACATCTACAGAACTTAAAGTGATCCCAAAACTACTAAAACAGTGAGTATACAGTCTAATACGCTTAAAATTACTTTTCATAACTTCCCACTTAATTTATATAGCCTACATTGTGCATTGCCACAGAAGTACAACTGTATTTGCTTTGTTGTGTATTTTGCTTTTTCGTTTTCGTTTCAGCTATTCTTAAACGAATACCGATAACTTTGGATATAATACACTTTTCTAATTGATTAAAAGTTGCAATATGTGTTACATCAACAATATGCATTTTATTTATATAAAATGCTTTTACATTTAGATTCTATTCTGACCTTTTATGTTATTCTAATATGCTCGATTAACCTGTTTGACCACAAGCCCCGCATTTTGATTTCTAGTGAAGCTTTTCATCTTAATACCATGTTCATACCTATTTTTGCATTCAAATGCACAAGACTCCATACCTAAAATTAAAACTTCGATAAAATCAGTTGTTCGAACGGATAATGTTATTTTAAAATTTTACCAGTTGTTTATAAAGACATTGGTATTTTTCACTGGCTGTAGGCTCCGAAGCAGACGATGAGAAGGTAAATAATGGTAGAACAGCATTATCGTTACGTCTTTTTTGTCACCAACTCGTGCTTTTTCACACATACAATCTGCAAAATGCTTTTCACAAATTCTTGAATTTCCATTCGGGTACCAATTTTCTCTATTAATTTTTTTGTCCATAAGTCCCGTGTGTCCCTATTCCTAAGGAAAGTTTCCGTTGCACACATTTTTCAGATTTGCTTTTGCATCCGACTGCACAGCAATACCTCATATCTGAAGAAAATTTTTGAAATTGATATATTTCTTTAAACCTTGTCAGCTTACCGTTAATAAATTATAGTTCTAGTTGTTTCTAAAAATTATGATCAGTTTTTAACTATGTACTCGCATTTCAAACGATTTTTCTTGATTGAATGTCAACTTATTTTATTTGAATAAATGTGACTTTGACATTTGTGAAATTTAAATCTTATTGTCAAAATGACGCAAGACATAAAATGGCGGCACCAATGAGAATCGTGACCATATATGGCCAGACTGTTAACGTTAGTGTATATAAAGCGACTGTACAACTCAGTAGAGTAACTGTATAATAGGAGAGTAAAGCAAACGCGGTAAGAGTATTTGATTGGTTGGATCCCATTCTGGAACGTAAGATCCCATTGGAGCTCAAAAGTACGCGGCGGGCTTTGGATTTTTGAAATCAGAGAGTGACATTAAATTTGTCAAAATGATTCAAAACTCAATTTTCGAAAGTGAAACATAAAGAATTTCATTTTGTTATGACCCGGCTGTTCTGTGTGTGAGTGTAAAAGACGTTTTGAAAATGGATTTTATTTACTTAGTATCCCAAATAATCTAGAGAGGAAAAAATTTGGTTGAGAAACATTGGGCGACAAGATTACGGCTGTAAAAGGCTAAGAATATGTGAACAACAAATCAATGGGAAGTTGCAAAAAGTGATAATAAAATACTAGAAAAGACCAACACAGTTAAGTAAAATCCAAATACTGAAAATCATTTCACCACCTGAACCTGAACCTTGTTACAAAAAGAAGTAGGTACGAGTCTCTGCTAGTTCAACATTCTAAATTACAAAAAAATAATAAGAAATTAACCGAACTCTTAAATAAAACAAAACGAAACATTTATTTATTGAAAATACATTTAAAGAAAATGCTTACTGATGATCAGATTCAATCTTTAACAATCAAACCAAAAAATTTAACAAATGTTCGAATGGAACTTTGGAAAAGCCTTTAAGATTAACATTTTCCTGTGGCACAACTAGATACAATGATCTAAGGGATCTACCTTTTCCATCTATTCGCACGCAAAATTTTCATCCCCGTCATTTAAATTTTCAGTCCAGCATTTTAACAGACTTTACATTATTCAAGAATAAACTTTCTAATTGCAACACCAAATCTGAAAAGATTGTATACTAACTTTAGATGAGATAGAATTAAAAAGTAACACTACCAAATCATAAAAATAGTTTAGCTTCCAAGGCTTTAGCATTCATCCTAGGTGGAAAAACTACAGTAAGCTTAATTTTAATGTTAATGTTATATTGCATTTAGGGGGCAGATTGAAACAAACCGTTGTCTATTATTTCACAGCAGATAGCAGTAATGGAGCTGTATTGGCTGACATTTATTTAAAATTGTTGAACAAGCTACCAATATAGGTCTTCAGCCCTCAAAATTAAATAACTAATAATATTAAACCTAATTTATCTAAGCATGTAATTAAGTGTAGTTATTTATTTGGCAATAAATTACTTTTTGCAATTTATTTATCTGTCGGGCACTGAACTTGCTGCTTTGGAAGTTCGTCCTTTCTTATATTATCCATTTCGGTTCTGTTTGCAATGCAATCCCAGTGTCAAAATACACATGTTCTTTGGCGGGAATTACGATATACATAATACTAACAGATCTTAACAAAACAAGCATTTAAATATAAGTAATAAATCTGTAACTACATTATTATTTCAATTATTCAAAATGTCGATTATTTCATCTCAATAGAACTATAATCAGAAGTAATACTATAAGTACTTCGATATTATCGGGTTATATGTCGATAACTTGTTGCACAATAATAAAAGAGTGTCAGTTTGACAGATTAAATAATCCGACCGCGTCAGCGGGAGGATTATTCTGTCAAACTGACACGATTTGTTATTGTGTAGGAAGTTTGAGACGTATAACCTGTTTGAAGTACGCATTGTATTCGATTTGATTATTTTTTGAGTAAATTTTAATATTAGAATCAAATAATAATTTTATTGGCAGTTCGATTTGTTTGTATTAACCTAGCTGAAAGTCATCTCCATGAAAACAACATCAAGTTGACAAAAGTTATGTATTGCGTTGCCTAGTGAAGTTACAGTAGTATAATCGATTTTGTATAATCGAAATTATACAAGATAACTTAACTAAATTCAGCCTTCTGATTGGTTGAGATCGCTACGAAACAAATAATCAAATAAACACTCAAGCTCAAACACGAATCCACAATACTAAATTGATTTAGTCGACTATGAACATTATGACTAACTTCACAGTATGGATCCCTAAATGTCATCGTTTGCTCTACTCTCCTATTATACAGTTACTCTACAACTCAGCAGAGCCAGTAGATATAGAGAGTACCGCCACGTCCGCCATGTTTATTCCTCTGACATATGCGTCACTTTGAGGTTTGTAACACAATTCCGTCAACGTGACGTTTGTTGGCAATCCAAAACTTTACTTAAAATTGGCAAGACTGTAAGTCTATGTCAAATTCGAAGTTAGCAGGTTAGTTTTTGCTTCAGTTTTGACACAAACTGGCACAAAACATAACCTGCTAACCTCGAATTTGACATAGACTTACAGTCTTGCCAATTTCAAGTAAAATTTTAGACATACCTCATTCAGTCATTGCTGGTGGGAACAAAAATGGCGGCGATAGCGGCATTTTCAAGGATCAAAGAATGGCGGTACTCTCTATATCTACTGGCTCTGCAACTCAGTACAGTGGCTATATAAGGACAGTGTGGTCAATTTTAAAAAAGGCAGCCATTAAGAGTCGTCTCTACAACAACCAGCCACGCCTTTACGTATTGTTCTGTGCACAGCCTGCTAAATTGTAAGACAAACGTCACCCTGCTAAATTATGACAAACGTCATTTTATACGGACTGGACATATGTGAAGTTCCGTGATGCTTTACAGAGCGATGTATACCCACGTTCGAGAAAATGTGTGCAATGTGAGGTGGTCAAATGTGCAGTGTAACATTAATTTTACAATAATGTCAATAATATTACTTAAACAGAATGAAACGGCAAGAGACGACGTGAAACGTAGAGAATCGCTGCCAGCGATTAAAAATCCTCGTTAACGAGCAACCTAATATCGGAATATAAGTCAATGTGTCCTTTGTTATCTTCTTTATTGTGTTTTTGTACATAAAAAACGAGAATTTTTTAACATTTTGCATTGGTCGACACAGAGACTACGTACAAAAGCTCAACAAAAACTGATTTTTTTGATATTCATAATCAAACCGTTCTATTTATACCACCAGTTAACTTAGAGGAATATAATATTTAGTGTTAGATAACCCATAAATTCTCTTTAATTTGATGCAATAATCTGTGTCATTAAGACATTTATATAGTATATTATAGCTCTTGATTTGGGCTAATGCGCAATTTTCGCAAAAAGTATTTTACTTTAACTCGTTGACATTTACTTATGCAAACGAAAATTCGGCATTCGCTTAGACATAACACTGTAGAATTTTATGATGATTATTTCATTCCACTTCATGTTGGGGCTACTTTCAATAATAAAGAACTTAGAAGCAATTTTGTGTGAGTATGTGTAATTTCGTAAAACGACTCTTAATGGCGGATTTTAAAACAACCAATCAGAAACAGGACCAAAATTGACCAGGACCAGGACAGTGTGGTCAATTTTGGTCCTGTTTCTGATTGGTTGTTTTAAAATCCGCCATTAAGAGTCGTTTTACGAAATTACACATACTCACACAAAATTGCTTCTAAGTCCTTTATTATTGAATGTAGCCCCAATATGAAGTGGAATAAAATAATCCTCATAAAATTCTACAGTGTTCTGTGTAAGCGAATGCCGAATTTTCGTTTGCATAAGTAAATGTCAACGAGTTAAAGTAAAATGCTTTTTGCGGAAATTGCCCATTAGTCCAAATCAAAAGCTATAATAAACTATATAAATGTCTTAATGCCAAATATTATTACATCAAATTAAAGAGAATTTGTGGGCTACGTAACACTGAATATTCTATTGCTCTAAATTAACTGGTTGAATAAATACAACGGTTTGATTATAAATATTTTTTTAAAAAATTGTTGAGTTTTTGTATGTAAACTCTGTGTCGATCAACGCAAAATGTTGTCAATTTTCGTTTTCTATGTACAAAAACACAATAAAGAAGATAAAAAGGACACCTTGACCTTTATTCCAATATTAGGTTGCTCGTTAACGAGGATTTTTAATTGCTGGCAGCGATTCCTTACGTTTCACATCGTCTCTTGCCGTTTAATTTTGTTTAAGTAATATTATTGACATTCTTTTAAAATTAATGTTACACTGCACATTTGATTACCTCATATTGTAGAAATGTTCGCTATCGTGGATATACCGCGCTCTGCAAAGCATCTCCGAATTTCACATAATTATGTCCAGTCTGTATAAAATGACGTTTATGTCACAATTTAGCAGGGTGACGTTTGTCTTACAATTTAGCAGGCCGTACACAGAACAATACTTAAGGGCGTGGCTGGTTGTTATAGAGACGACTCTTAATGGCTGCCTTTTTTTAAATTGACCACACTGTCCTTATATAGCCACTGTACAACTCAGTTTTACACTACAAAAATATAAGTTTGTTTGACTGCTAGCATTTTATATTAATTTTGTCCTGTATAATTGTATAATTCAAATAAACTTTGTAGGTCAACCTTTTCATCCACTATTTATTGGATTGCCTTTTATATTTTTAGGATTCATTCCAAATGTCAAATTGACAATTTTGAAAAAATATTTTGTTTTTATATGGTTGTAATGATGACTTTGTTTTGACTAATCATGGCCATAGTTATAATTACTACTTAGTTTCAAGTACTGCATGCTTAGCAGAGTTGCTAAGGACCTACGACGGAGCGGTCCTTAGTTTTTTCACCTTGTTTGTTAATTTAGTGACTTCTAAATTACCTAATATGTAAATTAAACATGTATTCATTAAATTGTCGTATCAAATTACAGTCAAGCTTTTTTTATCGAAGTAAACTTAACACTTATAATTCGAACTCGTAATTTTTTCAGAGGCAGTTTTTCCTAGTGTTTATCACCCCGTAACTAAAATAGGGAGGCGCTCCATCGTATTGGAAGTAAATTCGTTGTCGAACGTTCAGTGATACATCATTCAAAATTTCTGTCAAGTGATCTTCCACAAATTGTAAATATCTTTCTGCAGTAAGATGTCCATCCAATACAAATGGACCAAACAATTGATCGTTGAGCATGCCGTACTCTACTGGCAAAGTATTTTAAATAAAATATAATTAACATGCAGCTTAATTATAATACAAATAAAAAGAATATTAAGTCCAGCAGTACGGTTTTATCATTAAAAATTCAGTATTCAGTGCTGCATATGTCGTACAGCGTTAATTTTGCTGCGATGTATTTAGTGAAATGGAGTATTTAAGTAAACATATAAGGCACAATGCATACGGAGCCATTGATCCGTCATACGTCGAATTTGGTGGGATATTAGTCTCACTAAGAGTTACACAAAGCAATCTGATCGCCGCAAAAATTAGCTGGTCGCACCAGGTGATTTAGGTGAAAGTAAGGCAGGACGAGTTTGTCCCATTTAGCTGAATGAAAAAAGGGTCGCGAACGAATATAAGAAATTGATGCCGGACCAGTCTCAATCTCTTTCTTTTCAGATTTGAGTCCAGAACCTGAGAAGACCTGCGTCGACCTCCAGTCGGGAGCAGTCTGTTGTCCTGGGGGGCTTAAGGCCTCCATAACCAGCCGCCAGTCTTGCTTAATGCGACTAAGCGAAGAGCTGTCAGTCCACATCCAGAGAAGACCACCCTGCAGCGTAGCTGGCACCTGGGGCGATCACTCAAACCGCCTCATTATCCTGGTCTGCACCTGTTTCCCTAGTTTGGGTTAGCCGAACTGCCCACAGCAAACCACACTTCAAGGATTTTGTTGATATTTTCACTTTCACATCGTAAAGCGCATGACAAATCATGACGACAGACTTGAAAAAGTTCCGCTAACACCTCGATCTTTAAGTCGCGAATCATATGGAAAATCATGTTGACAGGCTTAAAGATTTTCTCTGATAACTAAACATTCCCTAGCCCAGTCTTCATATTCGCACTGGTGTAGGTCGGTACAACGCCGAAATGTCAGTCCAAGCACCTGGAAGGTCGACCGTCGTTGCCAATAATTCGGCCCCAACTGCTTATTTTACGGTTAAGCGGGCAGCGCGTCTACAAATGTAAGCATAAATAGGTCCGTAAAATATCCCATTTCATCGGCATTAGGCCAAGCCGCGACGTGTCAAAGATCTGCCGAGAATGCGGCCCAGGGGCGGCAATTAATTTTACCTTACCTCCCGCATGCGAAAATCGAGATGCTAGGTCGAATTTGACTTCAAAGGGCACCAGATTTCAGCCGGCACAAACCCCGAACCGTGAAATAGTCTCACAGGTCAGTGAAGCACGCCGCGGAAACTGTTCGACCATGTTGGTGTAAAGACATTCTCTTCGTGTTTCCGATTCCTGCACCCCCAAAACACTTAAATTCGAACGCTTTAAGATGAAATCCAGCAGCCATTAACCATATGATTTCAGGCCGTCGTGTTTACATGGGAGTGAGAGCAGCGCTAGCTTTGGCGGTCGCTTCAAGAACCTCAAAAAGGTACACGTGGAATTGCAGCACCGTCGTAGTTTGGAATCGCGGTTAAAGCTTGCAACTTCAAACCAAAGATCAACATTTTTTATTTATTTTAATTGTAAATACATTTGGTTTAGATGGCAGACACTATTTATTTTGTAATGTAGATTTTAGAATAAATATTGTTAATACAATTGACTCTATTTTATCATTTCAGGACTTTACAAACTTTGGCTCTGATCTATCTTGTGGCTTTGTAAAAACTAATTGAAATAATTAGTCAGAGTATTAGTAGTCATTACAACTTTTTATTTTATAGTAACTTTACTATTTTACACTTTTAAATAATGACACATATTAGACCCCGAAAAATACCAAATATTAACAAGTTAAGAATATCGTATTACAAAATTAAGTAATGATGTAACTAGTATGAAACGTAATATATTTCCGGAAAGTCAACTTCTCCTACATGTTACACAACATATCTTTCACCCAATTATATTACGTTACGTTACGTTGCGTTACGTCCTGGGCCGGTAAAGTATTTTTGGCCTACGCCTAAAGTGTTTCCCATCTTATGCTTACTGTTACTGTTTGTCATCTAGCGACAACGTACACGTACTGTAATAATACATTTCGCATTTTCTACGTACGGTAACATTCTGACGTCTTTACACACGCGTATATTGATGATACTTGCATGTGACTTGTATTCTAATTATCTGTTGTGCAATCTTCGTTTTTAGATGAATTCATTAACAAAATTTCCGCCTTAAGACATGGTCACCATATGAAAGACTTTGAACTGTTGAATGTGAAAATGCTGCAAACCATTTTATTTAAGAATCTTTCAAACGCTGTATATACAATTTAAAGTTGAGCTGTAATCCGCCTCGTGCTTATGTCTGGGTTCTCTTGGACTATATCGAGAATATCTTCAAAGTTCCACACCCACGCCTCTTTTCTAGAAACAATTCTTGCACTTCGAAACATCCAGTTTCCCCAGCACTTGCGAATACACTTTAAACATATTTCTACCAGGAGCTCTTCAATTTGGAAAGCGATTACTAACTTTGTAGTAATAATAACTACATATAATGTCGATATACTCCCTTCGACTAAATTTGTTGGGCATTGCATAAAACAAATTGCTAAAGCAGTCTAGTCAAATAGGGAAAAATGATATGAAAATAAGCGATAAAGTGTTAGATTAAATTTCCCAGCTTAGGCCTTCAGAGCATTTCTTAACCCATTGCTATTTCGCTGTTCAAGATTGCAGCAGTCGCTAAGCTACGCATTTAAAATGAGGCTGTGAGCGCAACACAGAGCGCCGCCGATTTTAGATTGAGCTAGGTAGAGATACTTGAGATACTGCGGCTGGGGAAAGAAACTTCGTTAGCTGAGTTACTTATTATCAGCTATTGAGACAGTTCAGAGGTGGTACGCTGCTGCCGCGGGTGTTGTGTGAAAAATTCCAGAGGTTGCTACAAGAACTAGGTGCCATGAATGATCGTGTCGTTGCATAATTAAGCCTTTCGGAGTAATATCCCGGATTTATAATAGGATATCAATTCAATATATTGCTATGTTATGCTAGCTGATAAATTTATTTAAATTATCGTATTACTATTTTGCCCTTTATTTTTAATTTTCAATTCAAATCCGTATTTTACAATATTTTTAATAAAACTCTCTCAGGTGGTTCGCAATATCTAGTAACCCAATGATTGATTTGTCAAATTCTCTTTGTTTAATTGCAAGTTGATTGACTTTCAAAAAAATTGACAACTAACGTCAAATTAATCAAAATTCAGAACGAATATCAAGGTTTTTTTACAATAAGATCTAATATGTAATTCTTTCACCAATCTATTTTGTAAGTATGAAATTCAATTATATTTTTTATACCTTCTTACTGGTTATAGCTTTTTAAATGTTTCATTTAACCTTTTAAAACACAAACCTGATTTAACACTTTGCTTGTTAATACTGCCAAAATCCTTCTAAGCTGGATCCTCACTCCGACTGCACTCAAACACCTGCTGAGTCCTTATCCAAACTGCATCACCTCCGATGAATGTAAACTCCCAGCCTCACCTTATTACCATCCACTTCAAAACTTCCACATCCTATACTGGATTCCTGTCGTTGTCCCCTGCTGCTGTTAACTTCAAATCTCCTAGCTCCTGTACTGGATTACTGCGGCTCTGATCCCTCTCTGGTAAGTGTCAGCATAAATCTTGTTCCAAATATGAATTTGTCTCTTTTTTTAGATGGTCCTACGTCTTCAATGATACCCACAGGTTTCCCAAAAACAATTCGCTGCACGTACTAACCTCTTGTTTGTGTCTTGTATTCCATTTCCAATGTAGTATCAATAAATCCAATTCTCTTCATATAATGTAATCTTCTGTATTAATTATTTATAATTCACTGCATTGGTTCAATCACTTCACCGATTGTATTCCTTTATAAGTTCCAATTTATAATATTATACCTCCACCAAGTATATTTGTTTACAGCCTTTTTAAATGGTATTTTATCAAATAATTACATAAAGTAAGGCATAAATTCTGGTTTTTTTTTCCAAATTCGTTATATTCAAAATTACATGTTTGTTTTTTATGAGTTGTTTCAGTAACTAATTAAACAAATTACAAATTATTACTATTAGACACGATTCTTGTTGCCTCCTATCTACACTTTTTTATATAATCAAAACAGATATTTTATTTTAATTATCATAACAGATACATTTTAGTAGTAACCTTGGTATTTATTCCTATTCAGAATTTTCTTATTACAGATTAAGTTTGAGTAATCAATCATTATGCTATTATTTGACTAACCAATAATAAGAAAGTTAATTTCATTATACTTTAACATGTATTTAGATCCATTAATTTGCTTATATCTGACTTCCAAATTTATTTGACTAAACTGTTTCTTTAGTATTCATATTTAAATTATCAAAGAATATAGTGTATCATAACAATATAAAAATGTCACGTATTTGAAGCGTGCTGAGTTTAAACGGGTTTAAATAGCAACCTAATTTCAGCTTAGTAGTTACTAAAACCCGGGGTGTGAAGCCTTTTTGGCATCATCGCTCCGTTCCCGAGTACGATTTTCGGCGTTTAGAACCGCTTCACCGATTCAGTCCGAATCATAAATATTGTAACATACCTATAATTAACTCCGTAAGATCCGGCAGATATTTCCTGGAGGATCCTCCTCGAAGGTCCAGGGTTCCGCTACACCAAGAACAGGAAATATCCTCCGCGGCCTGCTAGCATCTCCGCCGCCGAAGCTTACGTTCGCCCGCCGGTCCCAATAAATTTTCTGGCCATTGGGCTAAATTAAAAACGTAAACGTTCACTTTTGCCTTATTCCGAGAGGCCCGGATTTACACCACAGGGCACCGCCACCAGTTACTCGTGTGACTTCATCACCTAGAAAACCCAATTAATGCGTAACTTCTGTTCTTTGCACCTGTTTTGTAAAAGCCAGAAACGTAAACAAAACTCCGACATTTTGGTCACTTCATATAGCCCTGAGCGACGTCACCAGCCGGTGCAAGAGATGCAGCGCTAAAGACCCGCACCAGCCCGATCCCGAAAAGGTTGATAACCACGACATTCCACCCGTGTGTGTTATTTGGGTTGAGGACGGACTAGGAACAACGAAATACATTCCCACAGGAGATCATTTAATTTTATTTTCGTTGACCGCTTGTTAATTTCAATATTAATGAATTATTTTTCCTAAAAAAGGATGGATTAATAAACGTCATTAATACACTGTTTTTGATTAATACACTCTTTTTCATTAATTAACTGTTTTTTTAAAAAGGATGGATTAATAGATCTATTAATACACTGTTTTTGATTAATACACTCTTTTTCATTAATTAACTGTTTTTGTGATTTTGACGTTTTGATGATATTTTGCATGGAGGTTAGTTGTATTAATCAAATTTTTCGCCACAAAAGAAGATTTTGCGGTCAACGAAAAAATGTTGTAATCAACTCGTTTGTTAATGGGCGATTAATAATCTCAACTATTAAAGGCACTCACTCGCTATCGCTCGTTCGTGCTTTAAACAGTTTCGATTATTAATCGCCTTCATTAACACACTTGTTGGTTAAATAACTATTAATGTACAAATCACTTATTTACGAATTTCGTCTTATTTTGTAACTACAGCTAAAAACAATGTATTATGTATCGCAATTACAAGGTGTTTTTACTGATCTTATATATGTATACCGGGTGACAATGAGACCAGAGACATGCCTCTATCTCCGTTACTTATAAAGGAATTTAAATTACATTTGATACAAGGATACTAGACATAATTTCGTATTGACATACAAGTATAATCAAAATGGCCGACTTCCTGTTTCACCGAAAATAACACTAACTTTGATTTTTTAAATGGTTTATCCTATATATTTTATGTTTTTCGCAATCTACGACTCAAATTATTTACATACAACAGTGCTGCCGAATCTGCTTAGGTATTACACAGAAATATTAAAAATAGTAATTTATTAATTATTCCTCAATTTTAGATACGGATAAAGTAGTGCATGATGCATATCGTTAGATTGGTAATTAAATTTGCTGTTTAATGGCAAGATGGCCCTTGGTAGGTGCCATTTAAAAAAAGTGACTTTTTCTTAAAAAACGTGTTTAGCCAATTGTGTTCTTTCATTAAGGGTTTCTTATTGACTTCATTGATAAAATAGTTATTATTATTAGTTGCTAGAGTCAATTACAACATATTTTTTTAAATTACAGCCTTCTATCGTAAAAAATAAAAGTTGAATAAAATATTTTTTTGTTTGCAAAAATGAAAATTTGGTGAGACAGGTTTATGTAATTTTACTTGTAGATGCCGAAAAACATAAAATATACAAGGTGATCGATTTAAAATATCAAAGTTGGTATCATTTCCGGTGAAACCGGAAGTCGGCCATATTGACTATATTTATCGACCAATCAGAAATTATGTCTAGTATCTTCGTATATAATTTTATCCAAATCGATTTATAAATAAAGAAGATAATAGCATAGCCCCGTTCTCATTGTCACCCGGAATATATTTGAGTTGGTCGAACCTATTTCTCCTATTTAAGTTACTCGAGTTATTAATCCAGAACGCCCTTCACAGGGACCTAGAAATTTTCACATAACGTTACAACCGAATGATATTGAACTAACGTAATTTCATTCTGTTCTTGTTGAATTTTGTGATACTTTAAGCACAAATTGGCAACGCTGGCTGCATGTGGGCTTGTGTCTATTTTGTCTATCAATAACAATATTTGTTCGATATGTGTGAGTGGATATAGTTTAGCATTGTATCATTAACAAGAATCATTTTGATTTGGACTTCTCAAGTCAAACATTTTGGAACCTGGTCCTGTCTTCGCTTCTTTTATTTTATTTCTTGGGGGCTCACGCATTTATATATGTTTGTGGTGTTACATGTTCCGATTTTGATTGTGTATTTACATTGTATATGTTTATTGCCGTTTAGTAAACCCCAACCATTTCATTATCAGAATAAATCGCATTTGTCAAGTTACGTTTGCGTTACATTTACTAAAAGTGAATTTTTAAAAGTATCAGAAAGCACGCTCTTCAAGCGCTTAAATTTCATCAGTGTTACTTGTAATGAGTATTGTAAAGGAGACTTAAACCGCTCTAGCTAAAGCATTCAGGTCTTTGGTTAATAAACATATAGCAAACAAATAGAACTCCATGAAAGTATAAGTATATTGTACCAGACTATCTGTTTGGCCGTAGACAGGGAAGACCCAAATAACTAAGGGTTAATTTTTCACAGTGGAGCCTTGGAATTTGACTATTTCGACTATCCTGAAACAGAACCGGACTTTGCGAGAAGCGTGGAACACTTCTTCCCATTAGCTAGTTATCGATAAGCGGGGGCTTTACTATCGTTGCCTCCCAACGCAAACTGACTGGTGATAAGTGAGGTCCGGTGTTGTCGTAAAATCCCAGTTATACCCTAACAGAAATTTTGAAACGTGACAAAGATGTTCATTCAGACGTACTACTACACATACTAAAGATCCTCAATATGTTGGAAAAATGGTGCTCCGATTCGGTGTTTTGCTTATATCCCACTATTAGCGATATTGGAAATATTTTTCCTATAAAAAATAAAGCTTAGAAATTTTTCTGCAAAAAAAGTTGTATTTATTTTTCCTCGTCTATAATCGTTTTCCTGTACCTGAACAAAAATAAGCATCAGCATCTTTGTATTTCCTTATTGAACATGTTGTAACTGGGTAGTTTGTGTCACCTTGGTACCTAACAATCTCCTTGGTAGATTCAAGCCAAACTGTATTTCTTACATTGTAATAATTAGGTTAAAACGTATTACGCATTTAACTAATGCAGTCGTTGAGTACGTCTATAAAAGAATCAAAACAAGTGGTGCGCGAACTTAGAGCCGCAGCGAGTTAGTCACTTGTTAACGGGCGACCGGTGCGTTCGTCTAAACAAAAGGGACGCCACGCCAAGTATGATAAAGTGCAATTGATAGTTTATGTGTTGTCTTCGTTAAGAGCAGTCGACGCCTCGTTATTCTTCAGCCAAAATACAGCCTCGAGAGCCTATAACTACCTTGGAATCAAGACGACGTACCGATAATCCTTCACAGCCGGAAACCGCTTTGCCAGCTTCAAGGAAGCAGTCGATGTAAATATACGATGCGCATTTGGAGCAACTGTAACTCCAGGTTAGTTCCTATAAGTAATTCTGACGGAAAAATGCATGATCCAGGGAACTATGGAAAGCAGAAGTATAAATAGTTAATTACGACAACGACAGCAAATTCAGCAATAACTTCAACGAGCAATTATGAGCCCGAAAGCAACGAGCAGCTTAGGTACTGAATCAACGCGTCACAGCAAAGCGTTTGCATTATCATGTTGACTCATTGCGTCAGCTGATTTCAAACTACCGAAGGCAGGGCCGCATCTAGTGGAATTTGTGCGGGGAAATTCGCCTTGTTCTCACGATTCGGTTTTCGACTTATTGTCCCGCATTGACAATCGCACTTCTATTTAAGGTGTATTTAAGTAGGTAGTTTCAGCATTAAGCTCGTGGACATTTCTTAGCTAATGTTGATAGCATGTAACATTTTTATATTACCATCGTGTATTCTTTTTATGTATTTTCATGCATGTATATTCTTCAGAGTATATGTATTTTTATGTAAACTGTTTGGTTTTTATTTCTGGCAGGCTTTGCATGTATTATTACAGAGTTATAGGTGATCACAAGCAGGCCGGAACGAGCAATATTGACATTACCTTTAGCTGCCCTGAGGTAAGAGCAGGTCTTGTGCTTCTACGACTAAGATAACTAGCAAACAAAGGGTAATTTGAATACATAGTAAAGTAGAGTATAGGGCTAGGCAAAAGTACCACTACAATATATATGGTATGTTCTCTGAATGTCATTTTTTGGCAGAGGTCTGTTATGATGTGCTTTTATCGGACTTTTTCCACTGTTTAGGGTGTATATCACACGACGTTTCGGGATTTTTGATCTACTCCTGTCTTCAGGTGTTCCTGGTTAGTCCTGAGAAAAACTGATATTGTACTTCTTTACACTTAATCTCGTACTTCCTCCCGGGGTTTGAACCCGGGACCGCTGATTGCTGTGATTACTAGTCTGTCACCCTTACCGCACTGGTGGTCTAGTGGTAAGAGTGACAGACTAGTAATCACAGCGATCAGCGGTCCCAGTTTCAAACCCCTGAGAAGGCACAAGTTTAAGTATAAAGAAGTACAATATCAGTCCTCAGAACTAACCAGGAACACCTAAAGACGGGAGTAAATCAAAACTCCCGAAACGTCGTGTGATATACCCCCTAGACAGTAAAAAAAGTCCGATAAAAACATATCGTATATGGTATAAGTACGTAGTTATAAATCACTAGCAGATTACCCGTGATTTGCACGGTTTTAATATTCTTCAAAATGTATACCGCTTTGTTGTAGTACGTGGTAAGAAGTCGGTCTAGCAAGTGGCGATCAGGGGATTGGGTATTCAGAAAGTAAAAATCAGCTGCATGGTTTCAGAAAACTTTCAAAATGACCAAACTCTGCTTACTGCGTTTTTCGAGACATAACGGCCCGGTGCGCCTCGCTGCTGGGGTAGTTGTCCCTATGCTGGTTGGAACTTGTAACCTGAAACCTCTCCCAGTGCAAGACTATGTGGTTCAAAATGGAATGCCGAATTTCAACTTCCTACCTGCAGTAGTTTCCGCTTTGTGGCGATCTTTAGAAAAACGCATCTATACTTATTTAACCCCTTTGGGGAGTGAATTCCAAAAATCCGATCAAATGCTTAAATTCGATTTGCAAAAGGAACTGATTTGCATTTCAACTACCTACTTGCAGTAGTTACCGCGTAATGGCGATCTTTAGAAAAACACATCTACCCCATTTAACCCCTTTGGGGAGTGAAGTTTCGAAAAACCCTGAAACTGGTTTCATTCGATTTATAAAAGGAATTGACATGCCGAATTTCAACTTCCTATCTACAGTAGTTTTCGCTTTTGTGACGATCTTTAGAAATGCATATCCACCCCCTTTGACTTTTTTTGAGGGTTTATTCCGAAAAAATACATAAGATGGTTCGCCCCGATTAGTAAAAGGAAGTGATTTGCGGAATTTAACTACATATCCTGCTATACACTTTAAACCCGGGTTATTAAGAGTCTCCGAAAGTTGATTTGAATTCAAGGCCTGAAACAAATCTTTAGCTCTAGCTATTTGTTTCGTCATTTATTCGTCATTCCGGGCCAGCCTGTATATATTCACTCGAGTTATGATTTGCTGTATTTTAAATGATACCAAACTTGCTTCGCGCGAGCTTTCTGATTTCGGTTTTCCCAAAATAATTCCTTATCATTATGCGCCAGCCGCAGCGATCTTTTTCCGTCCGCGATTCATTTTACCTTTCGCTTTTGGTTAGAGAAACTCGTTCCAAGAAGGCATCTTGTGTGCTATATTGCACCTCAATTATTTAATTTTGTTTGTGGGCTGATGACTGAAATCAGGTATGTTGCGTTGCTTTGTTTGATATTCAGGTTGGTAATTTTCCTTTTCTCATTAGCTCTTAATTACCGCTTTTAGATACCTCTTATAACGCTGTATTTTAAACGATTTCTTATTTGGATTGACGCCACGTTAGCTGTCCTAATTGGCATATAACGTAGACCCACAACTCCTTTCTGGAATGCCATTTTGGGCCTGCCGTTCGTAACACGGAGCGTCCGTTTCCTTATCAACTTTGGCCACGAGGTCTGTGCTGCTGAAGGCTGTTACGTTAAGATTATCCTGGACCAATTCATCGCCTACATGCGACTTTTTTGTCACAACCAGGTTAGTCTTATTACAACTTTTGATGATAACTTCGCCTGCCCATGAATTGTTGGCTGAATCGATATCAACGACGCTTCATCACCGTTAACCGATTTACAATTTACAAATTTGAACTACGCGTTATAAATTTAAAACATAATGTATTAATTGCTCCCAAATTTACAATTCACAAGTTTAAAGTTTTGCTTAATGAATACGTATTAAGAATTTTGTAAGAAGTGCCCTCACGCCATTTTACTATAGATACCGAGATAACGGTTAAAACATATGACAGTGGTAAGCTTACTCCTTCAGTGAATTGCAATCATATTCAGTCCAAGAGCCCAAAAGAGGTTCACATATTCTTTTATGCGTGCTGCATTTTCAGCATTAGTTACATACTGTATTTAAACTTTGTGATAAACAATTTACAGACCTAATTACGATGTTGCAAGCAACTATTATTTATTAACCAAATAAACCTAATTGTTGCTGTAATTTTATTTATTTCTCGAAATCTGTGATTTCTGGCGCTCTGTGTTTTTTACTATTATTAAAAGAGCTTGCAGCAGTTCAGCTGATGATAGAAATCTGCGACCCAAGGCCACCGAGATTAAGCTAGCTAGGTTATTACGGTGAGTACAAACATTACAGAGCTACCGTGGTGTATAAATGATAAGGGGGTTGATCTGCGATTGTACTACCATTGATTATTATTAGTAATCAATCGCAGGTTGGCTTCTTTATTGTTTCAGGCCTTTAAAGTATGTTCAAATGGAGTTTCATGGAAAGTAGATATTTCAGATTGAGGAAACATAACTTCGGATTCATACTCTGGCTCAACGATGGTATCGTGTGTTAAAAAAAACTCATTTAGGGTAGGCACTGAAAAGAAAGATAGAACTTCTAGTCATGTCTTAACTTAACTCTGTGGGTGAATGTCAGATTGCAATTTGTTTATGAACACATTTGTCAGTGTGACAGGTAAAAATTTACACTGCATTAAGTATAATTGTATCAAGCAAAAAAGGAAAATAAGATGACATGTACGCAACAACAACGAGTGTAATAATCATAAGGGTGAATAAAAATTGTCTTTGTTAAGTGTTTTGTATATTTTTAGGAAAATAATTCAAGGTCAAGTTGTAATTTAGTTCTCTCTGACTTGGTAGTTTATTTGCATCAATGGGTATATCTCAAGTTACGGCAAACTTCAATTTGATCATGGCCTGCTGCGAATGAGTTTTTTTTTTAAACACACTATATAATCTTCGAGCAGTGTACTACCTTTATGAATATTTAAATCATCAATCCCATCCTTGTTTTCTAATTCTGAAGATTCAATGGTATCTGCAAAAAACTGCGGTTAAACAAGACTCTGTATCCTCTTCGGTATTTTTGTTCATTGCAAATATAGACAATGAATGTCGTCCCAGTACGTACCACCGAATTCTGTACTTGATTTGAAGTGGATTTGAGTGACCATTGGCGGCACCCATACCTCGAATGTTCACGAGCTTTCTGGGTCAGGTGAGGCTATGACCATCTAGTAATTTTGTTGGCAGAACCTCTGTTGCAGCTAAACTCCCTCATGGAAGTTGACACTTTTTGTGTTAGGTTAGGTTGTTCTCAGTTTAAGGTTATATTTTCTGAATAGGTACCTACATTGTTGCCGGATATTCTCTAGTCTCCACATCGACTCGCGTTCTTTTAAATTTGGTCTATCCTTTTTAAATTGGAAGTAGCATCGTTTAATGGAAATTTTTTGACGGAAATTAAAATTATTTTTACACACTTGATAAATCATTCATTTTCTTGCGAATATTAAAATAATAAATCTGGCAATGTGGTGGCAAGAAAATGTCGAACAGACACTGACAGAAAAAAAAAGTTGCATCCGCTACATTATCGAATCAGTTAGTACAACATGAAAAGAAGAAATCATAGCCAACTCTGTCCCAAAAAGGTCGTGAACGGCTTATAGGAAATAGTATATTACAGCCTGAGATGGGAAGTGTTTCATTACTGTCGAGAGATTAGTTAGCTGATTGAGACGCGAAGCGTCGAAATCAGCTATTATCTCGAGACTAAAGAAACTTCCTGTCGAGGTTTGTATACTATTTTATTCGCAACCACTTTATTCTAAACAATAATTGGAAAAATTATTATATTATGATACGACAGGTTGTGACGCGCATGAATGGATCAACGAGATTCCCAGTGTCCCTACCTACTCAGCGGTCGAGAATGTACTTCCCGCACTTGAGCGGGAAGTAGCGGGCTGAAATGTACGACTTCCCCCACTCAAATGAGATCAGGAATGTTAACATTACATATATGGTTGCGAATAAAATAGTTTTCCACTACATCCTGATTGAGTTTGTATGTTATTAAATAATTGATGTTATACTTATCGCGGAGGTAAAAAGGAGCGGTTGATTAAAATAATACTCTTTTGAAAAGGTAAAGGAGACTAGCGTTTTCCAACTACCATTTTATTTATTAACTATTTTTTTTTAATAACCCGTTCGCAAATGACGCTTTCCTGCATCCCGGGCAGTTAGTAATAACGGCGGATGTTACCGCTTGCTCCCAAGCTGACGTCATGCCCGGAACTGACCAAAACTGATGAGTGAACCGCTACGTAGCACACCATATAATCCTAACAGCACGGTCACAGTCTATAAACTAACGCGACTTCGTCTTGGCTTGTACTTGCCTACCTCAAATGTTAATAGGGCCTTACATGCTTTGTTACTTAAATAGCTATTAACAGAATACAAAATGGTAATGTCATGAAACGAAGAACATTAGGAATGAAGGCAAAAACTGAAGGAGACCAAGGTAACCTAAAATAATTAATTTTTAAATTGTCAGCGCGACGCGACAGGTAGACAGGGCTCAAAACATCATCCAACAAAATTCACTGTCAATTTTACCAACCTTACAACAGTTTGACAGGTATTATAACAAAAAAATGAACTTTAGTTTCCGAAGATTATACGAAATAGATAATCACACATATCTGGGCATTCTAGGTTAGGGTAAAGAAAGTCGTATAAACTATAACCAAGGGGTTGTTTTCCCAACCCCCTGGTTACCAGTTTTACGTGCTGCCACGTTTGTGTGATATAGGGGATGATTCAAACCGGTATATCACTAATTGCCCTAAGGGGTCGAAATCTCATCTTCTGACCACTGTGCGGTAACTTAGGGGTTTAAGTTACGAGTTATGGTTAAATAAAACACCCACAAAAGAATAAATAACTTATATTAAAATAACTTAAAAATTTGGATAAAGTACAAATTAATTTTACCCTATCTGGTCAATGGTTAATTAACTGTAGCTTCGTAATTATGATTGCTCAGAATTACGCTTAAAGTTTATGACATTAAAATTGTTTTGGAAGGAATAGAATAAATCTAGCGGCGGCCCAGTGAGTTGGTTAATATAAAATAACAACAATTACGTCTGACCTGTTACTCCTGCGTTGGCTACTTCCCCTTGATTTGATTATTTAGTTTAAACGGCGCGACCGTGTTCAGTTATAATAATTTAAATATGTTCGGCTAGATTTTAGATCCCCTGGTTGGCAATCCTTGAATTTTGAGTGGCTTGTCACATGCACTAGTCACATAACGATTTGAATATAACTTTAAATTTTGACTTAGGTTGTTTCGCCCGGCTCGCGGCATGGCGCCGGGACGCGGTCGCCCGAAACGGCTTTTGCCGGTAATTAGTTATTATCTCGCGGGATACGGGGAGACTGCCTGTCCAGTTCGCGTTCCCCAAAAGGTAAGTTTCTTTCGTGAATAGCCGGGAGTTCCCGTTTTGCCAACTTGCCAAAATGGCTTTATTCTTAGCGGCTCTTGGTACTGCATGAAACCAAACTGACTCATGGGTTCTCACAGTACAGAAATTGCATGCTTGCTGGCGCAGCCCGATTCTAAGGAAATTCTGCCAGTAAGTTAATATCGAATTTCTTTGACTTCCCGGATGCAATTCTACCGTTGCTTGGATTATAACAATGTAACCTTTTACGTGCTTAGTAAATGAAATTTTGCGTTCGATATATTTGTAATTTACGCAGGTACGGCTTTGATTTATTCTTCCTCATGACAACTTAAAATCTACAAGATTTATAACTATAAACGCAATTTCTTGCGGGTTGTTACACTACTCCCCGCTTTTTAAAAGTAGGCATGTCCTTATGGACATGTCTGCTTTTCTTAACAAAAACCCTTGACTTGTAAGTGTAATTAACTATTAATGCTGATTATATTGACTCATTTTGCTTACTTTATTGCCCTAAAGTGTCTTTATGCTTCATACCGTGTTTTTGCGCTCACTTGTTTTTATTGCTCTGCTTTGTGACGCTGTTGACTTCGCACTACACTCATTTTTAATATGATCTGTCCACTGATTTTGTTTTAATACTCTGCTTTTAAAACACTCCCGCACTTCGCGTTTCACAGCTATGTTGACGTGGGGTGTCATCCTTCGGCTGTAGGCTGCTGATTCTCGGCTCGGTCTTCTTCCTTCCGATAATTGGTTTATTTCCTCCTCTGCAATATCTTATTTTTCTATCCTTTTCATTCTTGTTGTCGCCTTTATAAATTTTTATTTTATTATTCGCACCTCTTCTTTGTATTTATTTCGGGATTCATTATTAATATTTATTATTTATTCGTATTAATTATTATTGTATTATTTTCTATCTTCTTCATCATATTTATTTGTAATTTTATGATTACTTAATTATTATTTATTCATGGTTGTGTTTGGAATTTGTTTCCAATGGTAAAGGAAAAGGATGGTGCAACAGAGGCTATTGTTGCAGGCATGACGGCCTCCAGAGTAAAGGATAATTAAAGGTGGAAAACTGTATAAAGTGGTTGATTTTATATAATGATGAGGTAAAAATGTTATCCTCCTTCTTTTATTACTAAGGTTTGAGTCGTTGTTTTCTTTATTTGCAATATTACTTCTGCTTTCCCATGGTACATTAGCTGATCCCTTTGTCATAGGCGGTGTCTTGTAGTAATCCCATACTATTTCTTCATAACTGGAATTTACACAATGACTGTTGTATATTCGCATGAAACTTCTGAATTTAAGCTAATTTACTTTTCTTCCCATTTTACTGTAGCATAATATGCCTTCGTATTCCTTGTTGTTGCTGCAGTTACTATAACTTTTTACTACGATTGATCGTCTTTATTGTACGATCCTCATTCGCATTTGGCGTCTTCGGTTACTTCACCTACTACGCTTCCTATTGCTGTAGTGGTACCATTAATTTATATTTTTCGTATTACTTCATTATAAATTCTTATACTTTCATATCTATGTACGCTTCATTATTCTTCTTGTCCTGGTGCCTTAACAACGGTTCGCTGACCTTCGGCTACCCTTGAGGACCTTAAATGCATCCCACATTTGGGTATTTTCCTGGTGCCTTAAAAGCGGTTCTCTGACCTTCGGCTACCTTTAAGGAACTTTAATGCATCCCATACTGGGTTATATTTTATTTAACCTCTACCAAAATGCGTAAACTTTATATTGCTTAAATTCATTCCTTTGTATGATTTTTCCTTGTAGTCCTGCTGTGGATTTGGGCAATCGGCTATGTCCTGGCTGGATACTGATGTAATGTTGTTGGGTTTGTTCCTTTGCATGTTATAATCGCAAACTTGTACGCGCACTATTCACTTGATATTAATGTCAACAACGGTATGAGCATTTTTGTTAACTTATCAGAAACATGAATTTTGAATAAGTAATGTTTCTAATTACCACGTTAAATCCTATAAGTTAAAATCAAATATTTGGTTTAATCCTTAACCTTGAAACTCTAATGAGAAACATAAAACAAGTTGATAATCATTGAAAAATAAAATTTAAAAAAATATTCACATGTTATTATATTGAAAATTAAAATTGGTTTCTATTTGCCTAAGCAACCGTTTCTCTTTTTAGCTTCGCATTCATATTAATAGTGCAAAAAAGATTAATTTGCAAAGATTATCACTTAATTATAAATTTCATAATTCTTAATTAAAATCATATTTGTCATTTAAACCATTCCCACTGAAGCTCAAATGAGAAACACAAGTGTTTGATCCTTGAAGAGAAAATAAAATTATTCATAGTTGATAAACTAGCTGTTTCCCTTTTTAGCTTCACTGTTTATTATTAGTAATAAAGTAATTATGTTTAAAAATGTGTTAAATGATTATTTCCCATTACTCTATTTCCTTGTAATTCCTACTACGTTAGTGAGCTTTAAAATATTATTATTCCTACTTAATATTAATTCCCATTATTTATTTTTCCTTACGTAACTGTACCCTGATATTTTACTTTTAAAAATATTGCTAGTATTTGTTAATTGTTTTGGTACCGAATAAGAAAATTGTTTTAATCTCTTCACATTGTGGTTTTTACTTAAGCTTGACCTTGAAAATTTACTGTGGACAGTGTTTATTTATTTTTATTCCTTCAATATTAGAGACCTGAAATACTAACATCGTACTTTATATTTATTTGTTTACATTGTGCTTTTTCTTATTCGTTCCTGTTTTTGGATGTCTATTGGTCGCCTTTTACGACCCGCTAGACTCCTACGCGGTGGAAATATTTTAAACCCCGTTTTCCACACAGGGAATAAAATTTTGGGATAACTTATATTTATATATACTTTAATTCTTTAAGAGATTATGAATCTGGAATGAAAATTATGAATTTGGACTGAAAATGATTAATCTGGAATGAAAATGAATTTCCTTAGCCGGGAAAAATTTTGGGATGTCTTTTAGTCGCCTTTTACGACCCGCCAGACTCCTGGGCGTTGGGAATATTCTAACCCCCGTTCCCACACAGGGAATAAAATTTTGCTGTGATATTGCTTTTACTTTTCATTCTTATATTTATTTTATTTGTTTCTTTATGTTTCCTTATTTATCTTTATTATTTATTGTTGCCTTAATGATTTTTATTGGTTAATTGTATATTATAATAAAGCGTCTTCTCAAAAACATGCCTACTATTTGTGTTAAAAAAATATTGTTGATAGTGTACCAACTCATTTTAAATTATCAATAAATTTAGAAACCTATAAACGCAATTTAAAAAATGGATTGTGGAACAGTCTTTGGATTGTTACGCTTTGCTAACAAAACTTATTGAATAATAATTTTTCGTTGTTATTTTTACCTGAATGTTCCTAAAATTTTGATATTTGCTTATTATTTTATTTTTATTTTTATAAATACTAATCTTTATTTTAACATACTTACCTTACGCCTTGCTTAAGCTTGTGTGTGGCTAATACTGTGTTTATTTTTGTATTATTTATATATTTTGTTTATTGTTTAATAATTATTTAGTTTCTTCTTTATTGCTTATTTTTTAACTTTATATTTTGGCTTCGCAATTTCTTTTGGTGAAATTTATAGTTTTAGCTTCACAATTTATTTTGGTGAAATTTATATTTTTAGCTTCATGATTTATTTTGGTGAAATTTATATTTTTAGCTTCGCGATTTATTTTGGTGAAATTTATGTTTTTAGCTTCTCAATTTATTTTGGTGAAATTTATATTTTTAGCTTTATGATTTATTTTGGTACGGGGAGGTAGTATTAAGTTTATAACAATTTTATTTCGTTTTTCTTCGTATTCTGCACTTTCTTGAATTTCTTCTTCCTTTTTTCTTCGCCTAAGTTTTGTTTCTTCGATACACAACTTTTTCACTTACCATATTTACCTGTTCCTTTATATTACTTCCTTGGAACACTTCTTAATAATTCGGTACCTTTTTACTTACCCATTTTAAATATTTTTCCTTTATTTTCTTAGATTCTTCTTTCGAATCCCTACGTAATTTTTCTTCCTTCTTTTTCTTAGATTCTTCTTTCGAACCCCTACCTAATTTTTCTTCCTTATTTTTCTTAGATTCTTCTTTCGAATCCGTACGTAATTTTTCTTCCTTCTTTTTCTTCCTTACTTTATTTTCATATTCTTGCTGCAGGATTTATTTTTCTTCTTCTTCGCTTAGTTTTCCAACACTGTGGATAAAAATATTGCCTACTTCATTGGCATTTCCATTTATATGCTTTCTCCTAGCATTTTTACCTTTGTGAACCATGGCTTCCTTACTGAACTTTCTCCCTAGTTCCTTGTCACTTTTTCCCGTGACTTCTTCGGCATTGTTTCCAATATCCTCTTTGCGCACTAAAGAGTTTAAGATTGCGTCTAGGTGATCAGCCTTTATGACGTCCCTCTTTTTATTGGTTTTATTAGCCTACTTCCTTCCTACTGATTCTCTAGCTGCGGATCCTGTTTTCGGTTCCTTTGAGCTTTTTCTTGAGAATCTTCGAATTGTGTCACTCCACCTCTTGTACAATGCAAGAGCGAGTAATGTTGCTGAGTGCAACCTCCGTCTCGAACCTCTGCCGATGATTGAGACCCACAATTCCCAACTTTACTTTTTTATGGGTATTCCATCGTTTTTCCCTCCTACTTGGGGTTACTGGAATCCCTGAGATTTCTTAAATTTCGCATTGTGTCACTCCACCTCTTGCCGAATGCAAGAGCGAGTAATGTTGCTGAGTGCAACCTCCGTCTCGAACCTCTGACGATGATTGAGACCCACAATTCCCACTACAATTTTTATGGGTATTCCGTCGTTTTTCCCTCTTACCTAGGGTGACTGGAATCCCTGAAATCTCTTAATTTTTGTACCTGACAGCTATATTTCCTTATTTTTCTTTCTTCTAAAATATCTTCATTATAATCTTCTTGTGTATCGCTATTGTTATTTAATTTAATACCTCCTCTGTACTTATTTCATTATTAATTTAATTGTACCGCATTTTAAAATTGTTAATCATTGTTTTGGATTGGCGCAAATTGTTAATTCCCTGTCCCATACTGTTAGGGTGCAGGTGGAAAATTTTTTCACCGTTTTATTATTAATTAGCCAAGCATAACTTAAAATTTTTGTTTACCTTATTGTGAGTTCTTCCCTAGCCCCGATTTTTTTTTAAATTTCCATCGTACTTTCTTGAGTTTACCTTCGCCTTACAGTTTCTATTACTGTTAACGTTATTACCTTAATATTTTGTTGTATAATACCTATTATAATTGATTTTTTTTCTAACTGTGCGTACCTTTATAATTTTAAAATTTATTCTAGTGTTGTGACTTTTTTCTTGCATTATTTCGTGAGTACTGTTATAATTTGGCAACTGCCGCAATGTAATTTAATTATTCTGATTAAGCCCGCCATGCGGCTTCTAAAAATTGTGCGCCCTAGCATTTTTAAAATTGGCTTGTCCCTTAATATTATTAACATTTTCCGTGTATCTCCAAAATTTTTCTGGCCTAACACTATTTGAATTATTTGGTGATCTGTAGCCACTTTGCTGGTTGTTCCAATCCACGCTAAATCTGAAATTGTTGTTTCCCGCTTGTAGATGTTACCTAAACTTCAAAAAACAGTTTTGTGCTACATGATTATTACGACCGCAATTAAAACAAGCTTTATTTTGTGTTCTACGCCTTTTTAAAAATGGTAAACCTAGCTGTTGCTTTCGTTTCCGAGTTTAATTTAAAGAAACAGTATTTCGCAATGTGATTATTGCGTCCACAATTTCAACAAACTGTATTTTGTGTTGTGCGAATTGTGAACACTGGATTATTGTTTTGAAATCCATTAGCGCTAAATTTTTTCCATAATTCTATTTGAATTTCTTCGGATTTCTCTACATTCAAATTTTCCACACGCTTAATAAAGGTCCTAAATGTTTCATAATATTTTTGTTTACCCCTGTTCGAAATTGATTAAAAAGTAGTTCCTCGTTCTTTGCATTTTATTTTTAATTATAGCCTCAAATGCTTTGATAATGTAGCCCTTCTACGGTATTTACTTTTTGTAATGTGTGAAATTATCAGCTAAATGCCCCCGATTATTTTAAAATTGGTATATATGCACCTACACGTGAAACCTTCCAATGCTGTAAACTGTGAACTTATTTTTCGGTTACACGTATAAACTAATTGCCTTTATGACTCGCTACGTTATTAATTTTGTACTTGTCCTGATAATAATAATTTTTACAAGTTTTTGTTTGATTTTATTTATGCGACGCTTATGTGTGCCACCCTTGGCAAAGTTTTAAACGATCTTTAGTGCCAAAATGATGCAGGACTTGTATTTATTGTGACTGTTATCCCTAATTGTTGCAGATTATTAGCAGAAAAATGGTTTAAAATTGTTTTATTTGCCTACCAATTTTTAGCCCAATTTAGTGCTAAGTTTAAAGCGCTCGAATTGTTTTAATTACTAGTAACACCGTTTAAATTTCATAATTATTGTTGTTGTCTTATTATACACAGAAACCTACCAACATTTGTTGCTCCTAGAGGACAAACGTAGAAAAAACATGTAAAATCGCACAAAAATAAAATTATTTACATTTCCTGCAAGCATAAGAATTGTTAGAAGCACATATTAATTTGGGCGCTCTCTGTAATTCCTTCCATAAATAATGTGATTTGATTTCCTTTTGATGAACAATAGATTTTATTGGGGGTTGTAGCATTTCTTTTACCTAGCTATGATTGTTTGGCTGCCAAACTTTTGCAACCTATGATTTCCCTGCGTATTACAAACCGATAAAATTCCTTGCAAAACTCCTTCGTGCTGAAATTTCATATAAGGGTTGTTTTTCAGTTAGGGGTTGAAAAATCAAGTTATAAGGGTAGTTTAAAACCATTGCGACCATTTTGTGCTATGGTTAGCAGATGTTCATTAATGTAGGTGTTTAAATTTTTATAAAAAAACTAGAAAAAAAATTGAGTTTCTAGGGGTTGATACTTTAATTTCGAGGTTACTGCCTTTAATTTGGAAGCTGGGGTAGTTCGATGCCACCGTTTTGTTCTATGGTTGGCAGAAGTTAATTGAACTAAATGCTTAAATAAAAAAACAAAAATAAACATGTTTCCGTAAATTTTCTTTGAGGGTTGCTTTTAAGGGCTGTAGTTAAGGGTAGTTTTCCGCTGCCACTACTTGTAAGGGTTGGCAGATGTTAATTGAGTTAGATGTTTAAAATTTATTTTTCCAAAAACTGAAAAAAAAATATTTTTTTCTAAGTCTTAGGGGTTGAAAACCTTATTTAAGGGTGTAATCAGAGGGTAGTCCGTAGACCGCTGCCACCATTTATAATATAAGGTTGGCAGATCTTCATAGATTTCAATTTTTATAGAAAACGAAGAAAAATCTAGGTTGTTTTGTCTTGTTGTTGAGAATTTATTTCGGGGCTGTAATTAGGGGTATTTTAAACCGCTGCCACGATTTATGCTATGGTTAACAGAATTTAATTGATGTATATATTTAAATTTTTATAAAAAACGAAAAAAATTCTTTAGGGGTGGTTTTTAAGGGTTCCTATAAGGGTTCTTTGTAGACCGCTGCCACCATTTATAACCAAGGGGTTGTTTTCCCAACCCCCTGGTTACCAGTTTTACGTGCTGCCACGTTTGTGTGATATAGGGGATGATTCAAACCGGTATATCACTAATTGCCCTAAGGGGTCGAAATCTCATCTTCTGACCACTGTGCGGTAACTTAGGGGTTTAAGTTACGAGTTATGGTTAAATAAAACACCCACAAAAGAATAAATAACTTATATTAAAATAACTTAAAAATTTGGATAAAGTACAAATTAATTTTACCCTATCTGGTCAATGGTTAATTAACTGTAGCTTCGTAATTATGATTGCTCAGAATTACGCTTAAAGTTTATGACATTAAAATTGTTTTGGAAGGAATAGAATAAATCTAGCGGCGGCCCAGTGAGTTGGTTAATATAAAATAACAACAATTACGTCTGACCTGTTACTCCTGCGTTGGCTACTTCCCCTTGATTTGATTATTTAGTTTAAACGGCGCGACCGTGTTCAGTTATAATAATTTAAATATGTTCGGCTAGATTTTAGATCCCCTGGTTGGCAATCCTTGAATTTTGAGTGGCTTGTCACATGCACTAGTCACATAACGATTTGAATATAACTTTAAATTTTGACTTAGGTTGTTTCGCCCGGCTCGCGGCATGGCGCCGGGACGCGGTCGCCCGAAACGGCTTTTGCCGGTAATTAGTTATTATCTCGCGGGATACGGGGAGACTGCCTGTCCAGTTCGCGTTCCCCAAAAGGTAAGTTTCTTTCGTGAATAGCCGGGAGTTCCCGTTTTGCCAACTTGCCAAAATGGCTTTATTCTTAGCGGCTCTTGGTACTGCATGAAACCAAACTGACTCATGGGTTCTCACAGTACAGAAATTGCATGCTTGCTGGCGCAGCCCGATTCTAAGGAAATTCTGCCAGTAAGTTAATATCGAATTTCTTTGACTTCCCGGATGCAATTCTACCGTTGCTTGGATTATAACAATGTAACCTTTTACGTGCTTAGTAAATGAAATTTTGCGTTCGCTATATTTGTAATTTACGCAGGTACGGCTTTGATTTATTCTTCCTCATGACAACTTAAAATCTACAAGATTTATAACTATAAACGCAATTTCTTGCGGGTTGTTACAAAACCACACATAAATGTAGCAACCGTTTTGCTTCTAATGTTGACCGCTTGCAATTTACCTTAAATATAAACGAGAAGTCTGAAGAAGAAGAGTGGAACGGTCTGGAACTACACCAATAATAAAATCGCTGTCCTTTTAAACGATCTGCAAAGTAAAGAATAGTATATAATAACTATTCGTGTCCAACTGCATGATACTTAACCTCGGTTTCAGAAGGGGTTTGTTGATGGTGGCATTCAATTGCAACTAAACATGGTAATTTACAACGTCAACGTTGTCAGATAGTTGAAGTCGGTCATTTCAATCGAGACTAGACGAGAACGACAAATTGATTGATTAATTTTATCACTGATTAACAAGATTTGGGTAACATGGACAAAAATACCCGATTCCCACTAACTTAGGTCTCCTGATTCCAAATATGATCATGAAAACTAACACCCATCAAGATTTAATTATAGTAATCTTCCAAATTTATTAATTTTAAATATTCCTTTGTTATGATTGATCATACCACTTTGTGTATCATAATAATATATTTGTACGAAATTGTACCGGTTTCATTCCATATATAATATGTATGCAAAATATCGTCTTTCTCCGACAAATACTTTTTGAGCTATACTGCCAACAGACAGACAGACAGACCGACAGACAGACGGAATTAAGAAAACCTGTTTTTCGTCATCTAGACACTCTGAAACGTGAAGATATGAAGAAATCTCGGAAGGTAATTTTTTTTGGGATTACAATACTTCCTTCGTCTTTTAGACAAGAGAAGTAAAAATAGAAAAGAAAACAGAAAAGAACCCGTTTTAGATGTATTCAAGTGGAAAAACACCTATCTCAAATCAATATACATTAAAAATTTAAAAAAATATAGTTTGAAAAAAAATGGTTAGAGCAGTTTATGAAAAAATCTAAAAAAACTGAAAAATCACAAAAGTAAACACCATACTTCGGGTTATGCGACTTTCTTCAAAAGCTTGCTGTAGCATCTAGATAGTACACAAAACTTATATATGAAGTTTCAACGGCATACCTCTTTTCGTTTTTGAGGTTGTTACGGTATTAAAAGAACTTTACGACACCCACCCAAGGTGAGCATCGCACCCCGGAATCAGTCCTGAAAACTGGCACACTTGCCCTGAAATCGGTTCGAAATAGGCTAATAGGCCACGGCTGGAACGCTCAGGGAGTCGGGCGTGAGTCACACGATACGTTCTGGGCAAGCGTGTTGCGGCATAATATATATATAGGGTATGTCGAAATCATGAGGGCGCCACCAAGCCTGTCTTAACCCGGCTAACCGGGCCTGGACGGTTAGACGGGAGCGAAGCACGCAAAATACTCCGCCGATAGGATTACTCAAGAATTGTAAGGTCAAATAACAATTTCGGGATTGCCTTATGCAAGGATTGTAATTAGGTGTCAATCCGACCGCGACTACGCAGCTGTCTCACCCTCCTGTACGCTCAAAGCTCCCTCGTTCCGTCGCACAATAATCAGTACAATGAAGGGGGCGTTTGTCTGTAACAGAACATGCACAAGTCGAAACAAAACAATAGTTCCCTTAACTAACAAATCATGTATTGACTAACGGGTTACAATGGGGCAGCAGAGTGCGTCGCCCTATATCTATAACTAGATTATAACTAAGGACACCAGCTGGCGCGCGCGCTCTAAACCTAGCGACAGATGTTGAACAGTAATGAACAAATTAGCTCTCGCAGCATGGACAGTCTGCAAGTCTGAATGAATGCACAAATACGCTGGCGCGACGCATAAGGATGCAGCGAACAGCAAAGATCAAATTAGCACTCGCGACATGGACAGTCTGCAATTCTGAAGGAATGCACAAATATGCTGGCGCGACGCCTTATGCAGCGAACAGCAAAGATCAAATTAGCACTCGCGACATGGACAGTCTGCAATTCTGAAGGAATGCACAAATATGCTGGCGCGACGCCTTATGCAGCGAACAGCAAAGATCAAATTAGCACTCGCGACATGGACAAATATGACGACAGTGCCTGTAGGCACAAGAGATGTGACGGCTCGCTCGAGTTCACAGCGGTAATCAGTTCAAAGACACATACCTTAATATGTAGGCGGTTAGGGAGCCTGGTACAGTCGAGTTGCAACAGGCTGCAGTCTTAGGTGGCAGGTACCTTCGATGTTCGACGGCTATAGGGATGAGTGCACATCCGCCACAATGGCGACGTGAAGCGCGCCAGGACGCGTACAACGGGACGACGAGAAATGGGCCACTTTCGTTCTGCGGGACAGATCCTCGTAGGTCGAGATGAAGGGGGCACGACCCCTTACTTATGGAAGCAGGAACTGGGCTCAAAAACACCCACGCTACGCCGAAGACAATTCGAAACTCAGACTCACAACCACCACACGAGCGTTCTCTGCAACGGACTGCCGTTAACTGCCCAGAGGGAAGCGCTGGCAAAGGTCACCTTGGTCGCGTCCCCACGTGACTAAACCTTGGCAGCCAATCGCGGGGCGATAAAATGAAACAACTTAATGCCGGCACCAATGGTATCACGCCTCAGCGGCGTGCTTTCTAGAAGATTCGGAATTCCTGCGGGCGATACGCTCGGCTGCCACACCGCCCTCAGAGGGGAGCTCCAACCGACGAGAAATGCTGCGTTTGGGGTCAAATATGTGTGAAATCATGATTCTGGAATTAGGCGATGGAGCCAAATAAAGAACTAAAAGGGTTTAGCATACGGGCACGCTGCCCTAAAGCCTAGGCGGCTATTTAAAATACCAAAATGACACCTAACACTCCCCTTACTTGAAAGAGAGTTCCCCGAAGTCTCTTAAAATCAACGGGGCATTTTGGCTGCGGCGCCACGAGCACTCAAACAACCGGAAACGCTGATACGATAGCTGTACCCCCAAAGGAATTACGCACACCGGCCACCAGATAGGGTACGACAGGAGGGAAGAGAGAAGAGGAAGAAGAAAGACTGGATACGCCAGTGGAAATACGAAAATTGGGTAGGACCTGGCGGTTCGCTGATGGCTAGCACACACTCCCCGGACCACGGAAGACGGGCGACAAGAAACTTAGCTGTCCCAAAGGAGTGGCGCTCCGCCAGGGGTCCACAAAACGATTTGTGTCTGGCTCCCTCGGGGAACCAAACGGGCAAAAACTAGGCAGACTGAGGACAGTCTCGCCGATCCGGCTCGACTGCCCCTCCCAAAATAGGAGTGCCACAACAACGGTTAGCAAAACCACGTCGATAATCGCCCACCAAAACGATAAAAAAAAAGGTAACCGACCAGACCCGAAACGGGTGTGGCACGCACTGCGGTGACGGCCACGAAACGCCGACTGGACCTTAACACCGGGTCCATGACGGTCGCCTAACAGTGCGGTTTTGGAAGGTGGAAAGAGAAAGAGAACAACGGGGTTGGGTAGTTGTCGCCGGGACACGGTAGATAGTAATGACAAGGGGAAAAGAAAGGTAAAGATAGAGCATAGAGAAGGAGGGTTTGGGGTTCCAAACTGAAACCGTAAAAATATCTAAAAAAAAAAAACGCGCGGTTAGCGCTCGTCAAGATCGGGTCAATAGAACGTCTTACTCCCATGCACACTTCCGACCAACCGTTCCAAAAGAACATGGGGAGGGGGGAAAAGGGATAAGTCCCTCGCAACCTGTCCCACAAGCCACCTGAAGAGGGCACGTTGCGCGTCACGGGATCGGCGCATTGTGGGGTTCCCACAACAAGGAAGCTCGGGGAAAGGCAGGTACTACTGAAGATACGGCTCTAAGCCGGCGGTATGGCCGTCAAGGCTTACAAAAAAAAAGGAAGGGGGGTTAAGGAAAACGGGCGCTAGTAGACTAAACGTCCGCGGGATTGGGTTTTAGGTCTTTCGCGTGCCAAGTGCCTTTCGGGGCACCGGTCTCGTCGGACAGCTCGTAAGTGGCAAGCGAAACTTGCCGATTGATATAAAACGGCCCTATAAATTTCAGAGCCAACTTGGCGTTAAAATATTTCGCCGCATCGGAAAGTACGTAATTTCGTCGCCAGACGGTATCGCCAACGGCAAACTGAGCCGGGCGCCTTCGCAAATCGTATGTCGCCTTGGAGGCTTTGTACGCCACGTCTAGTCGCTTGACTATGTCTTCATATACCGACCTTAACGCGGAGGTCCGTCGCAACAAGTCTTCGCGACTCTCTACTCGTATTTGTTCCGAAACATCTACCTCCTCGGGGTTATTGGCGTGCGTCCCCTCTAACTGTATCTCTCTGCCGAAATTGGCGAAATATGGGGTCATGCTGGTGACTTCGTGTACTGCGGTACGCACTGCTCAAGCGACTTTTGACAAATATTTATCCCACTCCCGGTGGTTGTCTTTCACGTACGACGCTAGCATAGTTTTTAATACTCGATTAACGCGTTCTACGGGGTTGGCCTGCGCATGGTAATGCGCGTTAAAGATAATTCGTGATTTATACGTATCGGTAAGTTGTCGGAATTCTCTACTGCGAAACTGTACGCCGTTGTCAACCAAGACGTACTGAGGTGCTCCAAAGAGCAAGAAAACATCGTTCTCAATTTTCTGAGTCACCGCGGTCGCGGTGGCGGTACGCAACGGGAAGAAAAGGGTAAATTTGGTAAAGTAGTCAGCCACGGACAGAATATATACGCAGCCTTTCTTTGAACGGGGCAACGGCCCTACAATGTCGATAGATATCATTTGCCACGGCTTATCCACCACGGGGTGACGACACATCAAGCCGGCCGGGCGTTTTTGTTCGGGTTTCTGCGCTAGGCATGTCGCGCAACGGTTAACGTAACGGGTCACATCCGCCTTAAGTTTAGGCTAGTAATACTGCTGAGCGATACGGCCGTAGGTCTTATAAATGCCTAAATGGCCTGCGGTAGGTTCATCATGGTTTTTGCGAAGAATCTCGGCACGTTGAGGCTTCGGAACCACCTCTTTCCAACTCGTGCCTTCGTCCAATTCGGGGTATTTTACGTTAACATGTTTAAACAATTTCCCTCGCGATAGTTTCCACGCCGAATACTTGAATGGTTTTTCTACGACGCGCGTACACATGCGCCTATACCAACGGTCAGTTCGACGGTCGTTCGGCGCCTGAACGCCGGCCTCGGGTTCTCCAGAATCGACGACTGAGACTACATCTATTTCGGGTATAGCACGGGATAGCGCATCCGGGACAACGTGGTCTTTTCCCTTCCGGTGTTTGATCGTAAAGTCGTATTGTTGGATACGAACAGCCCAACGGGCGAGTCTCCCGGTGGGTTCCTTAAGATTATTTAGCCAGATAAGTGAATGATGGTCAGTAATGACTGTGAAGTGAGTGCCTTCTAAATACGGACGTAACTTCTCTATGGCCCACAGGACGGCCAAACATTCGCGTTCCGTAACCGAAAAATTACGCTCAGGCTTCGTAAGAGTCCGACTAATGTAACAGATGACCTGTTCTTGGCCATCAACGGTCTGAGTCAGCACGGCGCCGATACCAACATTGGAAGCGTCCGTCTGTACGATAAACGGGAGAGAAAAATCGGGACACGACAAAATGGGTGCCGAAACTAGGCAATTTTTGATGGTTGTAAATGCGACTTCGCATGACTCGGTCCACTCAAACTTCTGAAACTTTTTCAATAACGACGTCAGCGGAGCAATAATGGCTGAGAAATTTGGTATGAAACGCCGATACCACGATGCCATGCCGACTACTCGCCGTATCTCCGAAACGTTTCTAGGTCGCGGCAAGTTAAGAATCGCCGAAACTTTATCGGGGTCGACTAAAAGTCCTTGGGCGTTAACGACATAGCCCAGGTATCGTAATTCCGGTTGGCAAAAATGACATTTATCACAACCCAGTGTTAAACCAGCGTCGTTTAGTCGCTGCAATACTTCGTCTAAAATCTCGACGTGTTTTTCGAAAGTCGGGGTACAAATAATCACGTCATCTAAATAGACAAAGACGTAAGGTTCCAATTCGGGACCCAACACATGGTCGACGAAACGTTGCCAAGTCGCTGCCGCGTTATGAAGCCCAAAGGGCATGCGAGTAAATTGAAACAAACCGCGCCCGGGTACTGTAAAGGCCGTTAGTTCCTTAGATTTCTCTTCCATTTCAATTTGCCAGTACGCGGATTTGATATCAAGCGACGTCATGAACCGGGCATCGCGTAAGCGATCCAAAATCGAAGACACGTAAGGTATCGGGTAGGCGTCCTTCTCGGTGACGCTATTTAATTTACGAAAGTCAACGCAGAAACGATAGGTTCCATCTTTCTTTTTAACTAGTAAAATCGGGCTCGACCAGGCTGAACGAGAACGTTCCACAACGCCTGATTTAAGCATACTGTCCAACTCAGCATCGATATGCGCCTGCATCGCGGGAGAGACCGGATAGTACCTTTGTTTAACCGGTGCCGCCTTAGTAGTGATTTTATGTTGAACGTACTTGGCGCAGCCGAGTTCGGGTTTAGCGATAGTAAAATATCGGTTTACGAGAGTGTCTAATTGGGCTCGTTGATCCGAGTTCAGGTCGAACATAGACTGCAAATTGCCGGTAGGAGTATCAATGGCCGCTAAGCCGGGTTTTGAGAATTCCCACTCCCCTCGAAACACGTCTGGGACTATTCCCACTGACTTCCAAAAGTCTATCCCTAGGATTAGGGTGTGCGGAACCTCCGGAACTATTAAAACATCGATAGCTACCACTCTGTTATTTAAACGAATAGGTACGTGCAAGGTACCTAGACTGGTCACGGTCTGTCCATTCGCCACTGAGCAAACGGGTCTCAGCTTCTTATTTATGTGCAGGCCTACAGTACGCAACACGTCCCAACCCTTAGCTCCTAAGATCGTTCGATTCGCTCCTGAGTCCAACAAAGCTAACAACTCGAAACCCATGATTTCAACAGTCACATGCGGTCGACGGTCATCAGATGACCTTTCTAATACGTAATCGAGAATGACTTTATTTTTCTTAAATTTGGTCTCGCGCTCCTCGATAAGTCCCTTCATAAATTTAGTCGAATTGCTAAACACGCGCGAGGACACTGTTCGACCGTTCAGCGTCTCGCGGGGTCGTTTCCCTGTCCCCTATCTCTTGCTCGACAACGAGGACAAGTGTTTACGGTCACTTCAGGTTTGCCGCAACGGTAACAGAATTTCTTGCCGCGGGGTCGCGGACACCTACTGGCTCTATGGCCTGGTTCGTTACAGTTCCAACACCGCATGCTTGACTTGGGTGCCGATTCTCGGTTCCTCCTCTCGGGAGTATTAACGTCACGCGTTTCGACAACATCAACTGGGCACGTTTCCGCGATAGGCGCGACCTCGACGTATGCCAAGTCTGTTTCTAAGTCAGACTTCTTTCTAGTAGGTGGCACTTAAGTTTCAATGGCATAGCGCCGTTCTTCAATCTTCCGTCCGTATAGCGCTAGCTCGTCGATCGACCGGACTTCCGTCAATCCCAACTGGGTTTGGTATAATGGTGAAATATTATGCAACAAAATACGCAACTGTTTCTCCTCGGGAACCGCTTCGGTCAGGCGCGAAAACATTGTGCGCATGATAACGATATAAATGCCCATACTTTCCGTAGGGCCTTGCGTGCGACGTCTAATTTCGTCCAACAACCGTTCATCATAATTAGCAGGCTGAAACTCTAGACGCAATAAATCTACTAACTGTTGCCACGTGTTAGGGGTCGCTCTATTCGCGCGATACCATAGCAATGCGTTGCCCGAAAACAAATCGATGGCCTGCATAAACAACTCTTCTTTGGTAAGGTTTCTGGCCACTCTGAGTTAGTTAACACGCTCGATGAAAGCGTTGACCGACAGACCTTTCGGGTCACCTGAGAATTGTATGTTCCATTTCGAAACTGGGGTTGCCTTAAATGAGATCGTACGCGACATCGGCGCAACAAAACTCGGAGTCGACATAGTTGCCGCCGTCGTAGTCGTAGTCGTCGTCGCGACAGTAATGGTAGGTGCGACACCGGACGTCGATGGCAGCGTTACGGCGCTTTCCTCCTCAGCCGTAGCCGTAGACGACCCTAGCTTTACTTGGTTAAGTTCGTAGGTTGAACGTATGAGTGATAATTCCGCGAACGCTTTTTGTTTGAGCGCTCGCTCTTCCTCCGTTGTAGCTGAACTATTCGTCAGACGGTTCATTCCGTGATAAAATTTCGTTTCGATCGTAGCCGCTACTTCTTTAGTCGGGTTGGCTAAATATACCTGAATCTTTTCCTCTAATTCGCCAATCAATGTTGTCACGGCCGTGAGATCCTCCTCGAACGTATACGGGTACGTCGGTCGCGTATCCATCTCTGCGCGTCCCTCCTCTCTCAATACGTCGCGTAACCGGGAGCGCAACAAGGTAACCGTGCCGGAAGCATCACGGCCTCTGATTCTCAACTCGTACTCGGCCTCCGCGCGAAGCAGGCGTTCAATATGTAGCTTTAGCACCATGTTTACAAACGGGAAAGGAACGACTTATATTATACGTCGTATAAAAAGGAAAACGTTAGCGCGTGTTTGGTAAGTCAATTACGTCAGATATCCGAACCAAATCGTAGACGGTCAAGACGGGAGAAATCGGGAAAAAGTGGTTTGTTACCTTTCACACGATCGATGGCTTAACGGGACTATCTGTCCATATTCTTTGCGAAAAGACCGGACATAAGCGAAAAAGAGCAAATTCCAAAACTAGGCGGTCAACGAATGGCTTAATGAGCCTACTACCGACCAACAATGGTTACAGGCAGTACTGCGCCCGAAATCGAGCGAAAGA
Source organism: Agriotes lineatus (assembly GCA_940337035.1). NCBI lineage: Eukaryota > Metazoa > Arthropoda > Insecta > Coleoptera > Elateridae > Agriotes > Agriotes lineatus. Next base: position 94,033,195 of record OW679203.1, on the reverse strand, counting down.
AAAAGAAAAAAGGAAAAATCCAAAATGGGGTCGCGCGTTGTCACGCAACAAGGGGCGACACGTCAGAATAACCCAAAATTAGGCAGACAACGGGTGGCCTAACGAGAAAAAAAGACAAACAAGGTCTCAGACGTTAAAGCGTCAGAATTAAGACGCACAACGGATAGGCTTAACGAGACTACTCCAGTCCAATAACAGCAACAAGCAACAATTGGGCCGCCAAAATTAAGACACACAACGCAAAAAAAAGAAAACCCCAAAATGAGGTCGGGCGTTGTCGTGCACCAATAGGCGTCGGAGCACCAAAATTAGGCAGACAACGGGTGGCTTAATAAGAAAAACAAACATACGAGGCCCCAGATGTTGGACGCCAAAATTAAGACGCACATCGAAGGGGCTTAACGAGAAGACGAATATCAGAAAAAAAACAGGCCCCACGTTGGGCCCCAAAATTAGCCTGTTACGGTATTAAAAGAACTTTACGACACCCACCCAAGGTGAGCATCGCACCCCGGAATCAGTCCTGAAAACTGGCACACTTGCCCTGAAATCGGTTCGAAATAGGCTAATAGGCCACGGCTGGAACGCTCAGGGAGTCGGGCGTGAGTCACACGATACGTTCTGGGCAAGCGTGTTGCGGCATAATATATATATAGGGTATGTCGAAATCATGAGGGCGCCACCAAGCCTGTCTTAACCCGGCTAACCGGGCCTGGACGGTGAGACGGGAGCGAAGCACGCAAAATACTCCGCCGATAGGATTACTCAAGAATTGTAAGGTCAAATAACAATTTCGGGATTGCCTTATGCAAGGATTGTAATTAGGTGTCAATCCGACCGCGACTACGCAGCTGTCTCACTCACCTGTACGCTCAAAGCTCCCTCGTTCCGTCGCACAATAATCAGTACAATGAAGGGGGCGTTTGTCTGTAACAGAACATGCACAAGTCGAAACAAAACAATAGTTCCCTTAGCTAACAAATCATGTATTGACTAACGGGTTACAATGGGGCAGCAGAGTGCGTCGCCCTATATCTATAACTAGATTATAACTAAGGACACCAGCTGGCGCGCGCGCTCTAAACCTAGCGACAGATGTTGAACAGTAATGAACAAATTAGCTCTCGCAGCATGGACAGTCTGCAAGTCTGAATGAATGCACAAATACGCTGGTGCGACGCCTTATGCAGCGAACAGCAAAGATCAAATTAGCACTCGCGACATGGACAGTCTGCAATTCTGAGGGAATGCACAAATATGCTGGCGCGACGCCTTATGCAGCGAACAGCAAAGATCAAATTAGCACTCGCGACATGGACAGTCTGCAATTCTGAAGGAATGCACAAATATGCTGGCGCGACGCCTTATGCAGCGAACAGCAAAGATCAAATTAGCACTCGCGACATGGACAAATATGACCACAGTGCCTGTAGGCACCAGAGATGTGACGGCTCGCTCGCGTTCACAGCGGTAATCAGTTCAAAGACACATACCTTAATATGTAGGCGGTTAGGGAGCCTGGTACAGTCGAGTTGCGACAGGCTGCAGTCTTAGGTGGCAGGTACCTTCGATGTTCGACTGCTATAGGGATGAGTGCACATCCGCCACAATGGCGACGTGAAGCGCGCCAGGACGCGTACAACGGGACGACGAGAAATGGGCCACTTTCGTTCTGCGGGACAGATCCTCGTAGGTCGAGATGAAGGGGGCACGACCCCTTACTTATGGAAGCAGGAACTGGGCTCAAAAACACCCACGCTACGCCGAAGACAATTCGAAACTCAGACTCACAACCACCACACGAGCGTTCTCTGCAACGGACTGCCGTTAACTGCCCAGAGGGAAGCGCTGGCAAAGGTCACCTTGGTCGCGTCCCCACGTGACTAAACCTTGGCAGCCAATCGGGGGGCGATAAAATGAAACAACTTAATGCCGGCACCAATGGTATCACGCCTCAGCGGCGTGCTTTCTAGAAGATTCGGAATTCCTGCGGGCGATACGCTCGGCTGCCACAGCGCCCTCAGAGGGGAGCTCCAACCGACGAGAAATGCTGCGTTTGGGGTCAAATATGTGCGAAATCATGATTCTGGAATTAGGCGATGGAGCCAAATAAAGAACTAAAAGGGTTTAGCATACGGGCACGCTGCCCTAAAGCCTAGGTGGCTATTTAAAATACCAAAATGACCTAACAAGGTATTCTGTTCACACGCAGACTGGCAGACAGACCAATGAACAAAAACATGTTTTTTTCGGTTCAGGAGACTTTAAAACGTGAAGATCTGTTGAAAACTCAATTTCGAATTTTTGGGGTAAATCAAATAATTCCTTTATTGTAAAAGGAAGTAAAATGTAGTACTATCTATCTAAGTAAAAACATTATCGTGTTATTTGTACCTGTAAATTTGCTGTTATAGGTAGGTTTATGTAGGATTTTCAGGGTATTTGAACAAAACTATTAGCGAGAGGTTATCGCTGATGAAAATTAGAATGCGCATAGATTTATGAAATTAGCGAATCCGCTTTTTTTTGTTTTGTAAAAAAGTACAAAATGTTATTGTTTGGTTTAGTGCATACTGTATTTTCATAGCTGTTTTATAGCATTTGTAGGCTGCTTTGTGCCTAGTGGTCATGTATAATTCAAAAATGATGACTGAAGTATTATGCAAATTTTGTAGGTATAGTCCTATCCTTATTTGCCCTTAGTACCTTAGATGAGACAGAAAATAAGTATTATTTTATAATTTTCTATCACTTTGAAACCTGTTTTCTAACCTAGTAATTGACGCTGATCATTTTTAATAAATCACAGCTTGTACTAAAAGTATCTTTGTAGCTATAAAAGACGGATTTTATTATAATTAAGACCTTGACTATTATTATTTAAAATTAATCTACTTTATAACGTTCTATACAAAACGCCAACCATGTAGAACTGAAATTTAACGAAATTATAACTATACGTTCCTATGCTAGCACTTAATTATTTTCATTTTACTATCCCTGGGATTAAATTCACATTGTCTCTCGGTACATAATAGCTATTTATGCAACAAGTGCTAAAAGTCGACTTTTATGCGCGAGACATGAAAATTATGAAACGAAGCCGAAGGCTGAGTTTCATAACATGTCTCGCGCATAAACGACTTTTAGCACGCGTTGCATACAATATTTTATCTACGACCTTAATTTTACCGTTATTAATCCATAAATATCGATTTAAGAAAGGTTCGCATCTGCGACGCTGCATAATAATGAATAGTAGCCTACGCGGCTGGCGATTGTTTTGGCCACGCCCGTGCTGTCAAGGACAGGTACGAAATTTAATTATTTATACTCCACATATGACTGTATTCATTACATAACGCTTTAATTATTTCAAAAACGCTTTACCTGTAACGCAAGAAGCAACTAGAATAGCTTTAAAACTTCAGTTGCAGTTCGAAATTGTAGTTTTGAACCTCGCGTCACTTTTAGCACATGTGCTAAAAGTAAACAGCTGATTTCTTTAAACACGGTAAACTATAAAACGTCACTTTTAGTGAAACAAGCGAGTGTTAAAAAGCCTACTTTTAGTAGTGGTCGTAGATAAACATTTTTATCTACGACCACTACTAAAAGTAGGCCTTTTAGCGCTAGCTTGTTTCACTAAAAGTGACGTTTTATAGTTTACCGTGTTTAAAGAAATCAGCTGTTTACTTTTAGCACATGTGCTAAAAGTGAAGGGAGGTTCAAAACTACAATTTCGAACTGCAAGTGAAGTTGTAAAGCTATTCTAGTTGCTTCTTGCGTTACAGGTAAAGCGTTTTTGAAATAATTAAAGCGTTATGTAATGAATACAGTCATATGTGGAGTATCAATAATTACATTTCGTAACTGACCTTGACAGCACGGGCGTGGCCAAACAATCGCCAGCGGCGTAGGCTACTATTCATTATGATGCAGCGTCGCAGATGCGAACCTTTCTTAAATCGATATTTATGGATTAATAACGGTAAAATTAAGGGCGTAGATAAAATATTGTATGCAACGCGTGCTAAAAGTCGTTTATGCGCGAGACATGTTATGAAACTCAGCCTTCGGCTTCGTTTCATAATTTTCATGTCTCGCGCATAAAAGTCGACTTTTAGCACTTGTTGCATAAATAGCTATTGTGAATAATCTCTGTACGCTAAAATTAAGAGATCAAGGTGTTGTAGGAACACTTTGATTTGTAAACAAAATACAGTTGTGTATCTGCTGATTCTAGAAAATGCAGACAAATTAGAAAAAATAGAGTAACAAGCTGCATACGTGATTGATAAAATATAACCTAAAAATTGTAAAGGCGTTAACTTCAACAAGGCAGCTAAATTCTTTTAAAAGTTTGACCATTTTTAAGAGTCACGATAAGAAAATTTTCAACAAAGACGGAAGTCCCACCTCCCACTCTGATCTTTAAGCTCTGTTAAAGATGACACCTGATTGGTTGCATAGGACACGCCCTCCGGGTCACATAGGTAGTATAAATAGCAGGATTTGAGGGAGTGCTGACTTTCACTGGTGATTTGGTGAAGAGCACTTCCTTGAGTTAGTCTCTCTCTTCGAGGCTACTGAAGATGGCAGCTTAATTGTCGAAATAGGTATTTAACTGTTAGTAAATATTTGTGAAACGCCAGCGAGGCCGAGTGGTTGCGGAGCTCGACTACGGTGCCACGTTACTGGGTTCAATCCCTACATCTGGCAACCGGAGGGAGGCCCACCCAGTCGCTTTAAAAATTGGGTACGGAAACCACGGCTGCGAAAGTAGGGAAAGTAAGGCAGTCATCGAAGGCGTGATGTTGACCGCACAACCAGTCTGCCGTTAACGATGTACCAGATTGGGTTTCGGAAAGAGATATTTCGGCGGCCTTGACCCACCGCGTCTCAAGCCTCCTACATGTGGAATGAAGCGCCCTGAATTTTACTTTTATAAATATTTGTGTGATTTGGGATTTTTAACGAATTGTGTTAGATTTAAACCATAGGCTCCAGCAGTGTTTTAGTTAACTGATACTAATTTACCTTAAAAGCGGTGGAGGTAAATCTGGTTCTAGATCAGAAAATATGAGTTCAATTCTCACAAATTCCAAATGAGATGAAGATCTAGGCATTGCCTTTACAGGGGTTTATAACAACGATGATGACGATTAATTTATTTTAAGTTGTTTAATTTTTACCTTGGTAGACTATTTGTGATTGATTAATTGTTGCTTTAATATTAATGTCACATCAGCTACTTGGCTTTGATTCCATATCCATGCTGAAGGTTGCTGCAAGCCATTTAGTTTAATATTCTATCCACACGTTACACATCCTAATTGGAAAAATGATGACTGCAGGATGGTGTGTGGGCGATGCGTAACTGTTTAGTCAGCTCTATGGCTTTCCAAGCAAGCGTCAATATAAACCAGAAATAAATCCCAAAATTGATTTCGTACTTTTATTTATACTGTTATTCTACCATTAATTAACAATTTTTAAAATAAATATATTTTATACAGGATGACTATAAAATAAAAACATGCATTAATTATAAAAAAAAATCGAATTAGCTAATAATAATTTCGCCACAATTTGATTAGGAAGAATTCGTAGACGTTACTAAAAGTAGACAACAATCTAAATGTATGTTACAATATACACAACAAAAATAGTTTATGGTCATTAAAATAGTCTATCATTATCATGTATATTAATTTAAATATATATTTGATACCATAAGTTAGACAATTTTCGCACGTTTTCAACCGTATTGTCTAAACAATCAAATGAGCATCACGACATGCACACTTCTCCACTTTAACTATGCAACGTACAGCGATTCATTAGTTTAACATCTAAAAATGAACTCCCGCTTGTCGATGAAATAACATACAGCCGCGCAAATTAGAAAAACTACTCGTTTACATCCTGTCTCAACAAATTTTCGCAGACATCACAAAAAAGTAGCGGTGGTAAGCGGATTTACTGCTACCCTGGGCAAACGTCACCACCAACCCCTCGTAAATAAAGCCACAGCCAACTATAGACACAATTAATGTTGGTGTCGAGACCAAAACGTTCCATTCGGTTAAATCATCACAACAGCTCGCTAAAATTATCAGTATATCGCACATTGGCAACTAAAATAAATATAATAAAAAGCTATAGTAGTAGGAGAAGATTTATTCTGAAGGGCTAGATTTCGAGCAGCTTTGCTGGTTACTAGTTTTACTCGGAGAGCCCGGGGGTGGTTTCGAACTGGAGCTGCCGGATTTGGTGTCATCGTCGTCATCGTCCTCCTCTTCCTCTAGCAGCTTACGCGCTAGCTTCACAGCGTAGAATTCGTTGTAGTGCTTTTTCCGCTTGCTCTCGAAATCTTTTTTCTTCGCTCGGGCCTCTGGCGTCAAATCCTCGTCCTCCTCGTCATCTTCGTCCTCGGATTGCGAGCGCATCGCTCTGCGGGGTTTCTCTGTGCCCAGCCGTATCCTACAACAGAACAGTCTAGAACGAATACGTGACGCCTGCTATGCTTACTTTTCGGCCAGTTCGGCGGCATCCAGCACGTCCAGGTTTTCGCTGTCGGGGTCTTCGTAGCTGTACGGGGTTTTCGGCTCGTCGATCTTCATGTGGCCGTAGTCTTTGTCGGCGGGGTGCAGGGTGGCTATGATGTTCATTTCGTCCCACTTGGTCTCCTTGCTTTTCCTGCGAACAAAGGAACTGGGCTCAACTCTTTTTGGAGTGTCACGGCCGAATTCTGCAAACGGCAACGATAATAGCGCCAGGAAGCGGGCGAAGGGGAAGGGCAATTGCGGAATTGTCGCCAATCGGCTATTGTTATTTGCATAATCAAACTAGCCTAAAAATTAGGTGTCTTACTTGCTAGGCGCCGTGCGCGAGTCTTGCTTGTCGAAGCTGCTGGAGTTTTTTAGAATGCCCTTCGACGGCCTTTTTTGCAAATTATCTGCCATCGCACTAAATGGCCGAAGATTATTTGGCGATGATCTTATCAAGGATTTTTGCTATCAGTCAATTTGCTTGACAGTTGTAACTACGACGTGTCTCACCTACCGTTGCCGGTACTTTAAGTAAATTATGAAAAAATTCGGAATTCTCTAAATGGTCGTCAGCATTCTTACCCTTTTTTCTATGTGTTCTGTACTATTGCTGGAAAAGAAATTAGGACGACAATTTTTATATCCATTAGCCATGCATTTTTATTATTTTAGTTGATTAAATGACATTAACTCTGTGGTAACATACAATAGAGGAATAACTTAACTTATACTCAAATTCATTTTTAGTTGAAGTAAATCCCTAATAATAGCTATAAAGTGGAGATAAGTTGGAGTTCTGCAGTAGAGAAGCTAAATCAGTGCGTAGTTGGATCTGCGTTTTTTTAAATGTTTATAAACTCTAGAACATTACAAATTGCAGAATTGAGAAGTTATGCACAAATATTCTAGTGCATAGGCACAGAATAATAATAACCAGAAGGATATCTTGTACAAAACTGCTTTGATGTCGACGCCGACAACGGGTGACCTCGAACCTTTGTATTCCATGGGCTCTCCCCAAAGCCGCTACCTAAACTTGCCGTTTCGGGGTAGAATTTCGGGGTAGAAACGTCTCAAGGCTATGAGGGGCCGGCGGTCAGGTAATACGAGATATCCTTCTGGTTATTATTATTCTGTGGCATAGGTACTATAAGTTTCATGTCGTGCATACTAAAATAAAATTACTTACCCTTTCTCACATTCTCACTAATGAGGAAAACCCACTCCTGTTTATATTTTTCATGTTAGATTCTAAGAAAAATAACTTTACTCATTACTATAGTGGAATTTTAGTCATCGAAGTTTTACATATACTGTTGTGATAATAATGATGATCTTTATTTGTAATAATATAATTATTTGAAATAAATCAAATAGGTATCACAACTATTACAACTTTGTTTTGAATTATTGCCTCTTTTTGGGCTAATCAAAAATTGTATACTTTGTCTAATTAATTGAAATAATAATGGTGTGTTGACCTCTCTATTCTACCCATTGGCTACCTATTTAAATTAATGTTCCGGCTATTTGAAACTCCAATATCTGCAGTGGTTGGGTTGTAACACAGTATAAATTTTACCGTAGTATTACAAATGCTCACTTCTGAATAAATGCCAGTTAACCTCGAATATTCAATGTAAACAGAGCTGCTCGAACACACAGAAATCCAGCGTAATTTGAACGCAAAACGACTAACATTTAATAAATTCACCTCTGGTAAACAATAACAAGGCAATTTAACTAATTACGTTGTTTGGCTAACTTGTATTTGTTTTCTTTCACGTCATAGGGCACGCAAACTGGTTTTTGTCTCTTCTGCTTGCCAAATCCATTTCCGATTTCTGCATAAACAAGTAACCCCAACCTCGTAATTTCCTCCTGAAACGTTCCCAGCGGCTGCTACCAGCGACCAGCCTCTGGATCTCAAACGAAGTCTTCCCCAGCTGTTGTACCTTGCTCTGCACCTCTCGTAGCTTCCAGCTCTCTCGAATCGGGCTCGAAAGGAGACCTCTGACCGGATCACCTTTTCCAAGGGACGCCAACCTCGTACCTGCCTTCTGGAATGGTTTTAGTGACTGCTGCCTACTTGAAAACCACAAACAAGGGCTCCTCTAGATGCTGGGCACTGCTTTCTGCCTTCCACAGCTTAAAAACTAGCCGAAACTTAGCTTCGAAGTCAAACACAACTGGGCTCTGCTTCAGGTTCAAATTTCTCTGGGACTGCACTTTGGAACATTACGAAATTAAGCACAACTAATCTCTGCACACTGACGAATAAATAAAACTCGACAACTGGTAGAAATTATAAACTTTTAGGTACGAAATCAATTCAAAACTGCGAGCCAATCTTACAAACAAGCTTTCGGCTTGGCCTCCTTCATAAACAATTACAATTGACCGTCTGGGTCTCTATAGCAACAAGTTAACAATTGTTTCAAGTACGTTTTTACAATCTTTGATCCTAACTTCTAAATTGTTTTTGTTAAATGTTATTTTGGAACACTTTAACCGCACCTTGGTTGCATTTTTTCACTTTTAGTTTAATAAACACTGATTCACAATTTATTATCACTTTATTGTAGTTTTGTTTAAATCTCAGGTTGTTTTTCAAATGCTCTTTGCATTTCTATGTCATCTTACACTGCTTATTAACCCTTTAGCTGCGTTATTAATTACTGACATAATGATAGGAATACGGAACGCTACATAAAACTCCTGTCACGCTTCGAAACACCTCTGTACTTAAGCAAATCCATTATCGTGTCTTGACGTTGTACAATTAAACTGTCAGTCATCATAAATTAGCTACATTTTCTATACCAAACACCATATTGAAAAATAAGCTGAACGCAACCCCGCCGATACTGTTTTATTCAATTAATAACCTCTGTTAATTAAATTACAGTTATTGTTAATCATGTTTTCTGTAAGTATCAATGTTTACCAGTTACTTATTGTTGCAATAAATAGAATACCAATTCTGGGCCAAGTTTAGTACGTTAGCAATGCAAACAGAATTGCTGTAAGCATGATACCATTACAATACTGCATCTGCACAAAAGGTAAAAGTTAACTTATATCTTTCTTGATAAATGTAAGTTAAGGACACTTGCACTAAGAAGAATAAGTAAAAAAATATAATTTTAATAGTTATTTATCGTAGAAGTGTGAAATGTAGCATATTAGTCACGAATAAAAAATGTCTTGACTGTCTAATATGCATTCTACGCGAGTGTAATACAACGTTATATTCAACACCTCTCTTAAACCGTTTTAATTGTTTTTTGAATTTTTTGATATTAACATAACATTTAATAGGTATGCTATTGATAAAATTTAGAAATTACAAACAAGCCTTGAACCAGCTGTTACCATAACAACTTATAATAATTATTTATCCATAACTTTCTTATTTTTTTCTCACTAGTAAGTAGTGATGAACTTTCTTTATTTGAAGTAACCATAGAAATATGCTTATTATGAGTAGGTGTACGAAAATATTAGTAAAGCAAAAATAAAGCTGTGTGTGACGATGGTAGCTTGCTGCCAAACATAGTAAGTTAGTCAAACTAGCCGAAACACATAAAGCCATTTTTGCTCCAAATAACTTATATTATTTTTGTTCAAATGTATACCAAAATTGCAACTAAAGTAACAAAATTAGAAACAATAACTTAGTGGGAACGTGAAAAATGAAGGTTAAGGTAGAATCGTCATACATTGCAAATCATTTCTCCATAGTTACGATAGACAAAAATAACAAATAATAAATCAATTATATTGTTGAAATGTTTGATTTTGCTATGATCAGTCAGATAAAGTTGCAACAGTAGCAGCTCTATATGCCTGTTCAGATAAAGTAACACTTTTCCATTGACCATCAGACCATTTTATACTTTTTACATATTTGCAAAGCAATAAATACACTCTTAAAATATTAGTTGAAGCTAGTAACTCCAAAATCTAAATTCAAGATTTTTTTATTCTGAAAGAAAAAAATCTACTTATTTTTTAAGCTTAAACAAAGCATACGTAATTTTTATTTCGTGAATATAAACTGTCCGATAAGCGCTTGCTTTTTTTCAGAGCTGATTGGAGCCAGATTGAAGTTAGCCAGCTTTTCAACGGTTTAAGGGCTTAAGGGAAAACGGGAAAGGACGTAGGTTCAAAGATAGGCTGTTTAACAGTGAATCGGGGCCACTTCACGGTTGGCTCAAGCAGTCTGACTGCGACTGTCATAGCGCGTATCTAGTTACTGATTTCGATGCTTCAATTTTAGCACGTATGGTGACTTCCTCGCAGCGTCCTAGAATTTCATTCGTATGCAAAGTCCAAGCTCGGTTAGTTACTTTAACCACATTTATTTGCATCAATTAATAATTCTCATTATATTATTGCATATATTATTACTTCGTTTAATAATTATACCTTCAATTTATGATGCAGTTATTCAAGTGCGTTACTCATCCGGCATCCACCACGAATAGAATTAACAATCTTTTAAATACTCTTTCTTTCGTTGTATTTGATCCAAGAAAAGCTTGAAATAAGCAGTTACGTTCACATCTCAGTTGCCAATTAAAAATTCAGATTCACACAGCTAAAAAGACTTTATCCCAATTTTTTTAGCAATAGTGCAATTGCTGCGAACAAAAAATGGAAACAAGAACGTTAATATAGCTCGTAACTGTAATTATGTCTTTCATGTCATACTGACTTAGAAGTATGTTCTATTGATAATTAACTATTATGCGATGAAATGATAAAGACAAAATATAAAAAGTAGTGTTTTTATTTTATTTTGTTCGCGATTGTATGTACAGAGCTGACATCTTCAATTATGTACTACATAATAGTTATGGTATGAGTGTTTTATATTAAAAATTATCCAAGAAAGAAAAGCCCTTGAGATCGCCAGGACGAGTCAGGTCTATTCTCGGGCGAATTATTTGTAATATTACATGCGATTTATGTTTATTTAACCACGATTAGTGTTTTAAGAAAGCATTTTTTAATACCTTAAACATCTTAATCATAAAGTAAACTTTTATTTCTAAAGAATGCAAGGTCTCTACAAAGCGCTTTGCATTTCTATAAACGTTATCTAGGAACAGCTTGCAATCCGGCAAGAAGCAAGCTTATCTTTAAGCTACAAAGCGTTCCTAAATGCGGAACTCCTCCTTACTGAGAATCTTAAATGCGGTGAAGCGGTATTTAAGTCACATTTTGACATTGATGTATAAAATTCTGATTGTTATTTAATACAATCGTTTAATTTTTCTGTTTTCGAGATAGTTTTATTAGTTCACATTTGAAAGAGTCACGTTTACAATAATAGTAGATTATGTTATTAGGAGTAAAAGTGATACTTTATGTGGCGAAGCTGAAGTTTATTTAGCCGAACGTTAGTGAGGCAAATAATTCAGCTAAGCCACATAAAGTCACTTTTACTCCGAATAACATATACTATTTTATCCGCAAACGTATTCAGGTAAATTTCATTAATATACATTTTAAAAAAAGGATGCATCGGCCGGGAATCGAACCCAGGGCACCCGCGTGACAGGCGAGCACTGTACCCCTGCGCCAACCTCTGTTGTTCAAATAACGCGCTACTGTAATGATATATGAACATACTGAATCACCCGAGCTAATAGCACACGGCCACAGCAGCTGTCACACCAAAACCCACGGCGACAGATGCTCCGATCCGCTGCTTAAAGGTTTATTTAAATTAAAACTTTTTCTTATCTTTTGAAAATAAAAACCGGCCTACGATCTAAGTTTAAAAATTAGCAAATTTTAAGCCATCTTACAACTTAATCGGTCCAGTATCTTCCGAGAAGATAGCGAACAAACATAGAAAGAAAGAAAGAGAGCAACGATTTTGTGTGCCTAGGCAGATAAAGTACGCAAAAGTTGCTATTTTATCTGCTTAGACAGATAAAGTGACACTTTTACCTTGTCAATAAAGACACATAAGTTGTCACTTTTGTGACGTTTGCGGATAAAAAATAAAATATAATGGTTATACACATACCGATTAATAACACGTTTATAATAAAAGAACTTAAACTTAATCTATTTACAAAGTGGATATCGTTGTTTAACTTATTGTCATGGTGTGTCAATTTCATTTTATTATTGATTAACTCTTGTGCGTGGATTGATCAATTTTTGAAATGTAAATTAATTTAGATTCATTTATTAGCAATTTTCTTATACTGGACAATTGTAAAATAATGTGTTTTCGGACGTAAATTTCATTCTGGACAGTATTTTGTCGTGATTTATTTAACCTGAACAGTCAGGACTCATCAACATAGACTCATATAAATGGAGGTTTTTGTATTCTCCAGAGTAAGGAAGAGCTAAGCATTTCTTATTATTATGTTGAAGTTGGTTTAAGGATTTACTTATTTGATTAAGGGATGGCATTAGTTCATTATTATCAATAAGGGAAAGATAAAGTTGTTGTATTTGTGAGAAAGTTAATGCGTTTTCTAATTCCAGCCAAATATTAATAAAAACGTGTGATGATTGCATTGATTGATTTATTGCTGAATGAATAGAAGATACAGCTAGTATTTGTTCAAGTTTTACGTTATCTATAGGTCGTTTCATACTTCAAATTCAGTACAGAAAGCATAGGGCCATGTAAATCGTATGGGAATTTTTTGGTCGACGTTGCCACTTCTCGACAACGACCGACGGTCTAAGTTCGCTTGAAGTAATGCCAGATGCGGATAAGACAAAGCAAGCTATTGGTAGTTGTTAAGCGTCCCGAAATAGAAAAGCAGAATTTATTTATGATAGACAGGTGCATATTTACTTCCAAATAAATTTGTGTTGAAATGTGGCAACGTCGTTCTGCATAAGACACTGTACTGAATTTGAAATATGAAACGATCTATAGTAAGATCTTATTAAAACTATCATTTAATGGTTTTTAATGTTCGGAAAGATAGCGTATTGCAGATATGGTGCTGTTAAGAATCTGAGCTTGTTCTAATAAAACATTCTTTCGGGTTTGGGAATCGTGAGTTAGCTTATAATAGCTATTTATGTATCTAGTTGCAAAATAAAAGTATTTTTTACACTTGACGTGAAGTTTGCCCTACGAGCACTAGCGAGTTGGGCAACAAGTTATGTGTGAAAAACGCTAATTTTGTAACGGGTAGCATAGAAGATTTTCTATAATTTTGAGTCACATTAATTTTTATAGTAAATACATTTACTTACATCTAGAAAATTGTTCTAAATTTTCATATTAGCACTAATGCCAATATGAAATCTCATAATGCAACTACTGCGAATATATGCATCATGTTGACGTTGAAAACCATAACAAAATGTTATTATATTAGGTCAAAATTACAGATATAATATTTTCGTGTCGTTTTCCTTCTTCTTCAACTAAATTACCAATGATAATTTTATTGCGGAGCCAAATCTATCTATTAATCCACGTTTTTATCTGATGCCTTGCATTTCGGGAAATAATTGAAATAGCAGCTGATTTGCTTTGTTAATACTGCTATGAACACATTTTAAGCCTTTATGATTATACTAGCAATTTATAACATTTCAAGCATAGCAAATATTATTTTATAAGATGTTCCAGAAATGTGCTAGTTTCATTTTTCCAAATTGTATAAAATAGCATGGGCCTTTTAATAATTTGTAAAACAGTATTAAACATAGTGTGTTAACCTTGATTTGAAAAACAAAATGTAATCAGAGCAGGCTTGGAAATAATGTATAACGATGTAAGATGGACGAAAAACAAACAATTGGGGAAAGGAAGCCAAGCTGATAAGTGGTGTTAGTTTTGGCTTCCCAATAAATAATTAATAATGTATGAATAAATACCCTTTACCCAATTCAGTGTGTTTGAAATAAATTCTACATCCTTTGGATACGCTGTAATGGGTTGCATTAATTCGTAGCATCTGCAAAAGTTTAGAAAAAGTAGATCCAGTAGTAGCTGGTTTTCCGATGCTGTGCACGAGGTTTAAGCAGTGTAATTGGAGCCCTGTGGGCTAGAGGTAGGCAGCGACCTTCGTGGAAAGCAGTTGGAGTCCTAGGTGGGTGGTAACGGCTGAATTGGAAGCGGTTTTGGAGCGGTCGAGCTACAGGAGTCGTTCTGCAAGGCTTGTATTTGCAGGCCAACGGATAGAGAGGAGCTAAGGCATCGTGGGACTTACTGGGAGCTCGAGTTAAGCTCTAGTTTCAATTGAAAAAGCAACATAAACGTTAGGAAGGTTTATCCTAAAAGATTGAATGTAGTGATTTGCAAATGGCGTCGGCTTTTTGTGCATTTCCGGCAGGCGCATTATTTGAGTGTTTTTTGTCCGTGGCGTGTATTTATTTACTTTTATTGTTATCACCTAGGCAACGCTTTAATTACGTAATCATTGATAATTTGTAAAAGAATAGCGAGCTTGTTTTGCGGAAGTGTGAGGTTGGATCGCCATATTTGAATTTGGTTCCCATTAGTTAAAATATCCAGTATTGGAGCGGTCCCAGTGGTTAAATGGGCATTGTTTGCAGTGTTTATAATGTTAAATTAGTTAAAATATAACACGATAATTATCTTGATAGCAAATATATTTCCAATAATTTATACGAATCAAGATAATATTTGCTAGGATGTAGAAATCCGACCCATATGAGATAGTCATTTATTTTACACAAAATTAATAATATTACAATAGCCGATAGGGCATATTCATAATAATATATATTGTTTAAGAATTAATAGCTGATTATTGTTATTCATTAAAATGTCTTTTAAGTCTACGAAATGGCTATTACCCATTAGATAGTTTTTATTATCTAAAAGTGAAATCGATGTCGGAAGATTATTTTTAAGAGTTTGGTAGTTAGTCAACAAAAGGGTGTAATCGAGAATTTTTATTCTCGTCCATTCAACTCTTAATATGGCCAGGTGATGACAAAGGGGATGATCGACAATGTCCTTTGAAACGCTTAAGATTTTAACATGGTATTTTTGTGTACGTGTTTAACATCATAGGTATCATATTTCTAAATTGTAGCGACTATATAGTGGCCGATAAATTTAGGATTTTCTTTATTTCGCGAATTTGTTTTTACGTAAACTTCTTCTTCACTTTTTAATGTCTTTGTTTTGTCGAAATTTATTAAATTTATCGTATCGTGTTTCTTTTGAGGAACTTTGTCCTCCTGAAGTGCATTATACGAATGTATTATTTGTTCTCTAGGATTAATTACGTAATTTCTGAAAAATTGTTGTTTATAGGCAGGTCGAAAAAGTTCTTGTTATGGGTATGTCCAAATACTATTTCAAAAGGTAATATTAAATTTAAATAAATAGTGTGATATTTTAATTCATTATGCAATATTGTATTTTTTATGTTCGGGCATTTCTTCTTAAGAGTGTGTAAGTGTCTATTAATGTAGAATGAAAACGTTCTCCTGGGGAATTTGATTCGCGATGATAGGATGTCGTTACTGTGTTACATCGACTATGTTGCTAGAGCGTAATTGATAAGCTTGAGCAAATTTCTTCCATATGGATTGTATGAAATGGTCGATTAAAAGTTGGGAGTAATTGAAAGAGTTGCTTTATAGGATTTCTGTTATATTCTTGTGTTCTACAAACTTGGCAATATCGTTACTCATACCTTTCCAAAAATATTTTCTTTGTAGGTGTTTGATTGTTTCGGATATTCTTCTGTGATTTGTTTTACCATGGTAGCAATTAATAGTTTGATTGTTTTATTTTGTTTCGGGGTTATGTATGTGACTTACGTAGCATATTTATGAAATTTAAGGGTGTCTCCATTTTTTATAAGTGGATAATCTTTATCGTTATTTAATTGTGTTCTATCATTATTCGATGATATTCTAAGCATTGGTATATGTAAATCAAATGATTCGGATATGGTTGGAGTTTCTACACGATTCGGGAATGTGCTAAGATTATCAGGTAAAGGTTCCGGTGTATCTAGCCGGTTATAGTCGATGGTTAGGCGATCAATTTGAATACGGGGACGAGAATCTGCTACTTTGTTTTTCTAGGAAAACATCGAAATTAAATTCTTCTAATTTTAAAGCCCACTTGTAAGTTTTGAGTCAAAGTAGAGGTCTATGGTCTGTAAAAATCGTAAATTTAGTTTCAAATAGATAAGGTCGAAATTGTTTTGTAACCGATACAATGACTAATAATTCGCGTTCTGTGGTACCCTATTTTTGCACGATATCGTTTAATTTACGTGAAGCGAAACTAATGGGTTTACCATCTTGTGAAAGAACTGCACCAAGAGCATACTTTGAAGCATCAGCAGTGAGTTCAATCGGTTTATTAAAATTTGGATATTGCAAAATTGGTTGGTTAAAAGGCTTTTACAATAATCGAAAGCATCTTTGAAATTTTTGGGTGTGGATAAATTTGCTTTCTTTCTTTAAACAATAAGGAATTTAATCATTTTTGTAGTATTTTATAAATTTTCTATAGTATCCGAAAATTCTTAAATTTTTTGTTACGTAATGGGAAATTTTAGTAACTTTGATTTCAGAAGGGTCCGGTTTTATTCCGTTAGATGTTATCATATAGCCTAAATGTTTTAAATTTTTAAATTGGTTTTGTACATTTTTGAAATACGTTTTTGGTTCGTTCGATGTGTTGTTATAGTAAAATTGAATAAACAATATTACGTTGTCAAGGTATACTAAACATTGATTTGGTGTCAATTCTGTTAAAGCGGTATTTATGGTTTTTGAAAATTGCGTAGCGAATTTTTCAAACCAAAAGGCATTCTTTGAAGTAAAAATGTCCTTCTGTCGAAAAAGGTGTTTTTCTTTATCTTGCAGATTAATTTCAATTTGGTGGAAACCGGAAACTAAGTCAAGAGTCGTGAAATATTCAAAATTGTCTCTATTCGAGGTATATTAAATTTATCATCAATGGTTTGTTCATGAAGTTTTTTGAAATCGATAATGATTCTGCACTTTTGTTTGCTTGAAGCATTACGTTTTTTTTTGGAACTACCCAAATTGGAAATATGGAAGGTAATTTGCTTGCTTAGATTATATCTTCTTTAAACATGTTTTCAATTTGTTGTGTGACTTCTTGTCGGTGTATATGTGGTCATCGGTACGTTTTAGTAAAAACTAGCTGTAGCCTGCGGCACATGCCACATTTAAAATTCCGCGAGTTAGATAGATATAGATACTTTACTTGTGCCATTACAAAAAAAATGTTTTACACACCTCTATTATGACAAATGCCACACCAAATACATACAATATATATACAATTCACATTTAATTATACAGTGTGGTCCATTAAGTGTGCAACAAATGGGAAATTTTTTTATTAGTTGTACAATCAAAATTTAAACATTGCCAAAAGTTAGTGCATGTGCGATAACCATATCAGATGCCCTTAGAATGGCTTCAAGTCAAACAATATACAGGGCAGGACAAAAAATATGAAATTCGTTCAAGAACAAAGTTACCTTATTTCAAAAAATATAGCAAAATTTTATTGAGAAAAGTTGTTTAGAATTAAAAGTTATGCCCAAATACAAAGTCACGGCCTCCTATTCGAATTTTGATTCTTTTTTGGAAAATTTTGTATTACCCCCGTATGATACATATTTTTATTATTTTGATTTTATATGTATTTAAAGTAGCCACAAACACATCCCTTTTAAATAACTTTTAGCAACTTGAAGCGTATTTGTAAAATTTACTTGGATTTATATTTTTTTAGGTAAGCGTCCACTTCATGTTTGTTGCAACGATATTTAACAGAACTTTAGAATTTCGCAAATATTCTGTTTAACAAGGCAAATGCTTTACTAATAATAATTTACATATGAAAAACTCTTAATAAAATCAGAATAATAAAAATATGTATCATAAGGGGATAATACAAAATTTTACAAAAAAAGAATCAAAATTCGAATAGGAGGCCGTGAATTTGTATTTGAGCATAACTTTTGATTCTAAACAACTTTTCTCAATAAAATTTTGCTATATTTTTTGAAATAAGGTAACTTTATTCTTGAACGAATTACATATTTTTTGTCCTGCCCTGTATATTGTTTGACTTGAAGCCATTCTAAGGGCATCTGATATGGTTATCGAACATGCACTAACTCTTGGCGGTATTTAAATTTCGGTTTTACAACTAATAAAAAAATTTCCCATTTGTTGCACACTTAATGGACCACACTGTATACATATTTATTCCTAATAATAATAATTGCATTTATTGGTAATCAATTCAATATATACAAAACATATACACATAATATGTATATAGTGTTAGTGTTAAAACTAAAAGTAATAGCATTATTAAAGTTGTTCAGGCTACCAAAACGGCAAATTCAGATTACTATTTAAAATAGCATCTGCTCTTCCACTGACCCTACGTAAAGATAAAAAATATTAAATAATTAACGACAATAACTGTAGACCAATAATACTATCGTAATGTTAAACATATACGTGTGTACATAAAGTATGGAATAAATTCATTATCTAGAAAAGGGAAAGCTTTTCGGAAAACTCCTCAGACATGTCAACCTTTGTTTTAAGATGCGCATTTTTTGACGTTCTAGTCTCATTGGTGACATCATTACTGTTCCGGATATGACGTCATCGAAATTTTTTTCAAATGGCAACCTTTATTTTTGATATCGCCATTTGAAAGAGCATATTTTTCTGCATACAACACATCAAAATTTTTGTCATGTTACATAAGGAAATTTTCGATAAAATTAATGTTATAGTGATTTAAAATTAATTTATTTTATTCAGTTAATTGAACAAACTAATTAATTCAGGGGACTCTAAAACGTGAAGATCTGTTGAAAACTCAATTTGTAATTTTTGAGGTGAATCCAATACTTCCTTTATCGTAAAAGGAAGTAAAAAACATACGTTTTGTATTGACAGCCATGAAAAGTCATAGTGACAATTTGGAAAGTACCGAAAGATCAAATGTTATACGTTTGGCAGTACTGAAGTGTATTGTCAGTCTATGTCAAATTCGAGAGGTTAATAGGTTAAGTTTTGTTTGTTATTTGACACAGATTGACGCAAAACTTAACGTACAAATTTCGAATATGGCATAGCTTGACAGTGCTACCAACACTGCAGTAGTAAGTGACATGGTTTTATCCCACTAATGAAATAAAGTAATTTCATTATTCCACTAGTGGATAAAGTGGTACTTTAGACGGTTCATAAGTGTGGATAAAACTTCAATTATAAGGTGATTGTGGATAAAATGTCTTTTTTGCTATAATAAAAAGAGTGGTTTTTTATGACTTAGAAAGAGATCTTTACAAAGCTAGGAAGGACTTCAGTTTCAACACTTAATTAATTAGTTTGTTCAATTAACTGAACAAAATAAATTAATTAAAATTAATTAAATCGTTATAACATTAATTTTCTCGAAAATTTCCTAATGTAACATGACAAAGATTTTGATGTGCTGTATGCAGAAAAATATGCTCTTTCAAATGGCGCTGTCAAAAATAGAGGTTGCCATTTGAAAAAAATGTCGATGACGTCATATCCGGAACAGTAATGATGTCACCAATGGGAATAGAACGTCAAAAGATGCGCATCTTAAAACAAAGGTTGACGTATCCGAGGATTTTTCCGAAAAACTTTTCCTTTTCTAGATAATGAATTTATTCCATACTTTATGTACACACTGTATGTAAGAAAGCGATTATGCTGCACCGATTTGGTGATTAAGTAGAATTTTAAACAGATTAGAGTTAAATTTCTCAGGTGAACAGGTTTTGAGATACTCCGGCAAAGAATTGTATAAATAAGCTGTATTGCAAGAAAAGGATCGCTCATACATTGCAGTTTTGTGATATGGAGGCGTAATTAGATTTCTATTTCGCGTATTAACACTATAAACATCACATCTAAATTCAATTTTATTAAGTAAATAAGAGGGTACTTTATTTGAGATAATTATGAAACAATGTGGCTGAATGAAGTATTCTACGATTGTGCATATTTAGCCATTTAATTTCGTCAAGTTTATGTGTTATGTGATCAAATTTTCTAATACCATAAATTAACCTCAGGCATGTATTTTGCATACGCTGAATTCTTTTACTGTCCGCACTGTCTATACACAGCCCATATACGATGTCACAATAATTGAAATGAGATAAAACAAGAGACTCAGAAAGTAGAGATTTAATTATTTCATTAAGCAAAAAACGGTTGTGGTAGATCATTTTTAAATTCAAGTAACATTTTTGTAAAGTGGCAGAAACATGTTTTTTAAATCTTAATTTATCATCAATAAGCAAACCTAAGTTTTTTACACAATCGTTGACTTGTAATGTGAAATTGTTTACTTTAATATCAGTATTTAGTTTAATGTCTCTCGCTTTAATCCCACCAAATATCATTACGTAGGATTTTGAGGCATTAATTCCTAGGTTATGTTTTTCCGAGAATTCAATAAGATTTTTAAGATCGGTATTTATTTATAAATTTGCAACATGGGCATTATCAGAATCAAAAGTATAAGTTAATTGAGTATCGTCTGCGTATAGGTGATATTGACAGTACTTTAATGCACTACTCAATTTAAAAGTATAAATAATATAGAGCAGCGGACGCAGAATTGATCCTTGAGGCACACCCTGTGCAATTTTTAACAATTCAGATGTTGTATCTTTGACTACTACAGTTTGAGTCCTGTCAGTTAAATAGCTTTTTAAAAACTCCATTGCACTTTCATCAAAACCGATAGAGTGTACAATAGCAATTAACACGTCATGACTTATCGTGTCGAAAGTTTTGGAATAGTTTAGCATAATAACTGTGTTTAGTCTGTTATTGTCAAGAGCAGTGAAGATATCGTCAGTTATATTTAAAAGTGCAGTTATACAGCTATAGCCTGGTCTAAAGCCAGATTGAGTATCTGCAATGATTTCAGAAGTTTCGACGTAATGCCTTATTTGTAATGTCATAACTTTCTCAAGTACCTTCAAAAGACATGGCAGAATACTAATCGGCCTCAGGTCTTTTTAGTCAGTCGGTGTGCTAATTTTGGCAATTGGTATGACTTGAGCATTTTTCCAAGTGTTAGGAAATGTGGAACTGAGTATACATGAATTAATAATGTTGGTTATTATAGGTAATAAAAACGGGTAGCAGAGTTTTATCATTTTTACACTTAAATTATCAGATCCAACAGCATTGGTTTTAATTTTATTTATGATTTTTGACACATCCACCTCGGTGATAGTATTAAAAGTAAATTCAGTTTCAAATTTTGTAAATTACTGTTTGAGTAAAAAGGTAAAAGATCTTTGTTAGTAACCGAAGACATGGAGTTAGCCAAATCAATGAAAGCATTATTGATCTTATTAGCATCACTTAGACTATGAGGAATTGCTATTTTTCCATGGCTGTCAGTGATGTTAATTTTCTACAGCTCTTTCCAAATGGTATTAAACCCATATTGATTTAATTGATAATTAAAGTATCTTTCTTTCTTGTTTAATAGCTAATGATGTATAATTACGTAAAGATTTCCCAGTGGTTTTTCGTCTTTTTAAATTTTATTAAGGCTTTATCTTTAAGAGACATCATTAATTTTATATTGGAGTCATCCATGGGGATTTGGATGTAGAAATTTTTACAGTTTTAACAAACGCATGGAAATGAAATCAGTTTACTACTAAGTTTGTGTTGAACATTTCAATTTTATCATTTATATTGATTAAATTTATTAAATTGAGCCGTGGAAGACACTGCAGGTCGTTATAGAACTCCTCATAATCAAAGTTAGCAAAATCGCGTAAGTATACAAAATCTTTTGCGATGCAATTTACATTTAATAGGGTAGTCACTATAAACCAACCAATGATCGGATAATCCATGTACATCAGTCGCACCGTAATTGCCTATATATTTTTTATCGTTTACCAAAATAAGGTCCAGTAATGTAGAGCTCTTTTTAGTAATGCGTGTGGATGTCTCAATTAGTTGCTTAAACCCGCAACTCTCCATTATAGCAAATAATTTTTCAGTACTTTTATCATTTATAGATAACATATCTATGTTAAAATCACCCAGACACACTACCTCGTTCGTCATATGTGCAATAAGTGAAAAGGAGTTTTCCAAGGCATCAATAAAGTCAGCGCATCCAAACTCCTGCCTTCGATAAACTGTTCCTATGACAATCGTTAATTTTTTTTTAAATAATTTTGATCCATAACTGTTCAACAGCTATACTACTACTTGCTGTAGGAATAATAGAAAATTGTAAATTTGTTTTAATGTAGATATCTATTCCTCTTCCCCATGTATCGGTTATTCGATCTTTGCGCAAAATTTTGTAGTCAGTAATTTTAGGCGATAGCAATGTTTCTGTCACACCAACCATATCACAATCCAAGGACTGTACAAAATCCTTAAAATTATTGAAGCCATCTAGTAGCGACCGAATATTTAAATGCGCAACCTTAATAATGCCACCACTCATCTGAAAAGAAACAATATTATAAAACAGACAAAATAGATTAAGCAATTGATCAACATCAGCAGATACTCATAAACCCCAAAATTATTACTATAAACAAACTTTATATAATTACTCATAAAAATGAATAATTTGGCAGTATGAGATGCGCGCAGATCTTTATGTCACGAAAGTCAGCCAAACTTACAGACTGGAGTGAAATAATAATAAATGCCACTTATTCAGTTCCATAACAGCATGATTTACCTGCTCGTTGGTAATAACCGTCTTGTTGTTTGATTTTACTGGGCGAATTGTTTGTCCATCTGCTGGTTTGGCATGTCACGAAAGCCAGCCAAACTTGCAGACTGCAGTGAAATAATAATAAAAAACGTCTTTCTCACTTGTAAAAGGCGTACTTAATAATTAAAAATCTGAAAATTTGTAAGTTATGTAACGTAAACTGAAAAAAAGACACGCCTTTTTAGCTTCGATTTCTTTGCTTCGGCGCTGGGGAGAGTTCAGTTACCCAGAAATTAAATTAAACAAAATGTAGTTGCCTTCGACGTTTTAAAAACACAATTAATAGGCATAATAAGTAATTGTTTTCTGTGATAATATCGCTATCAAAAGTAATGGCACGTTTGTTTAAAAAACCCCGAAAATAGAAACGTATGATTGCAACCATGGTACTTTTGATGGTGTAAACATGGCCTGTAGTGTTCTGCATTATTATATAGGTATGATGATGATGATGATGATTGGAGTGTCCGTTTTCGTTCGTAAACGATGTTTAGTTAAATTTTTATGCGATAGCGGAATTTCAAAAGTATAAGTAATTTCTTTATAGTCTAAGCATAGGTTTGTTATCGAAGTGACTGTTTATTTGAATTTTGTCTTTTATATCAGTATAACCTTCTAGGATAAGAGGTTGGGATATAATTAATGTTTGCGATTTATCTGGTGTGTTTATTAAACTTATTATATTTAGAAGGAAATTTTAGTTAAGTGCTACTTTATATCCGTCTATTCCTACTGCAGGTAAAGCACCAAATTGTTTTGTTCGAGGGGGTAATGTAATATGTCATAAAGTATCTTGAAAGGGTTTCATTTTAGAAAAATTACGTTGATTGCTTTTTTGTTCCTCTTGTTTTAATTTTAATTGGTTATAATAAAAGGATACCGCGATCTTTTCAGTTTAAATATGCATCTATCGATAATCGATATTTGCAAGAAAGTTATGAAAAAAAATGATTGTATAGGATAAATTGGATTTTGGTTTTATTGGAGAAGTTTCTAACGAGAAATTTACAGGTTTTCCAGTGTCCTCATTATCATCCGGATTATACGGATAAATTTCCTCGAAAATTGAGCGACAAGCTACCAAAATATTACAAATATGATATCAACATTTGCATTAACATTTATTTCAAACAATCATATTGTAAGTTAACATATCCCGGAAGACGGCAACGGCATTAAATTCTTAAACTTGTATGAAGAAACATCATAACTAGCCTACGAAAAGTGCATAAATTCTCTAATTTTAAAAATGAATGCCATATTTTTCCAGAAATAAATTCCAAATTTTATGTCGTCGCCGTCTAGATATACCTTTAAAGCAACGCTACTCAGAATATCAGTGCTATCATGAGAAGAGAAACGATGATTTTTGTTATATGCCAGACCACGAAAATGAGCACTTTTGAGCAGCTTTAAAACAGCCTTAAGGTAAACGGAAAAAGTCTGTAGTTGGGTCTAATGTTCGGTAGTATGTTCCACAGTGATTGTCGTTTGCCATTTCAGGGTTTCAGGTGTGTCCTAGTCATAATAAAATTCTTGATCGTAGTGGGGGTGTTGGTTGTATTAAGGTTCAACTTGTTGTTGGGCAGAGACATACTTGTTAAATAGTTTTTTGAGATGGAAATTTCTTGGTTTGTTAGATTGTTGTATGTAATTAATTGGGTCTATAATTTTGGTTAAATGGTGGATTGCATATTCTTTAATTTCGGGTGCCTAACTGTTGAGAAGTTGAGCATTTATGAATGGTGCTTGTTTCCATGGGTTCAGGCTGATGATTTGGACTCATGGGTGGCTTGTAAGAGTTCACGACCCGCCAAAGAACATAAAACCGTTACACAAACCCTTGCTTGAGTTCACAAGGTATTAGGCACTTTAAGCCAACAACTGCTGGGTATTTATCTACAAAGACGACTCCGTCTAAGCCGAAATTTATGCAGCCGGCTTACTATTAAGTATACCTAATATATAGGCCAGGACCTCGTCTTTTCGCCTCGTCTGCAACCACTTAAACTTATACTTAATTGTAAAAAGCCAACATATGGGACGTGACTAGAATCAGAATGCCACACTGAGATAAAAACGAACAACCGAGCGAGCTAGTTTAAGATAATCTCTGAAACTTAAAATTGATAGGGCTGTTATAAATTATAACTTTGGAACAAAAAGGTACATGTCGGGCATGGTTTCAATTAAAAATTTTATTGGAAAAAAATAACCTAAGTTTTGGAGTTTGAAAGAACAGCAACCAGTTAAATTGAGACTTTTTCATTTGTTGCCTACTCCGCAACTTTGGCAAATTGTATAAAACGTATTTAAATCGGGCCGAGGGAAAGAAGTCAAGGTTTGGTGCACGTGATAGCTCCGCGAGTTATCCGGAGTACTGATAAAACAGATTACTTCTTGCCTAACTTTGATTTCTTTGCGTGAAACACACTATAACATAGCATTATCTTAGCTGTTTTTCGGTTTGTGGTTCATTTCAACTTCTTGTCTGACTTTTATTTTACTAATTTAAGCCATCCCAATCTGACATCGCAGTACCTTAGCTGTTACTAGGTTTGGAATTCTCACCAACTTCTTTCCTAACTGTTACTTCTGCTACGTAAGGCGCCCAGCTTTCCTTGCTGCTAGTATCCTTCATAATTTTACCACGACGCTAGAAGTGGCCCCGTCGATGATGCCTTTATATTTTATAGCGCAAGTAGAGTTAATTCCCTAAAACCTTACCAAAGTGCTCCAAGAACACTGGGCTAACTGAACGAATCCACCGCCAACCGGATTGCGCAATTATGGCCTTCGGGACGCACATAGTACTTGTAAGAGTATGTAGTGCATTTACACCTCTTCTTCTTCTTCTTCTTCTTCTTCAGCCTAGAGTGGTCCACTCCTGGACATAGGCCTCTCCAATAAGTTTCCATTCTTGTCGGTCCTGAGCTACTCCAATCCAATTCTTTCCCGCGGTTCGCTTAATGTCATCGGCCCATCTTTTTGGGGACCTACCGACACTGCTTTTTGTTTGTCGTGGTCTCCATGGCATAATTTTATATGTCTATGTCCTGCCGCGCGATATGTCCCGCTCATTGCCATTTCAAGTGTGCAATCCTTTCTATAACATCTGTGACCGCTGATCTACGTCGAACTTCTATGTTGAGTATTCTGTCCCGTAAGCTTACGCCCAGCATTGCTCTTTCCATGGCTCGCTGTGATATTCGCAGCTGTTCGGCACTTTTTTTTGTGAGGGCTACAGTTTCCATTCCATAAGTTGTTACAGGGAGGATGCAGCTCTTATAAACTTTTTTCTTTAAATTGATTGGAATATCTTTGCTTGTAAGTATATGCCGTAGTTTTCCAAAGGCGGCCCATGTTAGAGCGATTCTTCTTTTGATCTCTAGAGATTGGTTTTCTTTTCCAAGGGTGATAGTATGTCCTAGATAGACGTACTCATTGACAAATTCTATTTGATGGTTTTGTATGTTAACGACTTCCATGTTTTTACTTATAATTTTTGTTTTATTAAAGTTTATGTTTAAACCAATTTGTTGGGAGGCGTTCTTTAGTTGTTCTAACATGGTTTGTAATTGTTTTAGATCGTCACTAACGATGACCACGTCATCGACGAAGCGGAGGTGGTTTAAGTAGCTTCCATCTATGTTTATTCCAAAGTTTTCCCAGTTGAGGTGTTTGAAGACATCCTCCAAAGCCAAAGTGAAAAGTTTAGGGGATATAACATCACCCTGACGTACACCTCTCTCCAATTCAATTAGAACTGTTTTCAAGTCGTCGTCAATCTTAACATGTATTGTGGAGTCCTCATATATATCCTTAAGTATCATAGAATATCTGGAGTCAATGCGTGCGTTGTTCATAGCTGTTAGAAAGGACCATTTTTCTATCGTATCAAATGCCTTATGATAGTCCACAAAAGCAATATGTAGTGGAATGTTGTATTCTGTAGTCTTTTCTATGAACATTCTGATTGTCTGAAGGTAATCTATTGTACTAAAGCCCTTTCGAAACCCGGCCTGTTCATTTAGTTGGAATGAATCTAATTTTTGTGTTAGTCTATTGGTTATAATTTTGGAAAAGAGTTTATAAAGGTGGGAGAGAAGGCTAATGGGAAGGTAATTTTCTATGTTGGTCTTTTCTCCTTTTTTAAACAACAAACCAACTTCTGAATGTTTCCAAGCACGTGGTATTTTCCCTTCTATTAGGCAGCGGTTGAAGAGGTTTTTTTAAAGCATATATAAGCGAATCACCTCCCATTTTCACCATTTCACTTGTGATACGGTCTTCGCCAGGTGCTCTTTTATTTTTCATTTGGAGTAATGCTTTTTTAATTTCGTTTTTAGTTACCTCTGACAGGTCTTCTGAACCTACGTTTAATATTTTCTTTGTTGGGATGGGGTGTTCTGGCATTGTTGTGGAGTATAGTTTTTGGTAGAATTTTTGGACTGCTTGTGCTATATCTTTTCTGGTTGAAACTATAGTGCCTTTTTCATCCATTATTTTAAGTATTTACACCTAGCATTAATAAAGATTATTAGACCTCCATGCCTTTGTCTCTTTTCGATGTGCGAGCCAAAGGTCTCCAGCTTCTATTCGACTTGAATGAAGGTACAATAAGTACAGATGCACAGGGAGATCGGTCGTAATCAAGCCGAGAAACGCTCCAGTAACCCAGAAAAAGCCTAACGTATTTAACCCACCTTAAATCCAACCAGAATGTGCACTGTTGCATTACAAAGATAAACTATTTAATGGACCAACTAAAATTGTTAAAAAAGGAAGCATAAAATAAAGTGAGTCTTCATCATCGCATGAGAACCATGAAGTTTTATATGAAGAAAGTGGCCAATATCGATATAAATAAAGAAGAAGTGTTGAATGAATCTTCCGACGATAATGCATAGGAATTAAGAGCTTTTAAAACAAACGACTACTTTATTTCAAGATTTTTGTATTACGTCGATGAACGCTCTAACAATTAATCGTACCAAACTAAACCAATCTCCATCATAATGCTCTTCAAAACAAACCACATAGCGGATTGTGAATACCCAAAACTGGTTCCGCGAGCACTGCGTTTAACGAGGCCCGCTAACTAAACTCGGGTAGTAGGGTGTAGGTTAACACTAAACTGAATATAGCTAAATATAGACGCCACCAATTTAAATAATCAACAATTAGCAAATCTAAACTGGAAACATTTCTGATATGAGTATCGTTAACTTGCAATGACAATGAAATATCAACAGTGGTTGCCTCTATATATTGCAAACGAAAATTGCAAAAACCCATAAGCCACCAAACAGATACCAATTCATAAAATATCCCCAAAACTATCCACCATCCACAAAGAGCCTCAAAATTAAAAACCATATATAAAAAGACTCCACCAAAAAGAAACTAATTCATAAATACTATACACCATCCATAAAAAACCCCAATATACACAAAAAGCCCTATAAAAAGAGTAGCATTAACTCACATGAGTGTCTTTTACTTACACATCTTCTCGATGCATTCAACAGTTTTTAAATGCGCGTTTTGCAGTTCTACGCCGAATAATCCGGAGGTGCTGACCTAAAAATTGAATGAAATTGCATCACAAAGCTGCTAAATAGAGATACTCATATGGTTTAACAAATATCGCTGAAGCCATTCAACTCCACCGTCTAAGTGATGTCCCAACACTAACTATCCACAAATAAGGATTGGGAACAACGACCACTCAGCTTTTCCATCGAAGCAAGATTTTTTCAATTCGGGGCGAAACGAAACTTTCACAGAAACCTTAACGAATTGCTTGCTACTCTGTCAGTTGATATTTTCTTATTTTCTTGTTCCTAAGCGACCAATACAATGTGATGCAATAACATTAAAATACCTAATCAGAACTACTCGTAGGAAGTTACTACACCACCGCATTACATCGTACGGTAGCCACCCTCATAGATTCACATAGCAGGTACACAATACTACGAATCTCATTAGAGAATGTCGGATGATCTAAGACAATTTAGAAATATCACCCACAATTTGACATATTAATTCTTAATTTACATCATCTGTCAGTTAGGGTCACTTTTATGATACGAGAGACACAGCCAATCTTTAACTTTCTCATACGAAACCTTTATACGTCAAAGTAAATAGGTAACTAAGCATGTTATTTGAACTATTTAAAATTATTTCTTTCAGAAAAGCATCGCTACTAAGAAACAGCACGCACAACTCGCCGAGCAAACGCAGTTAGCAGTCCCGGCCATAAGCAAAATTGCTATTCCATATTGACGAACGAATCACATCCTTTTACTTCCTTTTACAATAAACGAAGTATTGGATTCACCCCAAAAATTGAGTTTTCAACAGATCTTCACGTTTTAGAGTCCCCTCAACCCAAAAAACATGTTTTTGTTCATTAGTCTTTTTCCTGTGTATCTCTGTGTGTGTACAGAATATATCAAAAACTAAAAGAGATATAAAGTAGAAACTTCACATATAAGTTTTGTGTACTATCTAGATGCAACAGCAAGCTTTTGAGGAAAATCGCATAACCGGAAGTATGGTGTTTATTCGTGTGATTTTTCAGTAAT
The DNA here is from genome assembly GCA_940337035.1 of Agriotes lineatus. Taxonomy (NCBI): domain Eukaryota; kingdom Metazoa; phylum Arthropoda; class Insecta; order Coleoptera; family Elateridae; genus Agriotes; species Agriotes lineatus. Next base: position 94,003,235 of record OW679203.1, on the reverse strand, counting down.
CTTATTTTTTTTCAAAAACGGTTCCTAACAATTTTTTTCAAACTTTGTTTTTAATGTGTTTTGATGTGAGATAGGTCATTTTCCAATTGAATATCTCTAAAATGGGTCCCTGGTTTTTCATATAATGTAGTAGCGAAGCTAAAAACAAATTTTTGACTAATTATAAGATCACTGTAAAAGGAAGTTGTGTGCGTGTATCACACCAGATTTTTTACCTTCTTTTTATAGTAATTAAGTTCGTTTAGGGCAACTCAAGTGAGACAGAATAAGTTCGAATAATAGGCTAATGTCAAGATATGTGAAGAAATCTCTAAATAGCCAAATATTCGTAACACTTCATGGATAATAATTATTATTTATGTGGTCACTATATAGTGTAATGGTATAGTGCTTACAGCAGTTCTTGTTGCAAAACTAAGACACGAAAATGAAAGCAAGATTCAAATAGGCCCAGAATTGGTATTTTGTTTATGGCAACATTAAGTAATTACTATACACTAATAAATACACAAGATATGATTGGCAGTAACTGTAATTTGATTGACAGAGGTTGGCATTAGATGAAACAGAATCGGAAGGGTTACGTTTAACTTAATATTCATTAATTGTGCTCGTTATGGCAAATCAACTTAATTTATGTGACTGACAGATTTGAGATTGTAAAGTCAAGGCCACATTGTGAATTTGATAAGATATAGAGATGTTTGCGGCGTTACGAAAGTTATATGCAGCGTTAGTAATTATATTATGAGGCCAACATACGACAACGCAGCTAAAAGGTAAGAAGCAGTTTAAGGAAGGATAGACTGCAAAGAGCATTGATAAGGCAACATACGATACGAGAAAAACAATAGTGCAGTGCTAATCAGGGCTAATTAAAACTATTGTGAAAAAAGCAGCGAAGTGAGGTTAAAAAGTGCTACGATTTGACATTTACGACAAAAATAATTTAGTTTCTAAGAAAAATATTGTATAAAAAACTTACTTGAGAACAATAATTGTAATATGTTGCTAGGATACGAGATGTTTTTTATTATCGTTGATAGGCGAAGCGATGTGAAATCGCACAAGTTGTTTAATTTTGAATATAAAAAGTGTTGATTTTATTAATCTCCAGTCGGCAAAGTTCCTTTGTACAAAAATTCATCGAGTTATAAAGTGCCACTTAAGCGGGAAGTGCTTCTGAAGTTACGCCCACTTATTCCAACTTTGGGGCTTGCTTTCGAGCAGTTTTGGGATATCGGCAAGCTGAAGTTTATATCAATTATGTAAAGGAGAGCTTCCTTGATACCTACGTCCAGAGAGCAGAAGCCGGGAATACTCCAGAGATAAATTAGAACCGTGGCGTCCCTTGGAAAGTGCCGTTGCAGAAACCAGGTCCACATTTCGACATAAATTTGAACAGGAAAGGGGTTTAGAGGGGCCTTCAGCATTGCCCACCGCTTGTAGCAGACATTGTATGAGGTTCCAGCTGCCAGGGTCCTTCAAGGGGTAACTACAGACTTGACGTCCTTTGATTTTGCGTCGGATTTGGATCCCAAAGCAGGAAGCAGAAGAATTGCCAGTTTACGCTTTCCTTTGCTGACATCAAAAAAGAAACAAAACAGGTTAACCCCACCACTTGAGTCATAAATTGCATTGTTAATTACCTGCGGTAAAATTTGTTGCTTGTTGGGAAAATTTGCGTTCATTTATGCTAAATGTTGTGTTTTAATCATCTTTGTTTTAAGGTCAATTTGAAGGTTAAACTGCCAGACTAGTAAAGTTGGTCATTTGCCATACTTGTGTAAAAGTCATACTCGACAGTAAATGTATACTGGATGTTACAACCCCACCCTAGCAGATTTTGAGTTTTCTCATGCAAAGCCGGAACATTTATTTTATATTTGGTTGCCAATAAATAAAATAGGAAAGGCAAGAAACCATTTGTTTTGCAGTAATTAATACAATGTACAAAGCATAATTTTTAATAAGCACTGAGGTAACAACATATGAATTCGTATTAAAACCACTTGTGTTTGTTGTGAATTGTCCCTATTTATTTAATTTATTTATAACAAACTTATTGCTGTTGAAGTGTCCTGTACGATAGATCAAATTTTGAAAGGTGACAGTAAAAATTGCCAAAAAGGTCTCTCAATTAGAAATGTTAGGAGACGAGGAATTTGCAACACTTTTTCTTATTCGGTTATTGTTTATATTCAAATTCTTAATGAAAACGACACATGGTAAAAACGTAGTTTTGAGATTTCAGAACAATGAAACTGTTTTATATGTAACTTAAACAATCTTAATGTACCTTATTTAAGATAGCCAGATTTGTTATCTATGGTAAATAATAAGTAGTACGGTTATTATCGATGACTTTTTAATGAAAATTATGAGTTACAATCCCAAAGCTGAAAATGTATTGAGTTCGTAGGACGAATTGTATTTTCTTGCATTGGGATTATAAGGAAATAATATTCTTCAGAAATTATACATTATTAGGCGTACTACGAATTATATTTAGGAAGATAATATAATGATTTAAAATATATACCAGAGAGTGCGTAACACTATTTTATTACGTGAGTATCAATGTTTGTCCCCAACATACTTTTTGTTGATTTTTATTGGTAAAATACACGACCTAACCTAAAAAAATCAACTGACAGTTCTCAATTAGTTCATTTGAGATGTGAAACAAAACCAAGTTAGCTTTATCTATTTTTATTTGTATTGACTACAATCGCTTATAAATAAGTGTGTTTTTCTTCAAACGTCAGTAAAATGTGAAATTATACTGATTGATTGATGATGCTAAAGTGTCACTTTATTGCCATGGCATCTAAAGACTTTATCTGCCGCTCGTCAGCGGCAGATAATTTTTTTTTCTATAGCAGATGTTAAAGTGTGCTTTTATTAACTCAAAACAAAAGGTGAAGTTTTACTTTAACAGCAAGGGTAGATAAAGTAGCAGTTTAACATCAAGGATAGATAATAGTATATTATGGGACAAGTGGTTGAAATAAACTTTCAACGTTGAGAGTGGTTTTTTTCAACGAGCGAAGCGAGTTGAAAAAAGTAACTCTAGACGTTGAAATTTTATCAGACACGAGTTGCATATACTATTTTTTCTACAAATTTTCACAAATTTTAACAAACTAATGCAATTTAGAAAAACTTAAACATAAAGTGACATTTCTCTTGTAAACAATTGATTGTCAAACAGTTTGAAATCCCAGTAGTCCGAACATTTCAATCTCTAGTGGTTGAAATGCAATTTCAACCACCGGAATCCATGTCAAAATGACTGATTTCAATGTCATGAGTAGAAAAAGTAATTTAATTTTCTAACTTTTGTTTAACTTAAATATGACAGCTTCGTATTATCGTAGCAACCCAATCTAGCTACTGACATTTTGAAATGGGATTGACTGTCCTTATTTTCTTTTGAAATTGTTAAAGTTCTTGCTATAGAAAAAATATTGTATTATACACGACGATAAAGTTATTTCTATCCACTCTTGAATCATTAGCGTCTCGACGTTAAATGATTCACTCGTGGATAAAATTTAACTTTATCGTCTTGTGTAATAAATTACTATTATACGGCTTGATTGATGATGCTAAACTGTCACTTCATTGTCATGGCAGCGGTCAGCGGCAGATAAATTTATTTGTTTCGGATTTTGTTCACAAAGTTGTTTAACGTTTGAAGAAACAATACTATATGTTGTTCGGAGGAAAATAGTATATTATGTTATTAGGAGCAAAATTTATATTTTAAGTGGCGAGGCTGGACGGGTTATCTGCCGAGCTTGCGAGGCAGATAAGTACAGCCGAGCCACATAAAGATACTTTTGCTCCGAATAACATATAGTATTTTTTCTTCAAACGTTTTTATAACAAATTATTTACAACTTTGTGAACAAAATTCGAAGAAAATTACTTGATCTCGTCAGCGGCAGATAATATTATCTGCCGCTCGGCAATAAAGTGACAGTTTAGCATCATCAATCCAGCAGTATAATGCCATATTTTACTGCCGTTTGAAGAAAAATATCTGTATGTGGCTCGGCTGCACTTATCTGCCTTGCAAGCTACACATATAAATCGTCCAGCCACGCCACATAAAGTATAACTTTTGCTCCTAATAACATAATATACTATTTTCTTCAAACGTCAGTAAAATGTGCTATTAGACGGCTGGATTGATGATGCTAAACTGTCACTTCATTGCCATGGCATCTAAACACTTTATCTGCCGCTCGTCAGCGGCCGATAAATTAATGTTTTTCGGATTTTATTCACATCGTTTAACGTTTGAGAAAAAATACTATAGTTATTCGGAGCAAAAGTATCTTTATGTGGGTCGTAAGCTCGGTAGATAAACCGTCCAGCCACGCCATATAAAGTATAACTTATGCTCCTAATAGCATAATAATATACTATTACTGTCCCAAATATACTTACCTTTCCCTACTAATTATGATTACTTTACTTGGAGTATCTAAACTGCTTCATATAATCTGAACAACTATTTAATAATAACAGCAGGCTGTGAGTTTCCAGATTGCATTGTTAGAGATAGATGATTATTAATTTTACTGTTACAGATATTTAGTAAACGGTAATTTTCTGTTAACCTCTAGAATTGTTTAGGCATAATTCAATATTTCATGGAGTGGTGACTGCTACAATCAAAAGCTGTTCTCACTTTGCCGGTCCGTGAGGCACAACTTCGGTTATAGTTGTTGTGGCGTTTGGACATGCGCGTTTCCTAAATGAAAAATTGGTTTTTTGAAAATATTTATTGCGTTCGCAAACGTACGATAAGTTAATTAAAAAGCGAGGCATGAAGCTAAAGCCGCCTTTTAAATTCCCCAGCGATTTGCGCCTTAAAGTCGCAACCACAACACCGAGGAACGCGCCACGCGGGGCGCATGCGTGCACACCCGATCTTTTGCGGTTGCGATGGGATAGATTAAATTTCAGTATGATTTTAACGCGAGGCGGTTGTAGTCGATAAATCCGTGTGAGTGGTGCATTTTGTAAATAATCGTCGAAAATTTAAACCTTCGTGGTAAGTACAGCGCATTCCGCCCCAGGCCGCGTTTTGCGGCCCCGAACCCCAGCAGACTTGCGCCCTTAAGCCGCCCTCGCCGCGTCTTTGTTTTCTTCGGGGGAAGGATGCAAAGGAGCCCTCGTCAGGTGCATTTCCCGTTTATTTGGGCACCGGCCCCGCCTAGGCACACACCGTGCCCTTTTATTAACGGGGGCATTGTTACCGGCCCATTGTTAAGGTCGAGATCCTTGACGAATCCCGCAAACCGGTCTTCATTTTTTTCGATAAACAAATGCACTCGCCGCAGCCGGCTTCGCGTTTCTTCTGCGCGAGTCGCGTCCGTTTGTAGGTATTGGTAGGCGACGTGAAGAATTCCACGTTGGTCGCGATTTTGCGTTCGGGAGGGTGGTTAGCGAAATTTGCATACGCGGATTTGAATATCTGGAACTGATAGACGCAGGATACGGAACACCACTTCCGCAATTAATCTCTAGTTTTCACGAGCCGCTGCAGGAGATCGTATCGGCCCTCGAATTCGGCCACGGATGGCGGGCGCTCTTAAAAAACCAGGATTCCATTTGTGGGTCATTAACATCCTCCAAGAGCAAAGAACTCGCCGAATTGCCCCCCGGTTCATATGCAGTCGTGCGCCTTCGGATTTGCATGTGCCGGATTTAAAGCGCGCGCCCGGCCAATTCAAATTCAATTGTTTTGACACGCTCCGTCGTCGATCTAATTGATTCCAGTTGGTGCATTGCTTAATCGATGCCAGATTGACGCTGCCAGGCCCCATTATTTATCTCCTTTGTGTTTATTTATTTATACGAGCGCCCTGACAATCAAGTCGCACATAAAATTGTTTATACGCAGGCACGCGACTCGTGGCCGCGTTTACGCTAACCCCGATGCATGCAATTAGAAGACGAAGAGATACTATTGACACACATAAATTATCGATTGGACATTAATAGCGCTTCCGTTAAAACATTTAAAACTCCGCCTATTTGAATTTGCCGCGTTGCAACGTACTGATCGCGGAGGCCCAGACGATTCTCAGATGTTTTATATACCAGGTAGTGCTAAACTGCCGACAAGCAAAAGCCGGAATTGTAGATACTTTTTAGTGTGCATATTTGAACGTGGTTGTTAAACGAGCAGACTTTTCATAGCATTTTATTGTAAACTGAAGTTTTTAAACGAAATCGCCGGATTGAATATTACCTGAAGAGTAACGTTCTGTTAATACCGAACAATCGTGTACATCCAGCGTTATAAAGGAAAAACCTAGAAGGCCCAACGGTTCACATATGTTTTAAAAAGCGAGTACTACTCAAATCCTACAGAACCGTTCAGTATATACAGTGAGGTGCACGGAAAACGGCCAGAGCTGTAGGATCGTTGTTCGTCATCCGATTTTAAAAATTGAAACACCAAATTAAATTGTTCAAAGGCCGCTATAATCTGACAGTAAACAATATTTTTTAATTCAGAATTCTTCTGAGCAACGATAGTCAACTTTTTTTCAAAAAGCATCTATATATATATATATATTTAATTAATTAATTTATTTATTTCGTACCCAGCCAACAGCCGTTAGGCCAATTATAGGCGTCGCTGTACATTTTATGGGGACTTCCAACCCCACTAACGACTGTCATGATGTTATTATGACATCCGGGACCAACTATTTCTGTAGCAGCCGTACCACGAGGCGCCGAGCGAAGCAGCCTTGGAACTCCCGTCCAAGTTCTGACCAAAAAGAGCGTTGCTTAACTCTGCTGATCGAACGTGGACGCTTGTTGAAGCTACACCACCCGGGACCCCGGGATTTTTCTGAATACAACGATGTAAGAATATTATATTTTTATTCATTCATACCAAAGAAAAAAAAAATTAAGGTACGAAATTTTTACACATGCCGGTGGCATCAAATCGCCTATCAGATGCAATCAAGTAGGCAAAGTACAGCATGATATTCAAAAATGAACGCCAACCCTGTAAAACTTTTTGCGGAACATTTGCTGTGCTGTGATTTGATGCCGCTGCGGTGGGAAAAAATTTAGTTACTTTAATTTTTGTTTGAATGAAGAAAAACAGATGTTCTTACGTTACTCTATTCAAAAAAATCCATGGTGTCCGAAAACATTTAAAAAAGTTATAGGTGCAATTTGAATAAAAAATTACCATCTATGCTCAGAGCCATTTCGAATTAAAAAAAATGTTTACTGTCAGATTATAGCGGGCTGTGAATAATTTAATTTGGTGATTGAATTTTTAAGATTGGTGAAAAATAATGATCCCACAGCTCTGGCCGTTTTTCATACACCTCTCTGTATATGCACCCTTTAGTGCCGCATTTGAGCGTAGTTTCTTAGGAATGGAATTTTCGTAATGTTTTAAGGCAATTGTAATACATAGTCCGGAAAGCCTAAACCATGCCATATATGTCTACGCCTTTTGGTGCCGTATTCCACCGTTTTTATAATAAACGAATATTACTAAACGAAGATGCTGCTTAAATATGTAAACAATTACGAAGAGCCAGGATTCTGACGGTTTTAAACTCGTGAAACTTAAGTTTAAAATGAAAAGAAAGTGTAACGTACTACTAAACGAACCATTTTCTATGTGTACGTCATAATAGAATAAATAAGAGACTCTAAATGTGCATGAAATGCATGAAGCTGGCATTCCACTTGTCGTTTTCAGCATATTTTTTGCAAAATTTGAACATAATGCACAAATTTCCGGTTTTTCTCGATCCTAAAAAGTCAAGTCGCAACTAAACGCAGTTTTTAATTAATTTTAATTCTAAACATACTGATTGATAATTGTTCTGTTGAACTACATCTAAAAGCGGCCTCGAGGAAACGTAGTTTTACAATACAAAATACAACCAACAAAGAAAATTGTTACATCCAAGTTTCAAACCAAACCAAATGAAAGTCGAAATTCAAGTCACGATCTGCTTGATCACAACGCTTACAGCGAATGCAACCACGTTGTCCAGAGCTTTCAAGCGTTCAATACCTATCCACGAAAAGTGTAAACGTTTATATTACGAGAAGCTCGTCACTCTTATCTGGATTTTTTAAAATTAATATAAACATTGCGGTTCAACATCTTTTTATCGAACTAAATTTAAAAGCAGCCTCAAGGTAACGTAGTGTTACAATAAAAGTAACATCGAACATTGGTACATCCAAGTGTCAAACCTAACCAAATGATTGTCCAAATTCAAGTCACGACCTGCTTGACCGCAACCGTGTTGTTTAGCGCATTCAAGCATCAATTAATTTCTGTAAGCGTCTCTTCCACGAAAAGTGTAAACGTTGATATTGTCAGGAACTCTTCAATACATCAAATTGAAAAATTACGGGTTGAACATAATTTTATGGAACTAAATTTAAAAGCAGCATTAAGAAAACTTAGTTTTACAATACAAGTAAGATAGAACATTGTTACATCCAAGTTTCAAACCAAATGAAAGTCGAAATTCAAGTCACGACCTGCTTGAGCACAAGACTCACCACTGCTGCAACCGCGTGGTTTAGCGCATTCAAGCGTCAATCAATTTCTGTAAGCGTCTCTTCCTCTCTTCCACGAAAAGTGTAAACGTTGATATTGTCAGGAACTCTTCACTCTTATCTAGAACATTAAAAAAAATTGAAAAATTACCGGTTGCACATAGTTTTATGGAACTAAATTTAAAAGCGGCCGCAAGGAAACATTCTAAAAGAAATTGTTACATCCGAGTTTCAAACCACCGCCTGCTTGACCACAAGACTGAGAAGGGATACAACAACATTGTTCAGCGCTTTCAAGTATTAATCTGATTTGTTTTTAAATTAATTTACTATTCATGTACAGGGTGTTTAAAAAAATACGTTCGGGTATTTTATCCACTTATAAATCTCACCAATCCAAACAAAAAAGTCCTAATAAATATGGGTCCGGAAACGCTTCATTTCCGAGATACAGGGTGTTAAAAGTTTTTTAAAAAATCCGTTTTTTATTGTTTTATAAAAAACGCTTTGGGCGATTATAATTAAATTTTTATAGTTTATAACTTTACGAGGTATCTTTTGGACATATTACAGTTGATCCAGTACTTCCAGAGGCGTGCCCTTGGGACATGTCGTTTAGGTTTTTTCAGAAAAAAGATAACCCCCAAAAGATTTTTTGCAATTTTCATATATTTTTGTAATAAAGCAACTAGAAATGCAAGTTTTTTGTCTCTTGAATTTTTTTCGAATCTCGCTTAATTTTCAAGAAAAAAGACAAACACTAAAATGCTCCAATATCTCAAAAACCCATCAGTCGATTTTAGTGAAACTTTTAAGGTTTATTGATGCTATTAAGGATCATGTTTTGGCGTACTTAGATTTAAATTATTTATTCCAGGAGCGGCCGGGATTTTTTTTTTTTGAAAACTTTGTAACACTATCCTGAAAACGGTTTCCAGGCCCATGTTTATTAAGACTTTTTTGTTTGTACTAATGAGATGTATAAGTGGGTAAAATATCCGAACGTATTTTTTAAACGCGCTGTATAAGACGTCGACTGTTGACAAATGGAATGATATTGTGTTTCAATTTGGACAAAATACATCCAGTCTTTCGAGCTTTCCCAAAAATTATTTGTAACTAGATTTGAATATTCTAATCTGCTAATCTGCGTCTTATAGACTAGTTTCAAAAGAGGTGCGTCGTTGCGGCTTGTGGATATCATCAATGAATTCATTAATTCAAGTGAGAGCCGCGTTTGTATTCAGAGCAATAAACAAATCTGACCTTGATCTTGTCCACCTTATCTAGAATCTCACAATTTGCTCGCGTTTAACATTAAACTAATGTTTACAATTAAGTAAAAGCGAAGAGACAGTTTTGGAAAGTTTCAATCGACGATAATTCTAACTTCTGGGTTTATTAAGGGTCGCGAGATGTATCTAACTTTATTTTTGTTGGGTGTCCCGCAGATATAGTAATTAGTACAGTGAAATCTCCCTTACCGGACACCTCTAATAAGCGGACACCTCTCTTACACGGCCATTTTGTTGGGAACCAACTTGCTTGCATTAACTTTACTAATAGAAATTTCTCTATTAAACGGACACTCTCTCTTAAACGGACACGGACAATTTTTAGACTATGAATCTCTTGTACGGACACTTCAAAATGCAAGCCCAGCTAATGTCGTGAGGCGTCAAAACAATCCATAAATCCAACATTTAATGATCATGCTGTTAAATTATAGAATTCTTTTGCAACACGGGCGGTATTAAGTCAACCCAAATCAGCGGTATGACTGCAGGAAATTCGACACTTTCATTACCCTATGCACGATATTATTACAAAAGAATCCATGTCGCTTGATTTTAGAGGCCTGCAATTCAAAACTACCTTGCCTTTTGCGTGGGAATCCCATTAAGATAAAAATAAAATAGGAAGAATTTTTCCTTTTTGCTTTTATGGAAGGAAAGAATAAGAAAACTAGGCACAAGCCCCCCCCCCCCCCGCCGCGGAGCCTGCGGGTATCAAGTTACGCCACGGTAATCAATTTAAACCAGATGACGATTTACCCTTATCAGTAGTGGCTGAACTGTATAGAAATATCCCAGAAATCGAAGACGTCGACCCTGGCGAATTTATAAACATACATAACTTTGTTTCAATTATTTTATTATTCTTATCTGTATTGTTAGCGCGTATACTTTTGCATAATACAACTTTTTTAAACATAATGGATTTTTCCCTTAAGCGGACGCCTCTAATAACTGGACAAAAACGTTGGCACCGTGCTTGTCCGCTTATGGGAGATTTCACTGTATACGCGAATCGTATCGTAGGAATTACACCACTCTCATACGTCATGAGCTAGAGTCCGTCAAATGCCATTTTGCCATGTTTCTTACTGTAGGCCCCTTTAAGGCCAGATTTCGAATTTAGGCGTTTCACGTAGTAAGGGGTGGAATGAACTACATTTGTTGGTGCCATAAATGCTATGAAATGCTCTTTTTCGTAATAAATGCTATATTTTGAATAAATGCCATATTTTAATGCTATATTTCAATCAAAATCAATATTATGTGGCTAATCCACAACAAAAGGGCTTACAAATTTCAAAATAGACATGCAGAAGTTTTGGTAAGTGCCAGGTACTAAGGTCGATGACCCGTGGCGGGGGTGACCGCTTGTCGCGCGCCTCAACGCTCAGGTAAGTATCCCGTTACGTCCACTCGTCAACAACAACCCCGCGCTCTCCCCCTTCCCTTCAATGCACCACGGATACCTACGTTCCACTTATTTGCCTTGTGCCCGTCGTTTTTATCGGATCACTTTGTCTTTTGTATTTGTGTTATGGGATTTTTAATATTACTGGTGACATTTTTTCTAAAATTTCAACTTTTTGAAATAAATACTTACCATTTTTTATGCTTTATTTTGAAATAAGTGCCATTTTATATGCCATATTTTGAAAAAATAAATGTCATTTTGCTATGCTATATTTTGAAAAAATACGGGAATATTTTGACGGACTCTAGCTCATGACACAGTAGAATTGTCTTCGTTACCCAGCCTGAACCCGCTTACTCGTTGTGTTGGTGTAGACCCTGCTTTACGCTGTTATTACGGTCGCCACAATACTTTCCAATTTATTGTCAACTGTAATTTTTTATTAGTAAACTTTTGAAGGAATTCACCCCAGTTTCGTATGCACATGTTTTTGAGGTTTTGTATTTTAAATTACTTTTTGTGGCTAGAACTTCCACACACAGGAAGGATACATGTTTTCTAATCTACAGTCGGCAGAGCTGCAAGACTTTGTGAACACCCCGTAATTAAAGGTTAAGTGTCTAGGTGACCTAACAATACATAGAAATTTTGCCATTGTTTTCTGACCTTGGGTTTGGTTTCTGATAAGCGCATTCCTCGCAGTCTTAATAATTTTCTCGGCACTTTTAATGCAATTCTTTCCTGATTATTCTCATAGGCCGAAAGTATCTGAACTTTTTGTTTGAAGTTTGACGTTGTGCTCCCTAAATTTGTGCCTAGTTGTAAATATCTACTTATGATTTATCTTTTCTAAAGGCAGTTGGACAGTTCCCACCAGTTTTCAGTTAGTAGAACTATACTTCGGTAGCGTCGCTATCTTCAACTTCTAGTTAATTGAAAAACAAATAAATTTAAAATAATCAGTTGTATGCGCTGCATACGAACGACAGTTGTCAGAACGAATATTCTTCTATTGTGGCGGAGGGTAAGAATAACCAGGTAGCGGATGGCCAAGTGGGCAATGTGCATGACCTCATGCGGGATTTGGTTAGGATTTTTGGAATTTGCGGTTTGGCAAAAATGTGTCTCAGATGAAGATGTGAGAAAATTCGATGGAATGTAAGGAAAAATTCACTCGTACATTGGCTTTAACACATAAAGAAGATTTATAGGCGCCAAGATGCGCTCGAATTCGACGTAAACAAACGGGAGCCGGCAAACAGAGCAAGCCGGCAGGAATTTCTCTATTTATTCCGATTTATTCGTTCTCGATTTCTGGTGCAGCTGAAGTTCTCGGCCGTGTGCGAATGGTGGCCGTTTCCCTCCGCCCCACATGCACACGCACCGTAATTCCGGTTAGTTAGCTCTAATTAAAACGGTAGCAAATCCGCCGGCCGCAATTATGCTTTATTTTTGATAGTTTAATTGCCGCCCCGCCAGAAGCGTCACTTGGCAGCGCTCGGAGCGCGACCAAAATACGCTTTTCGCCCTAAAATGCGATTGCCAAACTTATTTTTAATTGTTGCATACCGCCCGGGGCATGCCGCCCCCGTAACTCCTTTTTTGGCAATTCCTCGCGTCCAGATAAGATATCTTGTGATTCACTGGCCGAGTCGGTGAGCGGCGACCTAAATTGTATGCATTAAAAGTTATCGCTATTGGAACGTGCTGATCGAGTGCTTATCGCAATTGTGTTTACGTTTCTCGTTTTCCTCTACTAGATTCGGCTCTTGGCCTTCGTACGGTTTCGTCGGATCTTGCTTGTTCGCTATTGAGTTGCATTTCTGCAAAGGACACTAGGAAGCTCAGTAATGTTAACAACTTTTATATTGCCATCCTTTCTCCGCAGCAAAGTGGATTGCGGTGAGACTTGTCGACATGCCAGCAGCGCCAAATATCTCAGCATGACGGCGTTTTAATAATTCCATCTCCCAGGAATGCATTTCCGAGCTTCTTTTTTCAACTGTCTTCTTCCTCACCAGTTACGCAAACGACTAGCTAAACCATGCATACTTATACCGGATGCCCTAGATCAGGATAAGGAATTTATAAAAATGACACTTTGTGAAAAGCGATGGTCAACGTGGTCGCATCCGCTCTAAGCCTGCTGATCAAGCAGGACGTGGTTTAGATTTGATTCTTTTGTTAGGTTTGAAACTTCAATGTAACGATTTGGCAATGACTAAAATTTGATGGTAATAACCATAGCAATAACATTTTTATTACGCTCACACTCTGAAGCCGCCATAAAAGATGCTTTTAATTTTAAATCATGTGTTGTATGCTTTAGATTTAGAAGAAGCTATAAACATTTTCTTTAACCATAAGGTACTTATACAAAATTGCGTGGTTATTGAAAAAATTTTATAGGGATTAGTCGCAAGTGAGAAACCATTTCAACAACATTCAGGAAATAGTGAGCTGCACGATTTTAGATGCACAGTTCGGCCTTATCGTCCTCGGAATAACAACAAAAATCCTAAAACACCTGATTTCTTTAAACTGTCGAGGCCCATAATGTAGCTATGTGTTAAATGTCTTTGCAAACCTGTAGCCTTAATTGTCATAATATTTCCGCAATAGTGAATCACCAGTTGTGTACAGTTTGATTGTATACCTAGATTCCACGAAACTTAACGAGGGTTAGTCATCGCATGAACGTGGGTGTTTCGTAAACTATATGATATGGAATGCCTGTCAATTAAACGTGCAATTGATATAAACAGCTGATTGTAATTGTTATCATCAATTTGTTTAAAACGCAGTGTAAATATAGGTGTTAACGCCACTGAGTTGTTCATTTTATTGGAAATTAACTAGAACTATTTCTACAGGAATGGTGAGTAAGAAGGGTAGTTCTATTACTGCTGTTATTTTATCCTTATTTGAGACGAAGTACTTCTTTGCTTTGCTATATTAAGTCATTTTAAGGGCAGTAGTTATCCTAGAACTCGCACATAACGACAACGAATGATGCGTAAACGCAGGGTAGTTTTACTACCACTGCCCTTCTATCCTTGCTTGTGACAAAGTACTCCTTAGTATCTTCTGTGAGAGCAACTTCGGCATCGTGGTTTCACAAATGTTTGATTTGTAAGGGCAAGCGGTATCGACACTAATGAGTAATGAGTGTTAGAAGAGTAGTTCTATACGACTGCATTTTTGATTTTTAAGTTCTAAGTTTTATCTTAGAACACGTGGACACGAATGATGAGTCAGAAGGGTAGTCTGTCACCACTGCCCTTGTATCCCTGTATGTAATGAAATATTTCTTTGTAGCTTATATTATAGCAATTTGGGCGTCATGAATTCACAAATGTTTTATTTGTAAGGGCAAGTGGTCTTAGAACTGGCATAAGTGGAAACAAATGACGTATAGGAAGGGTTGCCACTGTCCTATCCCTGCTTGTGACAAAATACTCCTTAGTAGCTTATGTGACAGCAACTTCGGCATCGTGGTTTCACAAATGTTTGATTTGTAAGGGCTAGCGGTATCGACACTAATGACGTCTAAAAAGGGTAGTTCTATACGACTGCATTTTTGATTTTTAAGTGCCAAGTTTATACCTAAGAACTCGCTCATGTGGACACGAATGACGGGTCAAAAGGACAGTCCTGTCACCACTGTCCTTCTATTCCTGCTTGTAATTAAGTATTTCTTTGTAGCTTATTCTTATATTATAGCACATGGAACTTGGGCGTCATGGTTTCACAAATGTTTGATTTGAAAGAGCAAGTCTTAGAACTGGCATAACTCGAAACAAATGACGTATTGGAAGGGTAGTTCTGTCGCCACTGCCCTTCTATATCTGCTTATGATGAAGTACTTCGTTGTAGCTTATGTTACAACAACTAGGGCAATTATCGTTTCAGACATTTTTTATTTTATGTGCAAATTTTGGTTTAAAACTCACTCATGTAGACGCTAATAACGTATAGGAAGGGTAGTTCCGTTGCCAATATCTTTATATCCATGCTTGTGACGAAGTAATTTTATGTAGCTCATGTTATAGCAACTTAGGAATCATGGTTTCAGAAATGTTTGATTTTTAGCTGCCAGTATTGTCTTAGAACTCGCACATATCGTCACGAATGACGTATAGGAACGGTAGTTCAGTTGCAGTATCCTTACATCCCTGCTTGTGACGAAGTACGTCGCTGTAGCTTATGTTATAGTAACTTCAGACATCATAGTTTCACAAATTTTCGATTTTTAACTGCAGGTATTGTCTTAGAAATTGCACGTATCGACACGAATGGGCGTGTAGGAAGAGTAGTTCCATTGCCAATATTCTTATATCCCAGCTTGTGACGTAGTACTTCGTTGTAGCTTATACTATAATAACTTTGGCATCATAGTTTCACATGTGTTTGATTTTTAATGTCAATAGGTCTCTCAGAACCCGCATATATCGACACTAATGACGTGTAGGAAGGGTAGTTCTGTCACCACTGCCCTTATATGCCTGCTTATGATGAGGTACTTCTTTGTAGCGTATGTTACAACAACTTGGGCATTATGGTTTTACACATTTTTTATTTTAAGTGCAAATTTTGTCTTAGAACTCGCTCATGTAGGCGCTAATAGCGTGTTGGAAGAGTAGTTCCATTGCCAATATTCTTATATCCCAGCTTGTGACGTAGTACTTCGTTGTAGCTTATACTATAATAACTTTGGCATCATAGTTTCACATGTGTTTGATTTTTAATGTCAATAGGTCTCTCAGAACCCGCATATATCGACACTAATGACGTGTAGGAAGGGTAGTTCTGTCACCACTGCCCTTCTATACCTGCTGATGATGAGGTACCTCTTTGTAGCGTATGTTACAACTTCGGCATTAAGGTTTCACACATTTTTTATTTTAAGTACAAATTTTGTCTTAGAACTCGCTCCTGTAGGCGCTAATAGCGTGTTGGAAGAGTAGTTCCGTTACCAATATCCTTATATCCTTGCTTGTGACGAAGTGATTCTATGTAGCTTCTGTTATAGCAACATCATGATTTCAGAAATGTATTTTTAACTGCCAATATTGTCTTAGAACTCGCACATTTCGACACGAATGACGTATAGGAAGGGTAGTTCAGCTGCAGTATCCTTACATTCGTGCTTGTGACGAAGTACGTCGCTGTAGCTTATGTTATAGTAACTTAAGACATCATAGTTTCACAAATTTGCGATTGTTAACTGCAGGTATTGTCTTACAAATTGCACATATCGACACGAATGGCGTGTAAGAAGCGTAGTTCCATTGCCAATATCCTTATATCCCAGCTTGTGACGTAGTACTTCGTTGTAGCTTATACTATAACAACTTAGGCATCATAGTTTCACATGTGTTTGATTTGTAATGGCAAGAGTTGTCTCAGAACCCGCATATATCGACACTAATGACGTGTAGGAAGGGTAGTTCTGTCACAACTGCCCTTCTATGCTTGCTTATAATGAGGTACTTCTTTTTAGCTTATGTTACAACTTGGGCATTATGCTTTCACACATTTTTTTATTTTAAGTGCAAATTTTGTCTTAGAACTTGCTCCTGTAGACGCTAATAACGTGTAGAAAGGGTAGTTCCTTTGCCAATATCATTTTATCATTGCTTGTGACGAAGCAATTTTATGTAGCTTATGTTATAGCAACTTACGCATCATGGTTTTAGAAATGGTGGAGTTTTAACTGCCAGTATTATCTTAGAACTCGGACATATCGACACGAATGACGTATAAGAAGGGTAGTTTAGTTGCAGTATCTTTACATCCCTGCTTGTGACGTAGTACTTCGTTGTATCTTATAGTATAGCAACTTAGGCGGCATAGTTTCACAGGTGTTTGATTTTAATGGTAAGAGTTATCTCAAAACCAGCATATATTCATACTAATGACGTGTAGGAAGGGTAGTTCTGTTGCCATTGTCCTTCTATCCCTGCTCGTGACGAAACACTTCTTTGTACCTTACGCTATAGTAACTGTTGCATCTTAGTTACGCAAATGCTTGAGTTTAAAGTGCAAGTGTTGTCTCAGAACTTGCTCATATAGACAGAATGACGGTTAGGAAGGGTAGTTCTGTTACCACTGCCCTTCTATCCCTGCTTTGTAGCTTACGTTAAAGTAACTTAGGCATCATGGTTTCACAAATGTATGATTTGTAAGGACAAGTGGTCTCAGAACTCGCATATGTCAACACTAACGACGTGTAAGAAGTACGCCTTTGTAACTTATGTTATAGCAACTTGGGCACCATGGTTTCACATTTTTAATTTTGAAGTGCAAGTTTTATCTTAGAACTCGCTATAGGAAGGGTAGTTCTGTGTCACCGCCCTTTTATCCCTGCTTGTGAGGAAGTGCTTCTTTGTAGCTCGTTATATCAACTTACACATCATGGTTTCATAAATGTTTTATTGCAGCAGTTGTCATAGAACTCGCAAATGTCGACACTAATGACGTGTAAGAAGGGTAGTTCTGCCACCACTGCCCTTCTATCAGTGCTTGTGACAAAACACTTCTCTATAGCTTATGTTTAAGCAACTTACATCATGGATTCACAAATGTTTGATTTGTAAGGGCAAGCAGTCCAAAGAACTCGCATATGTCGACAGTAATGACGTATAAGAAGGGTAGTTCTGTCACCACTGCCCTTCTGCCCCTGGTTATGACAAATCGCTTATTTGTAGGTTATGTTATATCAACTTAGGCATTATGGTTTTACATATTTTTGCTTTTGGAGTGCAAGTTTTGTCTCGTAACTCGCTCCTGTGGGTACGAATGACGTGCATGAAGGGCGTTTCTTCACCACTGTTATAGCATCCCTGTTGTGAGGAAGGACTTCTTTGTAGCTTATGTTGTAACAACTTAGGCATCATGGTTTTACGAATGTTTGATCAATAAGGGGAAGTGTCTTTCTAGAGCTCGTACATATGGATACGAATGACGAAGGGCAGTTTACTTGCTTGCGCAAGAAGCTTCATCATAAAACTGATGATAAAAGTAAGAAAACTGAACTCAGCGTATCAACTACGACAGTTAGTTCATGGTTGCTGCATTTCGTTCCCGTTCTACCCTTGCATCAGTAACTGCGGATATGTTTGTAAATATTTCGATATCAGTTTAGAAATGTTTTATCTTTATCTTGGAAGTCAATTGCGTGAAGCGTAGTACCTCAATTTAATCGCCCTCGAAGCAAATCCCTTCTGTATAAACACTTTTTCCAGCAGATTTCCATCACAGATCGTTGATCTCTACGTCCATTTTTAGTCTCACCTTCATTCGATTTTGAAACGAATGTGCAGGCGAGGTAAGTATACGCAGTTCTAGGAATTACTTGTTACTAGGTTACTGCATACAACTCGAGTTCCACGTTCAAGAAATGGGATTCTGGTGGTCATAGTATAATTGCCTGGATATAAAGTCCTGATTTTTGGTGGTAAACAAACTAAACTAAACATTATCAAAAATTTAATTTAAATTAAATTAATTTCACGTAAGGCTCTGGCTAATTCATGGCGACCATTATAACTAAAACGAAGATTTGTAGTGGATATAAATATATAATAGATGAGTGCGATTATTTTAAGGTGGAAGGATATACCTGGAGTGGTCTGTCGCGGAGAAACTTTGCTCAGTATATTTACAATGGATCTGAAATCTAAATGTTTCGTGAATATACTTACACACAGACACTATTACGCTAACTAAACCATTACCAAGATGCCTAATGGTAGATTTGCTCGAGACCAGCTGGAGTGGAGAGCTAAAAAAAAAGAGTAGTTGGAGAAGAGTAGATCAGCCAAGAGAGAGAAATAGAACAGAGTATGGAAGACATGTGTACCACAGCGAGGTAATAGATAGTGATAGATAACGACAAAATAGACTACACATACGCCAACTCAATAGCATTTGACTACAGGAATATTGTAACAATAACAATTAGATCTCTCAAAAAAAGTACTTCTAGAAGCACCGAACAGCTGTCAGACAAGTTTCTGAAACCATAGAGGTAGTAGCAGCACATACGTCCAATGTAATTAATAGAAATATTCACCAAGCTTTATATAACATACAGGGTGTCTCGCGAAGTTCTCCCGGCACTTAAGGATCATGTTCTTGAGATCATTTCAAGCAAAAAGTTCATATGAACATATGTCCTATTCTCAGTATTTATTGAGCTACATATACACATTTCAAACTAAATTAACCTTAAATAATTTGTATTTCTATGACATCAAAAATAACAAAATAAATGACTGCAGACTAATAATTTAAAAGAACGTAGTCATATATGTTCAATAATTCCACCTCCTACTTCAATGCATTTAGCCGCACGCCTGTGAATACCTCGCGTTCCATTCATTACCTTAGCATGGCTGTCTTTTATTTGTGCTGCGGCGTTCAAAATTCGCTGGATTAAAGCCTCGCATGTTTCTACTGTCTCTTCGTACATCCAACCCCATATGTTGTAATCTAGGGGATTTAGATCTGGAGATCTGGCCGTCCAATTGTGTGGCCCATCTCGACCAATCCAATACTGAGAATAGGACACATGTTCATATGAACATTTTTGCTTGAAATGATCTCAAGAACATGCTCCTTAAGTGCCGGGAGAACTTCGCGAGACACCCTGTATATGGAAGTAGTAAATTAAATATCGTTTAATTTGAAGATACAAAGGAAAAAACTAACTAACCAATATAGGTCTTGAAAATTATGAGAAATGGAAAGCTGCAAGAAGAACTATTGAAGCTGAGCACAGAATCGATTAAGAGAAATGGGAACTGCTTAACAATTGTTTTTGCAGTTATTGTCCTTGCAATTGCGCATTTTTATACCGAGAAATGCCATAAATCGAACATGCTTATCAGAGTTGATGTATTTTATGTAGGAGTTATCGGGTCCCCGATAAATAGAAGGTCGTTACTCGCATTTCTTATTAAAACCTTAGAGAACGACCGTATTTTTAACTCCCCTCTCTGCGAATAACTAACTTACTTGAATGTCTACGAATATATGTTTATTGCGAGACGATCAGTTTATTACTGCCTGTATGATGCATGATAGATGAGGAGCCAATAAAGTAAACGAATTGGCGTTGAAAACAAAGCTATAATTTATAAGAATGACTAGACCGATGAGTAAAGTATGTGCTGAATAATAGTCTGCAGCGATGACACACGTTTAAAAAAAAAGAATGTGAATACTAAAATAAAAAAAGCATTCGTCAATGGATTGTTTTTTGAACTAGTGCAGCGTTTGTGTTGACTTTGCAAATGCTTGAAGGTTTCACTGAATAGCTAAGGCTGGGCGTCGTCGTAGCCCAATGCTTATAACGACTCGTTAAAAAATAGCGGATTCGCTTAGTCGAGTGTCGAATTAACTGTCGGTATCCACTCGGCGCAACTAATTAGTTTCGACGAATGCGTACACGAAAATGCCGAGATCGATGCAAGCATTCGAAAAATTTGGACCAAGGCGATTCTAATAATAACGGAGCGGTCCGGCTGCTACTTTCGACGCTCGCACGAGAGCGGCGCTAATAAAATCCTCGTTTTATTCTGATCCCCGAGAAGGAATCACGATTACTTAACACGACCAGCTCGTCACGGTCTTTGGTCCCGTCCGCGCGCAATTAACGTCTTCGGGCTGGTTTTCATCATCCAGCAGGCCGAGGCTGCCGCCTAACCTCAACATTCAACATATGGTGGCATTTCCGTTTAGGCGCGCGGGCGCAGGGGGCGCCTTATCGCGATGGCCATTGTCTGATAGCTCCAAGGCCGCGATCTGTTTGTGCTATGCAGAAATGCAGCGGCCGTTGACCCCGCACCCCTCGCTTGCGCTACGCCTATGGCGAATGCGCTCAGTGGCGTAGCTTAAAACTAATTTTCAAGCGTTTTTTTCTTAATTTCTGAATTGACCTGTTCTTATTTTTCGAATGCATCGGTGATGCACACAACAGTGTTATCTATGTTGTCGAATATTTTTCAATTGTTTTTTATTCGGGTTAAAGCTGTAGTGGGAGTATTAACAGGGCGCATGTGGGCCATGTGTGTAACGTCTCTTTTACAAACCGCCGAGGGCACTACCGCAAGATTACTCATATCTGATACAAAAAGTTAAGGGAGAGTGTAGAAACTGCTTTTTATGAAATGGCATTTGAATAGTAAAACGAAAACTCATTTTATCATTTCAGCGCACACACCAACTGTGACGAACTTAGGACGACTGTAGGCTGTACAAACGAGTAAAAATACATTAGCGGAGCTAACTCATTAAAGCATATTTGCAGTCTGTTGCAAATGAGCCGAATACATTTGTAATCGGAGCTAACTTCTCAAACCATCCGTGCAATTCGCTACAAATGTGCCAAATACTAGTGTTAGCGGAGATAACTTATCAACGCACCTTTGCAGTTCAGTACATATGAGTCTTTTATTATCGGAGTTGAATTTACCAAGGCATCCTTACCGTTCGTTCCAAAAGAGCCAAATACATTTATTATTGGAGCTAACTTACCAAAGCATTTCTGCAATTCGTTACAAATGAGTGAAATACATTGGGTAATAGAGCTCATCATCCAAGCATTCTTGTGGTACATTAAAATGAGTGAAACACTTGTTATGGGCGCTGAATTATCAAACATCTTTGCAGTTCGTTACAAATGAATCGAATACATTCGTTATCGGTGTTAACTTATCAAAGTATTTCTGCAATTTACAAATGAGTCAAATACATTTGTAATTGGAGCTAACTTCTCAAACCATCTGTGCAATTCGTTACAAATGTGTCAAATACTGTTGTTAGCGGAGATAACTTATAAAAGCAACCTGCAGTTCGTTACAAACGAGCCAAATAAATTTGTTCGCGCTAACTTATCAAATCATCCATGCAGTTCGTTACAAAAAAGTCAAATGCATTTTTTATCTGTGCTAATTTATCAAAGCATTCTTGCAGTTCGTTACCAAACTAGTCAAATTCGTTTGTTAACTGAGTTAGTTTATCATAGCATCCCAACTAAGCGAAATACGTTTGTTATCGAAGGAACTAACTTAGCAAAGCATCCTTGCATTCGCTACAAATTAGCCAAATACAGTTGGTATCGGAGCTAACGTATGAAGACGCCTTTGCAGTTTGTTACAAATGAGTCAAATGCATTTGTCATAGGAGCTAACTTATCAAAACCTCATTGCAGTTTGTTACAAAAGAGTCAAATACATTTGTTATTTCAGCTAAGTTATCAAAGCATGCTTGCAGTTCTTTACAAATGAATCGAATACGGTTTTAGCCGAGTTAACGTAACAAAGCATCCCTATAATTCGTTACTCATCAGTCTGTTCCATTTGTTATCGGTGCTTATCAAAGTATTCCTGCAGTTCGTTACAAATGAATCGAATACAGTTAGCCGAGCTAATTTAGCAAAGCATCCCTCTAATTCGTTACGAATAAGTCAAATACATGTGTTATCGGTATTTGCATCCTTGCAATTCGTGACAAATGTGTCAAATATATTTGTTGTCGGAAGTAAGGTAACGTATCAACGCATGCGTGTAGTTCTTTGAAAATGAATCGAATATATTTGTTAGCTGAGCTAACTCCACAAAGCATCCCTGCAGCTACGAGCGAGTCAAATATATTTATTATTGGAGATAACTTATCAAGGCATCCGTGCAATTCGCTACAAATGTGCCAAATACTAGTGTTAGCGGAGATAACTTATCAACGCACCTTTGCAGTTCAGTACATATGAGTCTTTTATTATCGGAGTTGAATTTACCAAGGCATCCTTACCGTTCGTTCCAAAAGAGCCAAATACATTTATTATTGGAGCTAACTTACCAAAGCATTTCTGCAATTCGTTACAAATGAGTGAAATACATTGGGTAATAGAGCTCATCATCCAAGCATTCTTGTGGTACATTAAAATGAGTGAAACACTTGTTATGGGCGCTGAATTATCAAACATCTTTGCAGTTCGTTACAAATGAATCGAATACATTCGTTATCGGTGTTAACTTATCAAAGTATTTCTGCAATTTACAAATGAGTCAAATACATTTGTAATTGGAGCTAACTTCTCAAACCATCTGTGCAATTCGTTACAAATGTGTCAAATACTGTTGTTAGCGGAGATAACTTATAAAAGCAACCTGCAGTTCGTTACAAACGAGCCAAATAAATTTGTTCGCGCTAACTTATCAAATCATCCATGCAGTTCGTTACAAAAAAGTCAAATGCATTTTTTATCTGTGCTAATTTATCAAAGCATTCTTGCAGTTCGTTACCAAACTAGTCAAATTCGTTTGTTAACTGAGTTAGTTTATCATAGCATCCCAACTAAGCGAAATACGTTTGTTATCGAAGGAACTAACTTAGCAAAGCATCCTTGCATTCGCTACAAATTAGCCAAATACAGTTGGTATCGGAGCTAACGTATGAAGACGCCTTTGCAGTTTGTTACAAATGAGTCAAATGCATTTGTCATAGGAGCTAACTTATCAAAACCTCATTGCAGTTTGTTACAAAAGAGTCAAATACATTTGTTATTTCAGCTAAGTTATCAAAGCATGCTTGCAGTTCTTTACAAATGAATCGAATACGGTTTTAGCCGAGTTAACGTAACAAAGCATCCCTATAATTCGTTACTCATCAGTCTGTTCCATTTGTTATCGGTGCTTATCAAAGTATTCCTGCAGTTCGTTACAAATGAATCGAATACAGTTAGCCGAGCTAATTTAGCAAAGCATCCCTCTAATTCGTTACGAATAAGTCAAATACATGTGTTATCGGTATTTGCATCCTTGCAATTCGTGACAAATGTGTCAAATATATTTGTTGTCGGAAGTAAGGTAACGTATCAACGCATGCGTGTAGTTCTTTGAAAATGAATCGAATATATTTGTTAGCTGAACTAACTCCACAAAGCATCCCTGCAGCTACGAGCGAGTCAAATATATTTATTATTGGAGATAACTTATCAAGGCATCCTTGTATTCATTACAAACTAGCCCAATACATTTGTTAGAGGGCCTAACTTTTCAAGTCATACTTGCACTTCTTTATAAATGAATCGAATACAGTTAGTCGAGCTAACTTAACAAAGCATTCCTGCAATTCGTTACAAATGAGTCGAATACATTTGTTATAGGGGCTAACATATCAAAGCATCCGTGCAGTTCGCTGCAAATTAATCGAATACGGTTGCTATCGGAGCTAACTTTTCAAGACATCCCTGCAGTTCGTTGCAAATGAGTGAAGTACATTTATTGTCGGGGTTAACGTATCAAGACATTCGTGCAATTCTTTGAAAATGAATATATTTGTTAGTTGAGCTAACTCCACAAAACATCTTTGCAATTCGCTACAAGCGAGTCAAATATATTTATTATTGGAGCTAACTCCACAAAACATCTTTGCAAGGCGCTACAAGCGAGTCAAATATATTTATTATTGGAGCCAACTTTTCAAGTCATACTTGCAGTTCTTTATAAATTAATCGAATACAGTTAGCCGAGCTAACTTAACAAAGCATCCCTGCAATTCGTTACATATGAGTCGAATACATTTGTTATCGGGGCTAACATACCAAAGCGTCAGTGCAGTTCGCTACGAATTAATCGAATACGGTTTTTATCGGAGCTAACTTTTTAAGACAGCCCTGCAGTTCCTTGCAAATGAGTCAAATACATTTATTATCGGGGTTAACGTATCAAAAGCATCCTTGTAGTTCTTTACAGATGCATCGAATACAGTTGTTAGCCGACCTCACTTAACAAAGCATCCTTGCAATTCGTTACAAATGAGTCAAATACATTTGTTGTCGGGGGTAACGTATCAAGACATCCGTGCAGTTTTTGTTTAAATGAATATATTTGTTAGCTGAGCATCCATGCAATTCGCTACAAGCGAGTCAAATATAACGGGTGTTCATTAGAATTTGAGGTCTAGTCGGCTTTGGAACTGATGAAGTCATGTCGTGCATTAAATCATATGACTGATAACTGACATTGGTGACACTGTAAGTCTTATGTCAAATTCGATGTTAGCAGTTATCAGCCATATGATTTAATGCACGACATGACTTCATCAGTTCCAAAGCCGACTAGACCACAAATTCTAATGAACACCCTTTATTTATTATTGGCGCTAACTTATCAAAGCATCCTTGTATTCATTACAAACCAGCCCAATACATTTGTTAGAGCACCTAACTTTCTAAGTCATACTTGTAGTTCGGTACGAATGTGTCAAATACATTTGTTATGGTAGCCAAATTAACGAAGCATTCTTGCAGTTCATTGCAGGTGATTCAAATACATTGATAATCAGCACTAGCTTATCGTATCGGATTTGCAATTCGTTACAAATGAAGCGAATACATTTGTTAACCGAAATAGCTTAACAAATCATCCTTACAGAACAGCATCGTTGACTCCCATTTTAAATTTTATTCTGCTTTTGAGTTGTAATGTCTATGATGGTTCGTGTTTCCTCCATTTAGTAACACTAGATTTGCCAATAAAGCATCTTTTGTTTTTGAGACCAACGTGGAACTAACTTTTTAAATGGGAGTCGCAGTTTGTTGGACGCTATTAAAAATGCCAGATTTAAGTCAAAATCCTCAGTTTTGATGATTTCGCAATTTTCATACTAAGACCACAAACAGGAAGAGTACCATGAAACCGAAAAAAAGGTAAACCCATTTCAGCGAGTACATTTTCAGGCAGAATAATGGTCACACTTTCTGAGCTATAGTTTAAAATTTTCTGAAAAGTTTGGCCTTGTCTAAGAAGCAATTGTTGTTTGAAATAATCTGACAAATTCGGAAAAACCAGCTTCTGCCCTTTTGGACTTCTATATTGTTTGAATAAATTTTCCACATGCCCGTAACCAAAAACGGAAATTCCCTAACCTTATTTGTTAAGGTAGTCACAGTAATTAATATTATACTACGTTTGACGAACATATTCAGTAAAAGACCCTCCCACAAATAATCGCCAAATTTGAATAGAGTATTACTCGTGGTAAGCCGGTTGTACGCAGCTCAATTTTTTTTAACTCCCTTGAGTCTTGAATTTGTAATGTGCAAAACTGATTTTGCGCATTCAAAGCTGTCGAAGTAACTTGATTTGTTAATCTTTTTGTTAAACATAGTATAGTATACGCTACTTGTGTGCGGAAAGAATTACGTCGCTCTCATAACACAAGAAAATTGCGTGGAGACCCCTGGCTTACACAAGGTACGCCACAAGTCTATTTACTGTCTCTAAACTGAATGTTCTCGGGGATACATAAGCTTAGCAAGGGATAACAAAACTAACGTCTACTTGGAAGAGCAGCTAATAGCTACAAGTAACCTTTTGTTAGGTAAACATATTTGTAATTATGTATCCTAAAAGCTTACAATCTGAAGGATTTTATTTAGTATGCTTGGCATAATGTATTTCCACTCTTCAGATTTTCATCTAATAATTATTTTAAATGTTAGTGTAATAGAATTCATCATTATGTATTTAATGCATATTCATAAAGATTCATAATTAGTTTAACATCATTGTTCTCCAGAAATTACAAGTTGATGTTTTTCTCCTTTTGCTCAACAATGTTTACTATTAAACCAATTTAATTGCAGATCTTAAACGATTGGCGTAGCTTTTCTCTAAAGACTAGCCTATAAGTGACAGTAAGAAGACCGCCCACAAACTTGTATATAGAGATCGCGTAATGAATGGGAGGTAGGTACGTTTGAGGAAAAACATATTTCTGCGTCGACAGTTGATGTTACATTTAAAAAGTTGAAAGAAACTTTAAATTTTGTATCCGGTTTGTATCAGGTGCCTCTCAATACCAAATCCTCGAGTAAACTGGGTTGATGACACCTGATGGACATTATGAGTTTTTAAGAATGCCATTTGGCGTTTCAAACGCCCCTCAATATTCCAAAGGCTGTGAATACCGTTTTTGGTGATCTCCGAAAGTGTTCGTAACAATATACGGGGAAGTCTTACCAATACTATTTGAAAAACAAGGCCTAAGCTATTCGGCCTGACGTCAACACAGGTAGGTCAAGTAGGCCATTGATTTTATTTTATTTCAGTCATTGGCCAACTCAACCTACCCGTGCTGACGTCACGCCGGACCGCTGAAGCCTCGTTTTTCAGCTGGCATTGGCTTGATTCGTTTGGAGTATTCTCAAGTATTTTCATTGTTAGCAATAACAGGTGGTCTGTGTTAGCCGATTTGAGTAAAAAATTATGGAACGAAAGGAATTTCTAGACTTAGAAGAATGTTTCTTTCGGGTACGCCACTGGCTCGTCCCGAAATAGAGAGGCGAATTGCCTCGCACTTAGCGGCGTATAAACTTCTTAATTCGCCAAACAAATAAATCCGAGAATCCGCCAGAAATCCAAATTCTGTCCTGAAATACCGCGTCTTTTGAACCGCGGCCAACTACATAACATTTTTACGGCATAAATACCTGCGGAAGCAAGGTTTGATGGCCGGCGCGGCGCGGCTCGAAACTGCCCTTCCGACGATTCGCGTTATAAATAGGCTCGGCGTGTTTGGAATTCTGCAATGCGAAATCCATGAATCGGACTCTTCTGGACTGAAATTACAATGAACCTTCTGCCGCACCAAATGCAGTTTCCAAAATGACGCTCGAGGACTTCGGCTAGCCTTCCACACCTTTCGTCTGTGTTCTGGGTTTGCTTGTTCTATAATTAGCAAAGTCGTGCAATCCAAAAGCGCTGTAATTTGATCTGCAAAATCTAATAACAGCCAGGTAGGAATTTTCTTCACTGCATTACGTAATTAAAATCAGTAGCGCAGCCACCTGCCGTGCGAGGGGTCCGGGGACTCAGTTAAGGAATTGAAGGTTTTAAGTAAACAATTGTGTGGAGTGTATATTATAAAGGACGCCAGGGCAAGATGTTGGAATTGCAATACAAATACTACAAGAAATGTCTCGAAAATGGCTGTAACGATTTCGATCAATTTCACAGACATTTACCTCTTATTCATACACGATACCGCATAGTCAGTATCTACCCAAAAATTTCAAGGAGATATGTGTCTCATTCACGATTTTAATCAGTTTCACAGACATTTCCCCGTTTATACATAAGTGGTAACCCGTAGTCAGTATCTACCCAAAAATTCCAAGGAGAAAGATATATGGAAACGGGGGGGGGGGGGGGGGCGAATTTCATACAGACGAATTTCCATGAAAATATACAAAAATGATTTACGATTTCAATCATTTTCACAGACATTTCCCTCTTACTCATAAGCGATAGCTCATAGGCAGTATCTACCCAAAAATTCCAGGGAGGAAGATATCTTAGCGGGAGGGGGGGCGAATTTCTTGGGTTACCAACATTGAGTCGAGGCAGAAAATCATTTTGAGGGAAGAAAACTGGGGGATAAAATTAATAAAATGATGATTTTTTTACATTATAAAGGCATGATTCCAGAAATTTTATAGTTTTTAAGTAGTATATGAAATGCGACATTTTTTACTCCGCCGTGGATAAATTAAATTTGAAGATGTCTCGTACGCCTAATAATAATTATTTGCTCTTTTTATCCCTCCATGAATGTGAAACTCTCTAATATTTCAGTTAGTGGCTTATGAAAAATTAGTATCTGCCAGAACAGGAATCTAGTTCCCTCTTGTAATGTTGGTCGCACTAAAACCTAACTTTAAGCAATACACAACAGTCGATTTGTTTACTTTGTCAATCGATTTCAAACTCAAATAAAACACAAGACACAAAGAAGACACATTTGAAAACACAAAAGAAATAAAGAAAATAGCATTACATTTCAACCAACCTACGTTTGATATAGCTTAAGGCTACTAGCAGGCATGTTGCAAACATACATGAACAACGTAAAACATCACCAAGAAGAATATTGAAATAATTGTCTTTTAAAATAACGCAAATGTTAACATCTCTCTACCAAAAACGCAATGTCAGAATTACCTGAAGCTGATACTCATTTGAGTCCGGCCCTGTTTAAATTCGCTGATAAAATCCATTCTTTTGCTTTTGAAAGAGGTCGCAGTTAAACGCAACCTTATCACGCTGACATAAACACATTTTACTTGGAACTGGCTGCTGCATACCCTTGGAAACGGCACACCTCGATTGCATCACCCGCTCCTGGCGCACATGGTGCTGGGAACACTCGATCGCGCAGCTCTTGTAAAGATAGTCGAGTTACCGTCTCTCAAAATGAATCTTTAAATGAGTCGTTAAATATAGCACAATGGGTGTACTTACATGTACACTCGGAAAATGCGTTTTAGAAATTTACAAGCGCTTGCTCGCTGCACTTTAACACTGTTTGCAGCAAACGTTGGCGGTTACCAGGCTTTTTCAGGTCGCTTCGAATTAACTTATATCTTCCTGGGCGAATCCGTGTCGAACAAATCCATGCAGCTCAGAAAAAGCTGCGTGCGACAGCTGTCTTTGTCGTCTTCTTTGTTAAATTTGCATGAGTTGAAGATCCCCGGATTCAGCGTACAGCGTGTTTTTTGCTGCAATCACGAAAACCGAAATTCGCAATACACGTCCAACACAGGACCGGCTTTGCGAACATTTGCTTACATAAACTGCGATACTAATAATAAAACATAAGAAATACAACTTGGCTTACATATTTAAGCATGAAACTAGACGTTATCGGTGAGGGATCCAGCTGGCCCGTTACGCATAGCATATTTCTCGGCCGTTGTAAACCAGGGAGGAAAGAACAAAAC
This sequence comes from Agriotes lineatus, assembly GCA_940337035.1. NCBI lineage: Eukaryota > Metazoa > Arthropoda > Insecta > Coleoptera > Elateridae > Agriotes > Agriotes lineatus. Next base: position 93,973,159 of record OW679203.1, on the reverse strand, counting down.
TACTTTTTATATTCCATAAAACAAAATTTTTAAAATCCATCTTGAAGTTACGTAAACTATTACGAAACTACATTTTTCTGAAAAACAAATGTAAATATTATTTTCTACAATTACATAGTTTTTCGCAATCCATGTATGTATGAACCTTTAGTTAACTCGTAGAATCATATTGAAAACCCGAAACCCGAAGAATGATGTCAAACCCGAAGTCTTCGGGTCAAAATGACAAGTGTTGGTAACCCTACGAATTTCATACAGACGAATTTTCATGAAAATATACGGAGATGTTCTATGAAGCTTTGGAACTTTAGTATCGTACTTTGTTTCACTGTGCTGCATTGTTCGGTGTGAGATGTCTGCGTACAATCTGTTTCTCCATTCCAGTTTGGCCTACTTCGTCTTGTTTGTTGTTAATATCTCCTATGTTGGTGTGCCTGTTTTGTCTCGGTAATATTTGATGCTCCTTTCATCCTAAGTGAAAGAGTTAAACGCGTCTTGGAGCAGAAGTGTAAATAATTTTATCGTATCTTTGCTAATCTTTCCTTTTTTCTTTTATTGGTCATTCTTGATGCTGCTCTTACCATGCAGTTCGTCAATATTTTGTTTGTCACGTGTTGACTTTGTTCCTGTTTCTATCTCATTTTCAATTTCTCGTTGTGTATTCCTCACTTCGTTCTTTAATTAAGTATAGATCAATGTGTTTCTTTGTTTTTAAACGTTTCTAATTTACAATTTATACACAACTTTGCTATAACCGTACGAGGGTCACTTCTTGAAGTAAAGGACTGGTACCGTAACGTCTCCAAAGATCTCTTTATTAGTTGATAATATGTGGTGTAGTTCATTTACTCTTAGTTATACGTTATACCATTGGATTCTGGATATTTCAACAATTTTTTACGTCTCGTTCTTAGTGCCGTATCCATAGTTACCTATTTTGTCTTCACTTTTTTCTGTTTTGCTGCCAAGTTTAGCATTGGAATCACCCATAACGACGGTCCGTTCGATATTATGACTTTCCAGAGCAGATACAATTTCTTTGTTTTAGGTTGTATAATTTTCTTGTTTACTTGCAGACTGATCTGAACTGAGACACTTCCATACTCTGCAATAGACGATGCCATCTTCTGGTTGACAAGAAATCCTGTACGACCATGGGTGTTGTTTTAATTTCCATATAATATACACTTTTGCGGACTTCAGCTTTAAGAACTGTTCGTAAATTTCCCAATCCGCAACCTGGAGACCCCGCTCTCTAGGGGTTACAGGTTCACCCGAAGGGCCTCGTAGTATATTGCCTGTAATTGTTCGAAGAATATTCATTCAGTTGTGTTGTATCTATCCACATTTTGACATATGTAGATTCTGAATGTACTGTCGATGCTCATAGATTGGTTTTTCCATAATAATGCGTTCCGGTTTAGCTTGTTAAAGCTGAATATCTACGCCGATGAACAGGAAAAGGAGAGTTTACGTCATCTTACGTGCTCTCGCAATGTAGCGAGGCACTTTGTTTTTGTTGTTGAAATTTGCATATTGAAGGCTAGTAACATCCGCTGGAGGTGATTTCAACGTGTCATATCTTCATTTGTGATCCGTAGAGGTAGTTCTACATGGCTCGTCAGGTGGCCTCTATATCTTCCTTTCAATTCCTTTATTTTCTTACTTGAAAGTGTTGTGTTTCTGCATGGAAGGTACTTTCTGTCCAAGCTTCTCGATATTTTGTCTGTTCCTATTCCAGCTGTATTCGACATTGTCGTCTTCTAATATTGGCTCTATAAATGGTTTTTGTTATAGTCGTTCTTTGCATATTAAGGAAACTAGGAAAATTGTTTTATAGCTACGCCATTGTTTAAAATGTTGCTCCAAATTGTGGGTGCTGCGCTTATTACTATGAAAATTAGATTTTGATAACAGATTCTCATAATGCACTTCCGCCAACATTTAATTGATTGAGTGCAGGCAGCGAGAAAACTGGTGTATAGTTCTATATAGAGGGCGCCACTTCCATATCCCACATTAAAATAGACGTTCAATTGTTGTTTGCAGCGTACTTACAATTGTTGGAAGTCTCTTCTTGTATTTGTTAAAAAATACCAGCTCTAACGTTTCTCAAGATTAATTTTAAACTTGTTTGTTAAAAAAATCTGCCCTAATTATCGGCAACTGTTTTAGCACCTCACGGTCGCCTCGCTTTCATCGTTCAGAAATAGCTGCCGAACAATTTACAATACGCCGAATCTGATTTGACAGTTGTAAACCGTGCATTTGGCAGGCCACAGTAATCACAAGTTTTTTTCGGTTAGGTTAGGTTCTGATGGTCATCCCATGGCCACGGCGTCTATTTGCACCCAAGGTGTTCGCCGAATTCCTCCAACTTTCTAAAAAACACCGCTTTGACTATTTGATAATTTCGTTTTCTACATAATGAGCAATTAAAAATAACGGGCTTTGCACAGTCGGGATTTCTTAATAATTGAATAACTTTTACTCATTTGCGTCTTTTCACTTTTAGAGGATGGTTAAATCCTTTGATTACGCGGGAGTCTATAAAATAAATTCTTAGGCAATAAATTTCAACAGTTTGACGCAGCAAAGCAAAAATATGCTATTATCGTCAGAAAATTTTCTTTGCGGGGGCGTAGGCGTCCAAAACGTCGTCGCCGTGATGCACCTCGGTATTTTAAAGCGTGACGGACGATTCGAAAGTAAACTATTTTCGGGCGCTTAAAAAACACCTCGCGACGTTAATGGCGCGAGTATATCACGCGAGCATTCCAAAAATGCAAATAAAAGAGGCAGACGCCCCCGACGCCAGCCGCCGATTATCTTATTGCCCCCAGCTTCCTGGTTTATTATTTCGGTAGAAAGCGGCTTCCTCGGGCGCTCGAGCTCTCGACATTTTGCCGCGAGCCCCGGTTGCGCAACTGCATAAGCATTTTTAATTGCGAAATCGTGCCACTCTGCAAATTATGCAATCTACGCCACTGCGCTGCACAATGCACCTATCGAGCTGGAATGTGACCTTAGATGACCGGGCGACAGGTGGCGCTCGATGGGTTGCCTAACTTCCAGGCGCATTATTATATCTATCAATAGTAATTTGCATTGGAAATTGCTTCAGCGCATTTTTTACACTTATCTGCGTCTTTAGAAGTTCAGAGCGTGAAAATCGCTAAATATTAATTAAACGAGTGGAAAGTAACTCATTTCTATTTTAGATCTTGATTAAAATTGAGATAATAGAGAGGAAACGTGGTTGTGGTTGCTGTCACATTTCAGTATTTCCACGTCTCTGACTCAGATTCTAATCTACTTACTTAGTCAAATCCTCATTTACGGATACAACTACATTGTATTCAAATATAGATACATTGTATGTTCTTGACTAGAACTGCCAAGAGACGAGACGAGCATTTCTCGGTGAGACTCACTATTTAGTTAAAATCATACGTTAAAACAAGAACATTTTGTGTCAAATTTTAATATCTTAGGTCCAGTTATCATACATCGGTGATACCACTTTTCTATTTACGACAATATACGGCTTTCGCTAATTTTGTTAAATGATAATTACCCTTGGATATTATTGGCATATGCTTAAGAGTGTTAATAATAATGAGGACATTTAAGTACCAAATGTTCTATTTGTTTATTGCAATTAAAAATTAAAACAATACCGACCTCATTTAGCTACAGTCCAGTCATACTGGTTGAATAATACTCTAGAGTGAAATGAAGAGGTTTTTTTCTGGATGCAGCAAAACATATGTACAGTTATATTTTTATGTTTCAAGCACATTTGATCCACATATGAATTTAAAAGTTAAAATTTGAAAGGCTTTCTTATGAATCCATGCATATTTTGCATATTTATATGGTCGATGCATATTTTATAACTTTTTGAACATTTTCTATGCTTTTCTGTAAAAATTTGATATTTTAGCTACGGTGCGTCATCTAAAATTTTAAATAACTTTACATGTTAAGTGTATTTCTATATTTTCTAAGAACAGAAAGTCACAACCAAGTATTTAAGTCCAAAGCCAGATTATGCCAACTAGGTATTATTTAGGCCTTTGCAAAGCGTATTAAACAGATGTTTCTGAAAATACTAACTATAGTCCGGTTTGGTCAACCTAGCAAAATTCAAACTAAACAATTACGGCCTTACAAGAGATTAAGCTCATTTTACATCAACTTATTCACTTCTAGGAAGACTTCTACGGCCAGTTACACACCCGAATCTGTTCCAAAAAGAATATTCTGTATTTCAACTGTAGTAATCCCTGCTTACTTAAAAGTTGCTTGAGGCAATTTGGCAGGATCAACCGAACCGACTATACCTACCTCAAGTATATGCCATCAATTCCAACTTCAACCACTTCACCTGTCATCTCATTAATTTTGATAGATAATACCGGGTGATTATAAATGCTCTTCCATCAAGTTGCCTTTGAAATATTTGTTGTATGAATAATATGTTGGTGGCACTGAAAGTCTATGTCAAATTCGAGGTTAGCAGGTTAGGTTTTGCGTCAGTTTTGACACAGACTGGCGCAAAACATAACCTGCTAACCTCGAATTTGACATAGACTTACAGTGCCACCAACATATTATTCATACAACAAATATTTCAAAGGCACTTACTGATCTTGTAACGTAATATACATACTATTTTGTATGGCTATTTTTTTCTTTTACTCAGAAATTCTGTTTTTTGTTCATGGTATTTTTTTGCTGCTATAATTATAGCCTCATCGGTATAAGCGCATATTTTCAAAGATTTTGTAGTACATACCTATGCATATTTTGGCCTTTTTAAGTGCATACAAATCCTTTTTTTAATAATAATAATAATTTATACTTACAAACATAAAAATCTTAAGGTGGTCTAATTCAATTAAATACAATGTATGTACTATACTGCCGTGTTAATTCAAAGGGGAGTACTATACATTTTTGTTAATCCGAACTAATTAAAACCAAGGTAATCGGGATTATTGCGAATACTGTAAATAACCATAATCAACTTAGAAAATACTTTATTGTAGGTATACTGTTATAAATACAAAATAAAATGTTATTCTAAAATACAAACTACAAAGAGTTCCGAGTCGTATGCGAACGAGTGCGAACGTATTTTGAAATCTTTCTTGAACATTTAAATTATAATTGTGCATTTTAATATTTTTAATTATTGTGTTCAACTATAGCCACCCAAAACCTGCATAGTGGTGAGTTATCAATCGTTGACACGCCGCAATCTGCACGATTGCGGCGGGTGCCTCGCAGATGGTACTTATAACTAAAAACTAAACACACATTTGAAGACTCCTTAAAATGAGCCTCACTGAAACAAATAACCTTGTGTTAAAACCGCCAACTATAATTTATAAGGAAGCGCAAACCGCTCACAACCACACCGAAATGGACTACCAAATCACCCCGTCAGATAAAACTACAAACAAACGACCTTTAACCTCACCTGAAGATACGGATATAAACAAACGATATTTATTTAGCACTGACAACCTCATAGCACAAAATAGATTTTATACACTACAAACAAATAACAGTCAGCCTTCACAATTAACAGAAGCTACTGAAACAAACAAGCAGATTAAGATTCCACCCATATTTATACCAAATGGCACTCACTATCAAAACATTATAAAGGACATAAAAAACACAGTAAAGCAAGATTTTACCACGACCTATAGAGGCAATCAGTTAAGAATTAATTTAACGGACATTAACGACTATAGAAAACTCACTAAGTACTATGATGATCAGAAAGCTAACTACTACACATATCGGAATCCTGAAGACGCAGGAATCTCGGCGGTAATACGAAATGTCCCAGTCTCCATCACCGCGGAAGAAATCCAAGCAGCTCTACTTCATCTAAAATATCCCGTTACTAAAACCACCCGCCTACTAAATAGCCAAAAAAAGTCAATGCCACTTGTTGTCATTGAATTACAAAAAACAACACAAGCCAAAGAAATCTTCAACCTAAATAGGCTACTACATTGCACAGTTACTGTCGAACCACGACGAAGAAGCAATGACATCCCGCAGTGTACTAATTGCCAACATGTGGGACACACCAAAAATTATTGCCGCCTCCCCCCACGCTGTGTTAAATGCACAGAGAATCATCATTATTCTGAATGTAAGAAACTCAAAGGTCAAGATAAGCCTCAATGTGTGAACTGTGGTGGTGAGCACTCCGCCAATTATAGGGGATGTGCTTATATTAGAAACCTAAGCAGAAAACCATCTTTCCCTACAATTAGACCGTCCAACCCTAATGCCTCTATAACCGGAAACATTACCGCTAAAATGTCCTATGCCAAAGCAACTATGAACAATCTAAGCACCGCTAATTCCAACAAAGCTACTGCAGACAACAATAATTCAGAAAACTCTAACCCATTCATCAAAACAATTTTGCAATCAATTATTGAAATGCTTACCCCCCACCTCGATCAAATTAAAAACTTTATCATGTCCTTAATTCCAATGTTGTTCTTAAATGGCGGCAAATAGCCACAATCCTATAAATAAGTTAACTCTCCTCAATTGGAACGCAAACGGTCTAAAGGCACAACGATCCACCTTTATCTCATTTTTGGCTAGGCACGCCATCGATATCGCATGCGTAACTGAAACACACTTAATAGAAAATGAAAGATTCACAATACCAGGATACCATGTAATAAGGAAAGATAGAGAATCCGAAATCGGCTGGGGAGGAGCTGCAATAATCTTCAAACGAAACATAGCCGCAAGCCCAATCGAGTTACCTAACATTCGTAATTTGGAAGCTACAGCAATTAAACTACAAATGGAAAATAACCATTCATTAATTTTGATATCTGCATATAAGCCACCTACAAGTGCACTCGATCCGAATGAAATTAAAGCAATTTTTGAAGGCTCTCATCCAATATTAATGGCAGGTGATCTTAACTGCAAAAATAAAATCTGGGGCTGTAGAGCAAACAATCCTAATGGCTCTAAGCTGGAAAATATAGCATCCCAACTGGCACTACAAATCTCCGCACCGAGCGAATATACATATTTTCCATACAGGACTGACCACCTACCTGATATTCTTGACATAATAGTCCACAAAAATCTTACTCACCCAATAACTCAAACCGTCCTAACAGAGCTTGACTCTGATCACCAGCCTGTTATCTTCACCCTAAACCAAACGGCATATTATTATCCCAAATCTCCAAAATTAATACACGGACCAATTGACTGGACACTTTTCCAATCGACAGTTGACTCTCAGCTGAAATGCCCAACTAACCTCACCTCGCAGCAGGATATCGACAGCGCTGTTACAACATTTATGGACGTGATAACGAGGGCTATTCGACTAGCCACAACAACCACTTTACCTTCTAGAACAAAAAGTAGCCAAACACCTCCCACTCATATAACAGATCTCATTAGAGAAAAACATCGGGTACGAAGACTATGGCAAACTACTCGAGATCATCTGGTCAAAACACGTCTTAACAACTTAATCAAAATAGTAAGAAAAGAATTAGACCAATTCCGGATTAACTCCTACAATCATTACATAGAATCTCTCGACCCTGGAGACCCAAACATGTGGAGAGCCACAAAAAAGATTCTAAGACAACCAGTGATTGTACCGTCACTACAAACCAATACCGGTACTTATTCGGATGACAAAGGGAAATGCGAAATATTTGCAGAGCATTTAGAGAAAACCTTCACCACAACAGACGACGGGAACAACATAAATCACATAAGTCGAATAGACCAAGCAGTCAGTAACATCAATGAAAATGAACAAGGAATGATCGATCCAGTATCTCCATCTGAAGTCGAACAATATATCAAACTTCTAAAAAATAAGAAGGCACCAGGAATTGATCTAATACCTAACATACTTCTCAAACATCTATCCACCAAATCTATTGCATTCCTGACTGCTGTATTCAACGGTTGCCTAAGAACGGGCTATTTTCCTGACACATGGAAACATGCTGTCATTCTAATGTTTCCAAAACCTGGAAAACAACACAATAACCCAGCACACTATCGTCCTATCAGCCTGCTATCCACTGTGTCCAAACTCCTTGAAAGAATTGTGAAATTTCGTTTAAAGCAATTCCTAGATCTAAACCATATTCTTCCACCTCAACAATTCGGCTTCAAAACCTCACATTCGACGAATCATCAGATACTGAGAATTGCGGAGAAAATTGAGGAAGGATATGAAAACAAAATGCATACAGTGGTGACATTTTTAGACGTGGCACAAGCCTTCGATCGTGTCTGGACTAACGGATTAATATTTAAAATGGCCGCCATCAACACACCTCCTTACCTCCGTTGTATTATCAGGTCATTCCTTACTGAAAGAACATTTCAAGTACGAATAAATTCACATCTCTCTACGACTCGACACGTTAATGCTGGTGTTCCCCAAGGATCCATACTGGGCCCTATGTTGTTCAACATTTATATGTCAGACATCCCAGATACTCCTCATGCTGACCTCGCTATGTACGCTGATGATACAGCTATAATAACGCAAGACCATGATATTCATCGAGCAGCACAAAAACTTCAAGAAAGCATCGAACAACTTACCCACTGGTTCAATAAATGGTGCATCAAATTGAATGCGGATAAATGTGAATCAAAAATATTTACCCTTCGACGACCAGAAGACCCCCCCAACATAGTCATATACAATACTCCCATTCCATGGAATAGTTCTGACTCTGCCGTGAGATACCTCGGGATCTATTTAGATAGAAAACTTACCTGGAGTTTTCATATAAATAAAAAATTGTCGGAAGCGTATGCTAGACTAAACATGCTCTATCCAATCATAAACAAAAAGTCGCCACTTAAACTGCAATGTGGAATATTAATTTATACATCTATAATTAGACCTATTATATCATACGGATCGCCCATATGGTGTGCCGCATCCAAAACCAACATAAATAAAATAGAAATTCTACAAAACAAGGTACTACGCATGATCACCAACGCTGAGTGGTATGTTAGAAATACGCAACTAAGGAGAGAAACTGGTATACCACCTATTGAGGAATTCTTAACTAAAACAGCCAAGAAATTTTACCAAAATATTGACCTGTGCAGCGGCGCAACACACTACAACATAGGAAAAACAGACATACATACCAGGCTGAAAAGAAAGCTACCAGCAGATATCATAAATAGTGACAGTGAATAACTCTATTAACTGTGCAACAATTGCAAAAAAAAAAGAACTAACAAGTGATATATATTGTGTTTAAACTGGTAAAACCCAATAAACTATTAAATTAGTGTCAGAGGCCTATAACCTCATTAGTGATTTATATGTTAATGTTACATTCACACTGCCATGAATAGCACATTGTGCTGAGCTGGCACCTGCTGTATTAAAAAAAAAAAAAAAAAAAAAAAAAACAAACTACAAAAATTAACAAATAAACTACGTAATTTTTCTTGGTTTTGATGTGGTTTGGTTTAATAAAAGCCTTCAAGAGCTTCTAAAGCGACCGACTATTTGGGGAAGTGGAACATCATTTTCTTCTGCCCATCGTACGCAAACATTAACACTGTATACAGCGGTATCATGCATGGTTTTTATAGTAATTAGTTGTTCGTGTCCCTAATACTGTAAGTAAATCCTGCGATTAGAAATGTAGTAAATACAGTGTCTTTCAATTTTTTTGAGTTTTTTCGTAATATCAGAAATAGCAGATGTTCCCACACCATATTAACCCTCTCGCCTACGAATTAAAGCCCTGAGAGAGAAAAATCTGAAATTAAATACAAGGTAGCCTGTGATGTTGTTGCAAATTTTTGATGTGAATTTCGCATTTTCAAAATGACCCATGTGGGAACTGTGGGGTGTCCTTAATTGAGGACATCGAGAGCTAACGGATTAAAAAAAATCATGTACTTTTTATGTTATAACAAATATTTTCAAATTACATAAGTAGTATATTTTATTATATGTAATGATTAAGTTGAGTAATATTTCAAAAACAAATTTTCATTCGTGATCAAAACAACCCCCCTCCCCCATCAATGATCCTTATCTTCATCAATGAGCTAGCCAATATCTGATAGCCCTTTCTATATCAATTGCAAGAACCCCTCATGAGATAAAGGTCTTCTTGAGCCCATTTTCTTTAAAATTTTCCATAATAAAAATAAAAGTGAGGTTAGGTTTATCTTTCTGCTCAGTTACAAAAACCTATATTTCAAATGAACATGCTTATTAAAAGTCTGTAGATGGCAGCACATATACTCAATTCAAAGAGGGTCCATAACTGAGTATTTTTTAATGAAAAACTAATCATTTTGATATTAATTTGTATGGGTCTAACGTCGACTGTTTTGAAGATATTAACGATTTTATGCAAAAAAAATGCTAAATTTCAGGTTGCTGCTGTAAGTAACAGAAATCATTTGAATGAAAGAAAGTGTTACCAAAAAGTGATCTTCATCAACTACCTTTATTGGTATTAATGCTATACAAGGTGCTCAACATTTGCAAGTTTACTAATTTCGCATTTTTTTTAGATGTGTTTTTGTATTTTCTAAGAGCCTTTTAATGAGCTTTCCTTTGATATGTTACGTCATACCTCTAAATGCAGCTGTTTGACTATAAAAAAACAATTTACACCTTTTATGATGCTTTATTTTAAGGAGTAACAAACAAACGCTTTAAAAATAATAATTTATACACTTGAGCTCTTAAACAAAACATAAAACCAGGTTTAGAAAATATAAATCCAGTCAGTATTGATACAAGAAATAAAACAGCAAAAAAATGAGAAATGCAGTAATAAATTAATTTAAACAGATTAAAAAAAAACTTCTTCTTCTCCCTCGCCCTGGTACCCTAAACGGGTGTCGGGTTGTGATCTTCTGTTTCTTGAATCCATTTCCTCCATTTCTTCCGGTCCCTGACCTCTTCTCTCATTTCTTTTATCGTTTTTCCCCTAGATTGTCCAATATTGATAATTTGCTTTAGCCATGTTGTTCTTGGTCTTCCCCTCTTCTTTTTTCTGTATTGTTTAGCCTCCATCATTTTCTTAGGTAGCCTGTCTGGTTTCATTCGTATACGAAATTTAAAAAAAAACAAACGGAAATACACCAAAATCCTGTACATAATTACATTAAATGTTACCTTGCTCTGGATATTAAAGTTAAACAGAAGGCTCATAATTTGCAAATGTAATTTTTTCTGTTTGTTTAAATTTCACTTTCTGTATATTCTGTTTTTTTTAAAGTACTTTTAATGGCTTTCTTTTGATATTCCATTTCCTAGACCTAAATTCAATCACTTTTCAGAATTAGATAATTTTCTCTTGCATTTTTTGGTTTTTTTTTTTGTATGTTACCTATTACTGGTTTCAGTAGTGGCTGGATTTTTGTTTTCTAATTGAAAGGTAGTTCACGAATAACAATTGTTTGGTAACTTTTTCCTTTGTTTACTGTTTTCTGTTGCTTACAGCAGCTGCCTGAAGTTCAGCATTTTTTTACATAAAATTATTAACATCTGTAAAATAGTTGACGTTAGACCCATTCATCTTCATATCGAAATGATTAGTATTTCAGTGCAAAACTTTTAAGTTACCTAAATATAGGTCATTCTGTTTAAAAAAAGTAAGTTTGATTCGCCACATTTTTTTGAGCTACCCTGTATGATCAAAACTATTTTAGTATAGTCAAAATTATAACCATTCGGAGTCACGTGACTTTTGTGAGCAGCTGTTCATCTTTAGTAAAATAGATGAAATGGAGAAAATTCGAAAAAAACATAACATACCGATACTTTATTAGCATTTAATCACATGTTGGCAGTACTGACGTGTATTGTTAGTGACAATGTCAGTCTATGCCAAATTCGATGTTAGTAAGGTTAGGTGTTGTTTGTTATTTGACACAGACTGACGCAAAACTTAACTTGCTACTCTCGAATTTAACATAACCTGACAGTGCTACCAACAATACAGTATTGGCATTGCAGATAAAGTACATTTTTTTTCTATAATAATTTTCAAGGTCAACTTTCTAGGGGATAAGTTGCATTCCTGCAGGGTCACTAGTTTTAATAATGTTGGTACATAGATTTTTAGTTCTTTTCTTCCACTAAAAAAATTATTGTCATTTTGACAGATATGTCATAATTTAATATCGCTTGCATCATTTTTGCATTTAAAATATTTCTTGGTATTCTTTTTTATCCGATTTTATTGATGGTAATGATGATTCAATGTTAAAAAAAGAAATTTGTCAAGAGTTCAAAGTAAGAAACTTTGACATTCAAAATTGACACATAACCATAATTTTCAAAAAGGTCTACCAACACGAGGTAAAAAAATTTCCTAGCGTTTTAATCACATATCTAAAGTACGTTTTTTTCCTATAAAAATTTTGAAGGTCAAAGAATTTGGGGTTTATGTTGGCATTGCTTGGTTCCTTTAAAAATTATATATTGGTAGAATTTGTTTTGTAACTTTTTAGAACTAAAAATTCGTGGGAAATTTAAAATCTGACATTAAAGGAGTTTTGTCTTTAGGTAATCTTTCGTAAACTTCTTCTTCTGGCATGTTAGACTGCAGATACAGGGAGGTGATCCATCATGCTGATAGTGGAGGTGTCTTAATTAGAAGCAATAAAACGCAGTAGTCTTCCCTCCACGTACATTTATTAAAAAGGCGACATGTTTCGACGCCAAACTGGCTTCATCTTCAGGCCAAAATGATCATTGGTTAAAAACAGGTGAAACCACGTGTTCAAATTTTAGGTTAAGTTGAGGTTATGCGCTGAAGGCGAGGTAGTAATACAAAATTCACAAAGAACACCACATTGGAGAAGAAAATTAATTCAATAACCAGCAAACTACGTTATAAAGATCGTTGTACTGGTTATTACATTAAAATTTAACATTTAACAAATAGCAAGTAAAATAGCGACCATTCTCTGACGGAGAAGGCACTAGAATGATTCATGAAAAGAAAAAATCATAGCCAACTCTGTCCCAAAAAGGTCGTGAACGGCTTATATGTCTCTCTGTTGTGCCATTAATTACAATTTTTCTTATTTTTTTTAAAAGATTAGTATTTTACGATAAAATAAACCGTGTTACGATATATGTAACGTTATCTGCTTTCTACATTACCTGAAAATTTTAAAGAACTCGCTCCTAATATCGCTCGTTCATTCAAACTATACTCTCGTAATGTAAAAAGCTTGATAACGTTACTTGCATCGTAAACTACTATTAAAATTTGACGTTTCTGATCTGTCAAATTATATTTTTCGTGTAATATATTGAGATAAGGGTAATAAAACCTAATTAGTTGAGCAGGAAACTTAAAATAAAATCGAACATGTGGTATGCGCAGTCACAACAATTAATGTTGAATGTTATGTGTTTTTTATGCCGAGTACGACAATTTAAAATATTGTAAACCAACAGTTTCGCCCTCCAACGTTCTTCGCCGTGCTTCTCTTGTGATAAATGTCTGGGAGAACAAAATTTATAAATTAAGGAAGACGGGATACAGTGCGACACATAATTTACTGAAAATATTTGGTATGATTTTTTAGGTTATGTTGTATCGATCCAAGTGTTGAAATTAAAGTTTACGAATAGGAGACAACTACCTATCGAGTCAAATTCAGGTGAAAATGTAATATTTAAAGTAATTGTTCTTGTTTTAAATCTGAATAAGGTCGAGTATTTTGTTCGTATTGCATTTATTAGGAAGATAACTGACGTAAAATTTGTTGTACGCAGCAGGTTTTTAATGTAGCAGCCGACATACCTTTATTATATGTACATTTTACGACACGTTTATGTTTTCTTTAATAAGTTAAATCAGTTTAATTCCATATAAGAGAGAAAAACTCGTAGCACCCTTTTTTTAAAAATGGCAGATATGGTAACCTATTAACCCAAATGTCATTTATTACCCTATAATTGCATTTTTAAGAATCGACATACCTAAAGTCACTGGATTATCACATGACTCCGAATGGGTATAAATACGACTATAATATACACCATCTTCGTACCTACAACTTTTATATACTTTGACGATATGACCAAAGCAGTCGGTGTCTAAAGTACCTAGTAATCTGCTTGCCTAGACCTTGTCCCTAACAAACAAACAATATGCACCACCTCCGTACCTACAACTTTTATATACACGAAATTTATGTGATTCTCGTAGTTTTAGAAATATCGTCCACCCCCACATTGTTGCCGGACCGTGTATATAAAATTACAAATAGATTAGTAAATACAGACATAAATCCAATTCAAAATAGCGAAATTCCGAAGAGATTAAAAGCAAACCAACTATCCAGACCTTCTCAAGTGCTGAAAAGGCTGCTTATGAGCTTCATGACTTAAAAAATTTGACAATTGCTTTTTTATAAAGTGCTTTTTTTTCTATAATAACTGTCAAAGTGTTACAATGTTGGTAATTATGTGATTAAAACGCTAGGAAATTTTTATACCTTGTGTTGGTAGAACTTTTTCAAAATTATGGTTGTGTCAATTTTGAATGTCAAAATTTATCATTCTTTCAATTTGTCGTTTAATTACAATCACCTTTAATTTTGCAAACGTTCATTATGTTTATTTTCAAATATTGTAAGTTTAATAATTAATAAATTTTGCAATATTTTACTATGCTGTTCGTTTTACCCACTATTATGCGATGCCGGAAAAAGGTCCGCAGGAAAAAGTTCCGCGGAAAATGTTCCGCCGGAAAAAGTACCGTGGGGAAATAAATCCGCAGGAAAAAGTTCGGCAAGAAAAAGTTCCGCAGGAAAGCGATACTTTGGTGTTTTGTCCATGTTACATGATTAATAAGTACCATACCATAGGGTACAAATGCATATGATAAAAATGGAAAAATTTGCGTTGCGCTCTCGGCGGTGGTCCAGGTTAATGGTTTATGTTAGTTGTTAGGTCTTGATAATTTTTTTTAGAGAAAAAATACGAGAGAGGGTTTGTTCAACGCAATGCGTTGCGCTCTCGGCGGTGGTCCAGGTTAATGGTTTATGTTAGTTGTTAGGTCTTGATAATTTTTTTTAGAGAAAAAATACGAGAGAGAGTTTGTTCAACGCAATGCGTTGCGCTCTCGGCGGTGGTCCAGGTTAATGGTTTATGTTAGTTGTTAGGTCTTGATAATTTTTTTTAGAGAAAAAATACGAGAGAGAGTTTGTTCAACGCAATGCGTTGCGCTCTCGGCGGTGGTCCAGGTTAATGGTTTATGTTAGTTGTTAGGTGTTGATAATTTTTTTTAGAGAAAAAATACGAGAGAGAGTTTGTTCAACGCAATGCGTTGCGCTCTCGGCGGTGGTCCAGGTTAATGATTTATGTTAGTTGATAGGTCTTGATAATTTTTTTTAGAGAAAAAATACGAGAGAGAGTTTGTTCAACGCAATGCGTTGCGCTCTCGGCGGTGGTCCAGGTTAATGATTTATGTTAGTTGTTAGGTCTTGATAAATTTTTTTAGAGAAAAAATACGAGAGACAGTTTGTTCAACGCAATGCGTTGCGCTTTCGGCGGTGGTCCAGGTTAATGGTTTATGTTAGTTGTTAGGTCTTGATAATTTTTTTAGAGAAAAAATACGAGAGAGAGAGTTTGTTCAACGTTACATTTTTAGGTTCACTGTTATTTTTGCGCATGCGCACTAGACCGGACCGTGCACCAAATCTTTACCACTTTTTGTAACTGTGATTATATTGCAGGTTAAGTTTTCCGTCAGTCTGTGTCAAACAACAAACAAACCCTAACCTTTTAATCTTGAATTTGACAGAGACTGACAATACACTGCAATACTGCCAAACGTACAACACATATCAAGGCCTGCTCAGAATCATTTATTTTTATCTCATGGTATAATCTGTAGTGTAAGTTGCTTTTTTTATGAATAAAACATTTATGTATGAAATCGACATTATGTTATTATTTCTTATTTAACTTTTTCACAGCCGTGGGTGTTCACGCGTAACTTTTTCCTGCGAAACTTTTTCCTGCGGATTTATTTCCCGACGGCACTTTTTCCGGCGGAACATTTTCCGGTGGAACTTTTTCCGGCGGAACTTTTTCCGGGATTCCTATTATGACATATCTCAAAATGACAATAATCTTTTTAGTGGAAAAAAGAACTAAAAATCTATGTACCAACATTATTAAAACTAGGGACTCTACAGGAATGCAACTTATCCCATAGAAAGTTGACCTTTTATTATAGAAAAAAATTTACTTTTATATCGTGTTTTAGTATTAAGTATTGTTTTTTCATCATTCATAGTATTTGACATATTTAAACATAAGTACCTGATATGAATTTTATAATCCTTTTGAAAATAATAAAGAAGTTTTAGAAAATGTCGTTTTTAACCTCATTTCATGACATTTGTTACGGTGTAGGTTATTACTGGTACTTCAAACTTCAAAATTCAATCAGCATTTGTCATTATCGGCTTTGTCTCCTTTATTTTCAATACTTTAATCTCAGAATTAAATTAATCTTCGATTGTATTAATAAATAAGTGACAATGGCATTCTGTACATGGTGAATATCACACTAGTTACATAGAAACATCAAATTCATTTCAAAATTTATTGTATTCATCAGCATCTCTCACCATATAAAAATAATGAACCTCTCACAAGCCTTTTCAAAGTGATAAGCCTCATTTTCTCTTGCAGATGGCAGAAACAGTGAAGAAGTCGCGGATTGTAAGTGAAGCCGACGAAAACCTAGAAGAGAGTTTGCTGGAGGAATTTAACCTTAGGCTTAAGAAATGCATGAGCAGAGTGTGTATTTTACTAAGCTAACGTTTTTATACCTTAGAACTAGTGCTGCCCGCTAATGGGGCAGGATGCGAATAGGTATGAAGGCGTTTGCTGTACTAATATAACGTGTGCCACTAACTTTTAGGACGACTTGCAAGCCGAGGCCGAGGACAACGACCTCCACGTCTACGAAAACATAGAAATAATCAAAACCAATGGAGCGGCTCCAATGACGAACCACCAGACGTACCCGAACAGCACCTCCAGCCAGGAGTTCCTGAACTCCGAGAGGGCGCACTACGACCAGAACGGCTGCGGCACCACCTCTAACGGCCACCACAAGCCCGCCGACGTGGACAACTTCGAAAACTTAGAGTTAGAAACCTGTAGTCTAGAAAAATTCGGAAGCAAAAGTACAAAGACTGATTCTAACTTGGACCAAAGCGTGTGTGAAACAGATGCAGCAATCCGGCCCGACTTAAACTCGCAAAAGCCTAGTCTTAACCTGCCAATGACTTGCCTTATCGATGCGGCGGAGCCCTGCGAAGCAGAGAACCCCGACGTCAAGTCGGTGAAGGACCGCATGTTCTTGTCCACGGACGACACGTCCTGCCTGCTGTTCACCCAGACCGTCACGTCGCCCATGCTGACACCCTCCGAGGAGAATATCGACTTCCTGAAGGGGTTCCGGCGGGGCTCCAGCCAGAACACGCTGTCCGACAGCACAAATTCCAGTAACTCGCCCAAGAGTGAGCCGAAAGCAGACGAGTGCAACGGGAACGTCGCAGTGAAGGAAGCGCCCAGTGAAAATTTGCCTGAAGTTACCAATGAACCTAAAGAAATCATTTATGAGAATACAAACTTCCTGAAGGAGCATAAAAACGAAGAACACAATGAGAGAACTATCGAGAACATAGAACAGCCACCAGTCGAAGAGCCGAACCGAGCTGAAGTGAAACACATAATTGACCTGAAAGAAGAAACGTCCAAATTCATAGAAATTGAGGTTAGTTGTGCTGTCAGCAATCAAAGTTTCGAAGTTGAAAATCAGGAAGTGGTTACGGACTTGGATGCTCCCCAAGAAAACGAAATAGAAAATGTGGATGAAATCATACAAAAAGTTACAGAAACTAGCATTTTTAACAACATGGAAACTGCGGAAATTCGTACTGATAGTGTAAAAGCGCTTAAGACTCATTTCATGAAAAGCGACAGTGATGAACCATTGATCAGCCCGAGACTGGAAACCAGTGACGAACTGAACGAACTAAAGAGCCTGAATATAATGAAACAGATCAGTAAATTCGAAAGCACCACCACGAGTGAATCTCAGGAAGTTACTAACATTTGCTCTAATAGCAGTGTTGTAAGTGTGTCTTTTATTTATTTTGCAAATTGCGCTTAGATTAACAATTTGTTTCTGTTACGGCTTTTTAGCTCTGTTTTCTGTGCAAACACTCAGAGAAACAGTATCTTACGCCACAAAGAAAGTGAGCTTCCTACTTACTGGTAAAACATTAATCATTTCTTAACGTGAGATTGAAAAACATGAGTTGGGCAGCATAACCTTGCATTTTACTGTATCCAAATTACTTTAGTAAAAATTACTGCTTACACAGGACTGGTGCATCGGATATCCTTGTTTTTCGTTGTAGGAATAAGAGTTTACCGATGATGCAACGTTTGCGAACACGGCCCAGTTTTATTAAAGTTGCTTTGGCCAATATAACCTCACTTTGTGGTGACATTTAGAAATATACTTATCGGTCGGTATTTTGGTTCTAAAAGGGCAGATGGCCATTTTTCTTGAAAGATAAGCTTTTAATATACAAAGACTTGTGTTAAATATCTGCTCATTAGTTCGAGGAGAACATGGCCTTCGGGCTTTTTACAACGGTTGTCCTAACCTCAAATTTTCTTTCGTCAACAAGTGTTTTTGGTGAATGTTTTTTAAGTCATGTATTAATTAGTGGTAATATGAACAGAGGTAGAAAAATATTAGAACTAGCAAGATACTGAAATGTGCAGTCGTGAGGATACAAACTTTTATACTTTTATACATACTCTTTTATAGGTATTGGAATGCGTTCGTAGCAACTGGGTCTGGGAAATGATTTAACAATTTCTTTGATATAAACGAAGCAATGCTAGTCAGTTAAGATGTAATTAACTACACCTTTTGCAATTGTAATTCGGAAAGTGTAAATTGTAATTTAGAAAGCAAGGGATAAGCTTTATAAAGAATTACTATAGTAAAATCACAGAAACAAACGATGCACGTCATCAAATATTTAGTTATTAATTTAAAGTTACTGTTTGATGATGCATAAACGAATAAATACGATTATAATTATGTATAGGTAAATCACGGAATGAAACGGTGCGCGTCATCAAACAATAGCTTTAAATTAATAACTGAATATTTGATGACGTGCACCGTTTGTTTTCGTAATTTTACTATATGTAGATACAAATATACAGGGTGAGTCATAATTAGGTATAGAAAATGCAACCAAAGCTGCTTTAGGCCAAAACAAAGCAATTAACCTAGTACACTTTAGTACCAAAATGCTCCCTTAAAAAGATACAGGGTGTTAATAAAAAAATTCTATATTTGGAAAGCAAACATTTGAGTTTTTAAAATCAAGTAGCCTGATATTGTTAGTCAATATCAGTTTTGAAACAATATCAAGACAGCGGCTGTCAATGTATGGTAGAGTCCTGCATCGGGTCGGGTACCCGCGCGTTACCCGCATTGCGGGTCGGGTTGCGGGTAGGATTTATATCAATATTGCGGGTAGCGGGTCGGGTGCGGATTTGAAACTGCGGGTCGCGGGTTGGGTATAACTTCATTTCTTCAACATAAATTTTGTTTGTGTATAAAAAAATTATACTTAATAATAATTTGACCGCCGAAGTGTGAAAATAATTTTTTTTTATTGTGTATACATTCTATATGAAGCAAGTTGCTGGTCTAATATTTGAATTTGGGGTCAAGTGAGGCTTAAAAGTGCAAAACTTGCGGGTCGCGGGTCGGGTGCGGGTATAAAAATTTGAAAATTGCGGTTCGCGGGTCGGGTGCGGGTTTAAAATTTCAGAAATTGCGGTTCGCGGGTCGGGTGCGGGTCCTATATATTGGACCCGCGCAGGTCTCTAATGTATGGGGAGAAATCTTCAATTGTTCTTTACTGAAAATACAAGAACTGGATAATCACATCAATGTGAATGGTTATTTGGACTTTATTGAACACCAGCTGCATGATATACTTGTAGACATCCCGTTAAGCATTAGACAGCAGATGTTCTTCCAACAAGACGGTGCACCTCCTCACAATGGCAGAATTGTTACAGAATGGTTAAATGACTGTTTCAATGGTAGATGGATTGGCCGGTTTGATCCTGCGAGATAGCCGTCAAGGAGTCTCGACTTCAGTCCGTTGAATTTCTTCTTATAGGGTTTTTTACTGGTTTACCGGGAGATAATTAACATGAGGAGAAAAATATAATATTCAGCAAGTGTACTAATCGCTAGTATGACCTACGACAGTGCCATGCTTGTATTGCGGCTGAAGGGAAGCATTTTGAACATTTGCTGTAGTTTTCTATTATTTAGTCATTGTTTTGTTAATTTTGTGTTTATTGTAAAGTATTTTCAAATTAATCGAATGATTTTTTTCCAAGTTATAGTCACAAATAGATTTTGTTTTTCATTAACACCCTGTACCTTTTTAAGGGAGCATCTTGGTACTAAGGTGTACTAGGTTAATTGCTTTGTTTTGGCCTAAAGCAGCTTTTGTAATAGTAATTTACGTTACAATCCCGGAATGTAGTGTTTTGCAGGTCGAACCTGTGGCTCGCTCTGCAATCTGCTTGATTCGACCTGCAAAACACTTTCCGGTCGTGTATCGTACAATATTTTTTTTACGACATTCGAGTCCATACTTTCAAACTTGCGAATTATGACATCAGTATCTATTACTTGACTTATCCAAACAATAACACACACTTGATTCCATAGTAACGAAGGCATCAGGGACTGGCACTTTTACCGGCCCCAGATACCTGATTCGGATGTCGACCGGCAAAACGTTACTTTCTGGCGAAAAAATTCTCCAGAAACCGTATATTTTCTGGTCGATCGTAAAAAAATTTTTTACGCCTAATTATGATTGACCCTGTATACAGGAAGTGTGTAAATTTGCAGTATATGTAATAATTAAGTAAAAAACGACTTCCGGGATTAGACCGTGTCATTATTGACGTCGAAGAACTCAATGTTTCGCCCAGTTTCGTAAGGGGCTTCATCGGGGGAAAAAAGGCAAAAGCGCACAGTAACTCAACGCGTAAACCACACCACAGGCAAAACTCTTTTTGTCGCTGGCTAGGTTTACACGTTAAGTTACCGTGCTCTTCTATTCCTTCCCTTGCAAAACGTTGAGTACTACAACCTTAATAATGACACGGTTCAATCCCAGAAGTCGTTTGTTAATTAATGACAATGGCCGTGAAAGCCTCCAAAATCAAATGTAATAATTATTGTTAAAAAATTGTCAGACAGGTCGATTTTCATGTTTGCTTGGCAGCTTTTGGATGCAAACACATTAACTTTAAAATTGTTCATCAAGAGCCTTATGTGCATCACCTTGCCAACTATTTTTTTTTTACAAATAAATAGCATAATAAATATTACATTTGTTACAAACTTTACACACAACCTGTATGTATATATCTACAGTGTGTCCCCGGATAGGTGAAACGACTCTTGTAAAAGGTAAAAACTTTTCGATTTAAATTTTCATTTTTTGGGGTTCAGCCCTGCTTGGTTAACGGCGAATTTCTAACAGAATTTCAGTTTTGAAAAATCAAGTATGCCTTTGAAGTTTTCAAAAACCCATTTTTCTGTAAGGTAAAGTGCTCTTTATGTGACAAATACGACAGAAAGTTATTAATAAAAGTTGTTTAGAATCAACATCTAGGCCCCTATACCAAATTTCAAAATCCTCGGCCAACTTTGATTTCTCACATTTTCTTTCAAGGTTTATTTCCCGAATCAAAGAATTTTATTTATAACAAAGTTTTTTTATTATGAAATAAACCACTTTGTTAAAAGTATTTGTTTTTCCAATAAAAAACTTTGCTAAAAGTAAAATTCTTTGATTTGGGAAATAACCTTGAAAGAAAATGTGAAAAATGAAAGTTGGCCGAGGATTTTGAAATTTGGTATAGGGGCCTAGATGTTGATTCTAAACAACTTTTATTAATAACTATCTGTCGTATTTGTCACATAAAGGGCACTTTACTCTACAGAAAAATAGGTTTTTTGAAAATTTCCAAGGCATACTTGATTTTTCAAAACTGAAATTATGTTAGAAATTCGCCTTTAACCAAGCAGGGCTGAACCCCAAAAAATGAAAATTTAAATCGAAAATTTTTTACCTTTCACAAGAATCGTTTCACTTATCTGGGGACACACTGTATATAGTAATTCTACATAAAGGTTGTCCCTTTGTATGTAAATTACAATTGTTGCTTTCTGAATTACAATTTATACTTTCTGATTTACATTTTACTAATCTGAATTGCAAGTTACACTTTCTGAATTACAGTTTACTAAACTAAATTACAATTTGCGCTTTCTGAATTACAATTTACTCTTTATAAATTACAATTTACTAATCTGAATTGCAAGTTACACCTTGTGAATTACAGTTTACTATTCTGAATTCCAAGTTACACTTTCTGCTTCACAGTTAACTAATCTGAATTGCAAATTATACTTTCTGAATCACAATTAACACTTTCTGAATTACAATTTATAGTTTTTGAATCACAGTTTACTAATCTGAATTGCAAGTTACAATTTGTGGATTACAGTTCACTATCACAATTAACTAATCTGAATTGCAAGTTACACTTTCTGAATTACAATTAACTATTCTGAATTACAAGTTACACTTTCTGAATCACAATTAACACTTTCTGAATTACAATTTATAGTTTTGAATCACAGTTTACTAAACTAAATTTCAATTTACGCTTTCTTAAGTACAATTTACACTTTATAAATTACAATTTACTAATCTGAATTGCAAGTTACATTTTCCGAATTACAATTAACTATTGTGAATTACAAGTTACACTATCTGAATCACAATTAATTAACCTGAATTGCAAGTTACACTTTCTGAATTACAATTAATTAATCTGAATTGCAAGTTACATTTTTTGAATAACAATTAACTAATCTGAAATGCAAGTTAGACTTGCTGAATCACAATTAACTGAACTGAATTGCAAGTTACACTTTCTGAATTACAATCAACTAATCTGAATTGCACGTTATACTTTCTGAATCACAATTAACTAATCTGAATTGCACGTTACGCTTTCTGAATCACAATTAACTAATTTGAATTGCAAGTTACACTTTCTGAAGCAAAATTAACTTATCTGAATTACAAGTTACATTTTCTGAATCACAATTAACTAATTTGAATTACAAGTTACACTTTCTGCATCACAATTAACTTTTCTAAATTGCAAGTTACACTTTCTGAATCGCAATTAACTATTCTGAATTACAAGTTACACTTTCTGAATCACAATTAACACTTTCTGAATTGCAATTTATAGTTTTGAATCACAGTTTACTAAACTAAATTTCAATTTACGCTTTCTTAAGTACAATTTACACTTTATAAATTACAATTTACTAATCTGCATTGCAAGTTACAATTCGTGGATTAAAATTAACTATTCTGAATTACAATTAACTAATCTGAATTGCAAGTTAGACTTTCTGAATCACAAATAACTAATCTGAATTGCAAGTTACACTTTCTGAATTACAATTAACTAATCTGAATTGCAAGTTAGACTTTCATAATCACAATTAACTAATCTGAATTGCAAGTTACACTTTCTGAATTACAATTAACTAATCTGAAATGCAAGTTAGACTTTCTGAATTACAATTAACTAATCTGAATTGCACGTTATACTTTCTGAATCACAATTAACTAATCTGAATTGCACGTTACGCTTTCTGAATCACAATTAACTAATTTGAATTACAAGAAACACTTTCTGAATCAAAATTAACCTATCTGAATTACAAGTTACATTTTCTGAATCTCAATTAACTAATTGGAATTATAAGTTACACTTTCTGCATCACAATGAAATTTTCTGAATTGCAGGTTACACTTTCTGAATCGCAATTAACTAATCTGAATTACAAGTTACACTTTCTTAATTACAAGTAACTATTCTGTATTACAAGTTACACTTTCTGAATTACAATTACCTAATCTGAATTACAAATTACACTTTCTGAATCACACTTAACTAATTTGAATTGCAAGTTACACTTTCTGAATTACAATTACCTAATCTGAATTACAAGTTACACTTTCTGAATCGCAATTAACTAATTTGAATTATGAGTTACACTTTCTGCATCACAATGAACTTTTCTGAATTGCAAGTTACACTTTCTGAATCGCAATTAACTAATCTGAATTACAAGTTACACTTTCTTAATTACAAGTTACTATTCTGTATTACAAGTTACACTTTCTAATTAACACTTAACTAATCTGAATTGCAAGTTACACTTTCTGAATTACAATTACCTAATCTGAATTACAAGTTACACTTTCTGAATCGCAATTAACTAATTTGAATTATAAGTTACACTTTCTGCATCACAATGAACTTTCCTGAATTGCAAGTTACACTTTCTGAATCGCAATTAACTAATCTGAATTACAAGTTACACTTTCTTAATTACAAGTTACTATTCTGTATTACAAGTTACACTTTCTGAATTACAAGTTACACTTTCTAATTAACACTTAACTAATCTGAATTGCAAGTTACACTTTCTGAATTACAATTACCTAATCTGAATTACAAGTTACACTTCCTGAATCGCAATTAACTAATTTGAATTAGAAGTTACACTTTCTGAATCACACTTAACTTATCTGAATTATCAGTTACACTTTCTGAATTACAATTAACTAATCTGAACTACATTAATGGCCAGCTCAAGTGGATTGACTCTCATTATCAGGAGCTTTACAAAAACATTCCCAGAGTATAATGACTGCGACGAAAAAGGAAACTAGTTAAAGATTTCTTGATCTTTGTGTTATTTTGTATTTTTGTTGTAAGTGTTTAAATAAATTTAATATTTTGGAAGAAAAGCTCTACTATCTTAATGATAAATAATATTTTACATTGTATAGATTGACATCCAATTTAATTAAATAAAATAACTGCTCAGTAAGTGACCAAAAACTTTTTAACTACTTATACTTTCTACAGAAAAACAACACAAATGACTTGCATTCAATAGAAAAGAGTAACAATTAGCACTGCTAACAATAAAAATGGTTGTCTTGTAAACTAGCAATTTTGCACATTGCCTTTGTGGAACCAAAGTACCGAGTTATTATAGTAATTGCAGTTGTAGATGGTTTGAAGCCATACGAGATATCCAAGGCTCATTAAATATTGATAGCCCCTTGTATTTGGTATTTTGAACGTTAAAACTGCAGCAGTAAGAAGGAAACTACCGCTTTAGCAGCTTTAAAAGTTTCACGCTTTTGTTTTTATACAATAAGTTGCGTATCTTCTGTAGGCTAATTGTTTACGTTTTCTCATTTAGAGCACTGTTACGGAATCACATTTTGTCCAAACGAGCACCGAAATGCGATCAACCGGAGAAATGAACAATATGAACATGAAGAAAAAAAAGTCTAAAAAGTCAAAAAATCAGCATGAGAAAGAGAACATTTCCGTAGTGAGTTTTTTTTGCTTTATAGAGTTTTCAATTTGATTTCAAACCCGTTTGCTTATGTGACCCTAACTATTTGGTTTTAGAATGAAACTAACACTAACGAGGAAGAGTCCTTCTATAACGTCAACGTCAAGAACCTGGTAAGTCGCCTGCCCCTTGCTTGTCTGTGTAACGTCCTGTGTTTTTGTTGCGCTTTAGTGTAGGAGTTTCGGGGACCTCACTAAGATCGAGGGGGAGCAATACCGCAATTGGAAAAACACCGAGCGATCGGTAAGCGCAAATACTCGATTATTTGCGATAGGCTTTAGTGTTTAGCTTTTCATGTTACTAACGGGGCTTGTAATTTGCGTCGTGTTTTTAGTTTTATTTTGACATTAACACCAGGCATGTGTTGTTTTTGTTGCGTAGCGGACAAAGTCTATGTCTGACGTGCGAACTCTGGAAGTAAACAAAAACATTGAGAACGTTTTCGCCGGCGTGTCCGTGAAGACCCTGGTAAGATATCGCTGTATTACTAATTCCTAACGTTTCCACTAGAGTCACGTTTCAGCATTCTAATCGACCCTTGTTTGTTGCATGTTGCATGGCGTGACTAATTATCATAGCGGGAGAGATTTAGCGTAATTAATGTACATACTAACAAGGGCATGCTTAGCATTGTAAAAAGGCCTGAGTATAGCGCAAAAATAGAGCAACTGGTAAGTCACTGGGCAATCCTTAACGTCACCATATTCATGTCAGCTCGAATCTCATCCCGTACCTGTACTGATGCGCCGTTTGCTTTTAGAAATCCAGCTTCAGTAAATTCGACGCTCTTCAGAAAAAGAATGTCCTCAACTCGCAGTCTTCTCAGGACAATGTAAGTTTTGGTTGTAGTTAATATCTGTACGTGCTGTAATGGGAAAATTGTAGGGGAACGACGCCTCAAACTGTAAGAAGTGTGGCAGGCCCGTGTTCCAGATGGAGCGCATCATCGCGGAGCGATACGTTTGGCACAGAAATTGCTTCAGATGCATAGAGTGCAGCAAACAGCTACTGTAAGTTTAACATGAATAAAATTCCATGAGTTTTTTTGTTATCGATAAGTAGTATAGTTGAAGAGTGTCAATTTGAAACGGTTTCTTGTATTAAATTTTATGGTAGTGAGATAAGTACGAAAGCATGGTCAATGTGCTACATTTAACATCCAAAGGATTTTACTATCCATTTAACACATTATAGAATTGATGAAACAATAAAAATAAGAGAATAATGTTGAAACAACCATCAATATATCATGACAGTAAAAAGAAAATAAAAAAGTGGTTAAATTTTGGCCTACTTATGACCTTCAGCATGTCTAGAGCACTTTGAGTGGGCGGCGCGTGACCGGCTGAAGAGCGGTGATCGTAATACTTTCGTGCAAAAAATATGCTTTAGGTTGAGCTGCTATATTTGTTAGAATTGATATTTTTTGGTAAATAGTAAAAATAAGCTAATAATAGGACAGTTGCATCGTAGGATCAGTAAGACTAACTGCCCTAATTCTAGGGGTGGTGGGGTTTTCCTCGATTATATCGTTCATAATTCATAATAATCCTCTGCAGACCAAGCTATAATACCTAACAACACTATGAAGTAAGAGTTTTTTAGAATACGCATGAAAATTGATCATTTCTGTTGCACTATGAAATTTAAAAAAATACACAAAAACCAATTTACTTTTATCAAAATCTTGTGTTTCCACCTTTTGCAGCTATTCCAGTTTGCATATGAGAGGGAATACTTTGAATGAGCCTCCTAAACATTTCTTGTGGTATGAGAGCCCACTCTTAATAGTACTTGAGCCAGCTCATTTAACGTTGCTTGTGCTATTGGTAACTCTTTGATCCTTCTCCCTAAAATGACTCAGGTATGTCCAATAGGGTTGTAATCAGGAGTTTGAGTGGCCCACATCATCGTTGTGCCATTAAGGTATTATGTTACAATATTGGCTGCATGAGGATGAGCATTATCATGCATCAGAATAAATTCTAGACCAAATTCTTCTGTAAATGCTCGTCTATGAGGGACAATAATCTCTTCCCTATGTCTTGCTCCCATTGTTTAAAATGACAAGGTCAGTTTTTTTTTAAAATTAGTATTTAACCAGTTCAGCAAGCTAGTGCTATTCATGGTTTAGTTAGCTTAGTTTACATTTAACACTATTGACATGACAGTATTACCTTAATGGCTAACCCGTTCACTATTTTTATTGTTTTAATATTGTATTGCACCACTGTTTTATTCATTCACTGTCACTGCTATCAGTTGAAAGAAGATTCTGGGTCAGTTTACGTTTTAGGCGCTGATGTATATTCTTTGCTCCTAAGTTGTATTGAGTTGCTCCCGCACATTTGTTTATATTTTCAAAAAATGTTCTTGCTGTATTCCTGATGAACTGCTCGATGGTTAGAATGTTTAGTTCGGTGTGTAGCTGTTGGTTTCTTACATACCATGGTGAGTTCGTTGCTATTCGTAATACTTTATTTTGCAGGACCTGGATTTTCCTGAGATGTGTTGATGAAGCTGATTCCCATATGCAGCATGTATACATTGGTACTGGTCGAATGATAGCTTTATAGATGAGCATGGTGGATTCTATTTGCAGTGAGCTTTTCCTATTTATTAATGGATATAGCAGAGCAAGTCTAGCATAGCTTTCATTTAATTTACGATTTATATGAAATCCCCAAGTTAATTGTCGGTCTAGGTAAATGCAAAGGTATTTGATCGCACTATCCCGTGGGTTCCATGGTATTTCTTCATTGTTTATAACAATATTAGGTGGATCTGCAAGGTGGCGAAGACTAAATACTTTAGTTTGACATTTTGATGGGTTAAGGGTTATATGCCATTTGTCCATCTAGTTGGAGATTGTATTTACGCTGTTTTGTACAAGGTCAGTACGATTTTCCAAGTTCATGCTGCCCATAAGTACCATAACTGACCCACCACCATGCCCCTTGCTAATGCTGGCTCCAGTGGCTCTTGGAGGTCATTTTTTAAAGCACGGGTGGTTAAAAAATCTTTCTTTTCTAGCAGTTACAGCTAAATAGTGTTCTTCACGTTGTGTCATTTTCTTCGTACGACCTTGACTAGACCTACATCTTCCTGTGAGTTGAAGTCGCGTCAGGCTCTGCAAATTACAGATTGCGTAACGTGAAACCTTTCTGCAACTTCTCTCTGAGTAAGGCCTTCTTCAAGCCGTGCCACCACTCCAGCTACTTCTACTTGAGACAGAAAGCATATTTGCACATTACCAGCTATTATTGAAACATAAGTCACATTTCAACTGTTAAAAAACGTGTGCAAAGGCGACTCCTAATTGAAAAGTTTTATAATCAAACCATAATAACAATCCTATTTGTCTTGTGTATGCGTATACCAGAGATATTTAAACTTTTTTTGTTGATCTTTTAATTTTGCGTCATAGTGTATGTCACAGTTAAAACTCGAATTTACTGGTGGAAACTAGTTTTAACTAGTTAAAATTAGAATTACCTACATATTGTCAATGAAAACTAATACACAGCGGCTAGGAAAACCCCGATGCTTTAGTAAAGCATAATTAAATTAAAATACTGGCAACGCAGAATACAAGTGGACTACTGAAATTAGGTCATGTGTATTAAAATGCTTGAAGCTACTCAAGACGCTTTAATTACTATATCAGCCCCAAATTAAATTAAAACAACCAAAACGCAAAAGATTATTGCAAATTAAAGAAATCAAACAGCAACAAAATAAAAGAACCAGAACGCTAACAAAATTTTAAAAAAGCAAGTGCTTAAATTGATGACCAAGATTTTCTGAACAGATTTGAGTTCTTCGTTCGACTATTCTACAAATGTTTCTACAACTTTTAGGAGTGAAAGATTTGAATGCTGCTGCAATGAAGACCTTCAAGGTCTCAATGTCTTCCTTAATGTTGTCGGCATAGACCAAATCTCGAACAATTCCCCATACACTGAAGTTCATGGGTGTTAAGTCGCATGATCTTGCAGGCCACTCAATCGGACCCCTTCGCCCAATCCAAGATTGATGGAAATGTTCAACTAATAATTGTTGGACTGCTATAGCGTAATGAGGTGGGGCGCCGTCTTGTTGGAAAATTATATCTGGAGGACAGTGTTCTAAAATAGCCGGAATTATTCTTTCATGAAGCAAATTAAGATAATAATCATCCTCATCGTCCTGTAAGTCCCAAAGAAGTATAGGGAGCCTATACAGGCGTTTCAAGACAGTTAGGATAAATTACTCCAAGGTTGTCAGTCTTGCACTAATATACAATTTCACTTTCACTTTAGTTTTAGTTTGCTTTAACTTGAACTTTAAATTTTAAATTAACAAATTAAACAACTTTTAACAAGTTTCGAACTTAACAAATTTGATATGGTAGGGTTAGGATTTATAATTGAAGGTTATTTGTCTTCTACAATTACTCCAGTATTCGCACACAACTTTTCGACGAAAGTTTTCCAGGTGTCTTTATTTTGGGCTGTTTGTTTTATTTGACTCCATGTTACCTTTATCTCCTTGCATTCTTTCAATACATTTTTCTTTCATGCCAGGTTAGGTCTGCCCTTCTTCCTGTTGACGGTGTACTCGAGAGCTTGCGTTGTTATGTCCGAAATTGGTTTTCTTAAGGTGTGCCCGATCCAGTTCCATTGGCGTCTCTTTATGCTTATGTGGATGGGTTCTTGATTAGTGATGTACTATAACTGTGTGTTCGATATTACGGTTGGCCAGTATATTTTAATTATTTTCCTCAGACATTTTTTAATGAAGGTATGAATTTCCTTTGTTTGCTGTTGATTTAGTGCCCATGATTCAAATCCGTACAAAAGTATGCTGATTATACCGCGTGTCTTAAAATGAATTACATCTAGTATGCTTTGAATTTCCCATAATGCAATCCAAAACTTTACTTGAGATTGGCAAGACTGTAAGTCTATGTCAAATTCGATGTTAACAGGTTAGGTTTTGCGTCAGTTTTGACACAAACCTACGCAAAACATAACCTGCTAACCTCGAATTTGACATAGACTTACAGTCTTGCCAATTTCAAGTAAAATTTTAGATTGCATTATGGGAAATTCAAAGCATACTAGATGTAATTCATTTTAAGACACCCGGTATTTGTATTGAAGATTCGGATCTTGGTATTTTTTGACAGTTCATTTGATGCCCATATTTTTTGTAACATTTTAAAGGTTTGTGCTTTGCCAATTCTCACTTGAACGTCTGCTTGACAACCCTCTAATGTACTTCCGAGATAGTTAAAACTTGAACATTATGTACCTTTTCCCCATTTAGTATTAGTTGTCTGGTATCTTTATCGGCTGTAGTTAATGTATTTGTCTTTTTGGTATTTATGTTAAGCCTGGTTTTTGCCACATTTTGTTTTAATAAATTTAGTTTGTTCTGCAGGTGATCACTTTTCTCCGTTATGAGGCAAACATCATCAGCGTATTCAAGATCTTCTAGCTTTTTGTCGAATCTCCATGTTAGGCCCCTTCTATTATCCACTGATTTAACCATTATCTAGTCGACGACTAATAAGAATAGGTTGTCGGACCACAATTTCAATTGCAATACTCTCTGATATCATCCTATTGTTCACGATAATTTTCATACAGCATTTTAATAATTCTAATATATTTGTCGGGTATTCCATATTTTTTTAAGATTTCCCACATCATGGTTCTATCTATGTTGTCGGAGGGTTTGATAAATCTACAAATCCTAATATGTCCCTTTGCCATTCATTGCTTTCATTAATTATAATTCTTACAGCCAGTCTTATAAAGACCACTAATTTGAGGTTAACTTTAATTCGCTGTTAGAATAAACAAAAGTGCATCAAAATTTGTTTACTAATGAATAAGATGACATAAGCACTAACATTTTGATGCGTTTTTGTTTATTTTAACAGCGAATTAAAGTTAATCTTTATAAGATCGGCCGTTATTATAATTATATGGTCTATGCATGCTTTGCGAGGTCTGAAACCTGCTTGATTATCCTTCAGCTTAGCCAGTGTCTCTTTTTTTAGTCTTTCTAGTATAATCCTTGACAGGATTTTGCTCGTATTGAGAATAGTAATGGCTCTCCAATTACCACAATTTGTTCTATCTCTCTTTTTTGGAATTTTGGTAATTAGGCCAGTTGACCATTCATTGGAGATTTCTTCCTCTTCCCATATTCTGTTTATCAGTTGATGTAAAATTTTGACATTTGCCTGCGATCCTGCTTGTATTAGTTCTTTTGGTGTGTCATCGAAACCCGCCGCTTTATTGGATTTCAGTAGCTTTAATGCTTGTCAATCTTTTCTTTGGAGATCGCATTTGTGTTTATGTTAAGTTCTTCTCTTACTGTACTCTCGTTTACTATCTTTGCATTATTACTATTTATTCCGTCCTTAGTATAAATTTCGTTGAAATGTTCCATCTATCTGTTAGCAATGTCTTCTTGCGATTTAAGTACTATTCCATTTTTGTTTTTAATGTTGTTTGATGTTATTGTTCTACTTTTTGCCATTTTTCTTGTTTTGTTATAAAATAGGGTCTTCATGTCATATTTTCTTGCTGCTTCTGTTAATAACTCTTCTTGCAGTTTCTTTTTATCATTTTTTGCACTGTTGTTTGTTTATTGACACTCCAATAGTTTTGTTTTAGCTCCGCTTTCTTGTCTTGTATTTTTGTTGCTAGCATTTTCTGTTTTATCTTGTTTCTTTCCTCTATTAGTTTCTTTGTATCTATAGTGATCCACGGCTTGTCATTACTTCTCCTTGTTTCGTTTATTTCTTTGGCTGTTCTGAATAGTATATCTTTGTAACTTCTCCGCATTTTTTGTATATTTAAGTTTACAAGACCTAATAGTTGATTTAAATTTTCTTCCAGTTTTTTATTGTAAGCTTCTGCTACCTCTTCATCTTTCAGTAACTGTGCATTATAGTTTACTCTTCTCTGCTGCCGTTTGATAATTTGCTCTAATTTCAATTTTTATTTTTGCTCTCACCGAAAAGTGATCGGAGCCAATATCCGCCCCTCGCATTCGTCTTACATCCAATAGACAATTTTTAAATCTTTTATCAATTGTATTGTGATCTATCTAATTTTGTGGGTTTCGTCCCGGTTCACCCCAAGTAACTTTATGAATTTTTGTACGGGAATATACTTCCTCCTAGGTTATTCGTGTTATAAAAATCTAGAAATAATTACTGCTTTCGTTTATTTTGCATATTACTTCCTTTCCCATTATTTCTTCCCTTCCTTCATTTACGTTCCCAATTTTGGCATTTATGTCTCCCATAAGCATAATTATGTCTGTAACTTATTTTATCGTGTATTGTTTGTAGCTCCTCATAGAATTCCTCTTTTTCTATAGGGTTGGTAGTGTCAGTTGCCGCATAGATATTGATTGTTGAGATATTGATGAATTTAGCTTTAAATCTCACTGTAATTATTCTTTCGGAGCACGCCTCCCATTGTAGTAATGCTTTTTTTGCTTCATTGCTTACCGTAAAGGCGACACCCCGTTCGTGTGGTGTCATTTTCACTTTTTCCGGAAAATAGAATTGTTATCCCATTTTCTGTTTGGACTTCACTCGTTTCTTCTTGTTGATTTTCCTGAGTTGTGGAAGAACTCTTAAATTCCTATTACTGTTTGCTTCATTTACAGCATCTATTTTTTTCTTCTTAAGTTCTGTATTCCTACTGACTTTAATTGTTCTAGGGAATACCACTATGTTTACTATTAATGTATTGTACCAGATCGTTACGAGGTTACCTTTTGCCTGAATCACTTTTTTGAATTGAAACAATTCCTTCCTTTGCTCTTGAATTATCCTTGAAAAGTCCTCCTGTAATTAAGATAAACATCCTCCAAACCAATTAGCAGCCCAAACGTGAATTCCAGGCGCTCGAAAATCTTTTTGAAGTGTAACATGGGGATTTCCATAAAAATAATAAACGCAGTTATGGCGATTGACACGACCACATAATTGAAATTTGGCTAATAATTCGTATAGATCGCCTGCTAATTCAAAATTCTCATGAAATTGGTCTTTGCAAAGTTGTTAGCTATTGTAATAGGCGGTTGTAAATTTCCACAGCGTTATGAATGGTGGCGACGCTCCTTGGTCTTCCACTTATCTTTTTCTGTAGGTTTGAAACATCCCTATGCTGTTCAATTTTTCAATAATTGTAATTATGCTATTATGAGCTAGTGGTGGCCGATTCGCATAAGTTTGATGCTATTTGTACCGTCATTCTAGTTGAATGGCTCACTTCACTGTCAGTTTGGCAGCAAAATTTAAGTTTGAAATTGACGGTGGAAAGCAGCGCAGTTAATTTTAATTTAGCTAGTGTTGATAGTTGGAAAACTGACTGGGGTTGTCCTAGCCACTCTGTACTTACTACCAAAAACTGGTTATGTTAGGTTAGATTAGATTAGGTTACGTTTTGTTTAATTTAACAAAATGTAGATAATTCTAGTTTTAACTAAAGTCTACACTTAATCCTTTTTCTGTGACGTAATCATTTTCTCTCTTTTTTAACTATGTATATGGATAAGGAACTGGACGAAACAAAAAGCCTGCAGTTTTTGGTCAGGTCGGCGTTAAATATGGTGTGTTTTATAAAGCGGTAAATGTGACATTTGTCCAAAATGACAGTAAAATAACGAGCAAGTGAGCAAGCCCAAAATCTTATTTTAAACGTTAGAGACTTGTGGAAAACTGCAGAATTCAGGGCACATTCCCCTCCTATTGTTAATATTAATTATTAACCATATTTCTCTAGTAATCATAAGCAAAATTATAAGGGAAGCAAGTAAAAGGAGGGAAATTTGTCCCGGATTCTGCAGTTTAGCCGAGACTTCTTCAAAGAGAAACACCGTCAGATTGATCAAAAATTATAAGGATTACAGTAGCTGGCCAGAAAATTGTCAAAAATTTTTCAAGGTAAAGCAGCTAATTCAACATTGACATCTCCTTGACGTCAACACATAATAGGAGTGTAAAATGCACAATATATATTTCGACAAATAAAATTGTCTTCCTCAGTTGTATACAATTTGAATAAAAACATCTGTAATAAAATGAACAAATACAAGTCAACATGTTTTTTTAATTTTTTTTTATTGGCATTGATTGAAATTTACATCTACTCTGGATGAGTATTAAGCAAATGGGTTGTTAGAGTACAAGACATTGAAGGAGATAATCATCCATTGATATTACTCCTATATATATTACAGCTTAGTGTACTATTTTATGTATTTTAATCGTGGAGAGTATGTTTTATTGCAACAATAAATCGGTTGGCCAGGTTCTCTGTAGTCTTCTTGGGATTTCTTCGTTTGGGAGGAGGCCCACTAGGTCATTCGGGTGTCCGTGAGTGCTTGCGTGATAGTTGGCAGCAAATCGGTGGATTTCGTCCTGCACGAAAGGTACTCCCAGGTCTTCGTGGATAGTTTGGTTGGTAACATACCAGGGTGCGTTGATTATTGAGCGTATGATCTTAGATTGAAACCTTTGGATAATGCTGATATTGGATTTCTTGGCGCATCCCCATAGCTGTATGCCGTATGTCCATATTGGTTTTAGTATGGTTTTGTACAGCAGCAGTTTGTTGTCAGTTGATAATAATGATCTTCTACCGAGCAGCCAATACATCTGCCTAAATTTAATGTTTAATTGCTGTCTTTTTGTCTGTATGTGTTTTCTCCATGTTAATCTCTGGTCTAAGTGAAGTCTCAAATATTTCACTTCTTTCTTCACAGGGATGGGGGCACCATCGATATTAACTGGCGGACATGTGGTGGTTTTGGTGGTGAAGGTAACTTGCGTAGATTTGCTTTTGTTGATGTTTATTCGCCATCGATTTAACCATTCGTTGACAAGGTTTAAGTGTTCTTGGAGGCGTTCGCTGGCTAAATTTGGATCTTCGTGAACAGATAAGATGGCAGTGTCGTCAGCAAATGTGGCAATTAGGGTGTTGTCTGTTTCTGGTATGTCAGACGTAAACAGGAGATAAAGGATCGGCCCCAATACACTGCCTTGCGGGACACCGGAGTTGATGGAATAATACTCGGAAAGTGTGTTCATGTATTTCACTGAGTAGTAGCGGTCGGATAGGTAAGATCGTAGGATTAAGTAATATGGGCTTGGGAGTAATTGTTTTAGCTTGTACAGCAGTCCTGCATACCATACTCTATCAAAAGCTTGAGATGCATCGAGGAACGCTGTCGTGCAGTATTTCTTCTCTTCCAAGCTTTTAGCAATAGTATTTACAATTCTATTTGTTTGGTGGATAGTTGAGTGATTTTCGCGAAATCCAAATTGATGTCGGGGGATTACAGTCGACAGTTCTACGTCTTCTCTCATTCTTTTTAGTAGTAACTTTTCGAATACCTTACTTAATATGGGAAGCAAACTAATCGGTCTGTAGGATGTTTTCTGTTCAGGTGGTTTACCAGGTTTTTGTATCATTAGGATGTGGGCATATTTCCAAAGGATGGGGTAGTAGGCAATGCTCAGAATGCGATTAAATATTGTGGTGATTAGGACGATAGCTTTCTTTGGCAACATTTTCAGAATTTTGCTCGTTATTAGATCATGTCCTGGAGCTTTGAACTGATTCAATTTGTTAATTTCAAATTTTACTTCAGCTGGAGAGAATGATTTTATAGGGAAGGACATCTGGCATGGCGCATCTAGAAAAGCTTCAGTTTCTTGGTTGTCGTGGGCAGGTGATGGTTCGAATGGTTTGAAGACATGTGAGAGGTATTCTGCGAATGTATCCGCTTTCTCTTTATTCGATCTGGCCCACGTACCATCTGTGGTCAAAATTGGCGGAATGTGAGCTTGCGGTCTTTTTAGTTTTTTGGTTGCTCTCCAAATAGAATGATCATTTTTATTTAGGTTAGTAATTTAATTTTGGAACGAATTATTTTTGTGTTCTTGAAGGGTTGTTCTGAGTTTTCGTGTTAATCTGTTGTATATTGTTTTGTCGGCTACATTTTGTGATCTTTTCCATCGCGCCCGAGCTCTACGTTTTTCAGCCACTAGTTCTCTTATATATAGTGGGATATTGTTACTTTCGGGTGTATCTTCGTCTGGACTAGGAGTGGACTCCCACGCAGCTTCCTGGATAAGATTAGTTAGATAGTTGACTGTTGTATCAAGATCTTCTGGTTGTTTTATTCGCAACTGTAAACTTATGTTTTCCTCAATGAAGGTTTGAAATGTGTCCCAGTTCGTTCTTTTGTTAGTGAGAGTATAGAGCTCTTCTTTATTAATAATGTGGCTGCTTAATGTCATTATGACTGGCGAATGGTCAGATGTCATGTCATTGTTCGACTCAACCCTAGTGTAATTGGTTGATATACCATGCATTACGAAGAAGTCCAACAGATCTGGAATTTTGTCTAGGTCTGTTGGCCAGTACGTTGGCTCGCCTGTAGAGAGAAAGTCATAGTTGTTGTCGGTCATAGTTCTTAGGAGGTTTCTGCCTTTAGTTGTGATGAGTCTTGAGCCCCAGTGCGTGTGTTTTGAATTCCAGTCACCTCCGACAATAAATTTAACTCCTAAGGACTGGAAAAACGTTTGGTACTGGATGGAAGTAATTCGATGTCTTGGAGGACTGTATATTGCCGAGATTACAACTGACGAAGGCAGAGCATTTATTTCCACATTTGCAGCTTGAATCCATTCGGTTTGAAATTTGGGTAGTTCATGGTGTGAGATGTGATTTTTAACGATAACCGCTGACCCGCCATGTGCTGTATTATCAGGGTGGTTTGTAGAGTAGATGGTATAATTTGGTATACGGAGTACGGTTCGTTCTGTAAAATGAGTCTCTGAAATGAGAATGATGTCAATCTTATTAATATTTAGAAATGCGATTAATTCGTTTTTATGGTTTAGTAATCCACTTGAGTTCCAGGTGGCAATTCGCAGTGTGTTGGCCATTAAGAACTTATTTTGTTGATGACAGATGATAGCAAAATTAAGATCATTTGGTTTTGGTTCATTAATTGGGCGAACATGGTTTTAAATTCAGCGAGAAGGGTAGTTATCTGATTTGTTAAATGTGTTTGTGTGTTGTTGTCAGTCTCGATGTGGGTTTGTGGTGATACTATACTTGAGTATGTTTTAGCAGGGTGTCTTAGTGCGGTGTAGACTTGGTTTTGGTTTCGAATTTGTTGACTTGTACCTAGAGTTTTGTTTCTGACGTTTATTAAATCTCTGTATGTGGAACAGCCTTTGTAATTAGCTGGGTGGGCGCCCCCACATAGGGCACATTGTGCAGGGGTGTTTCTGGATTTAACACATGTTTTTGAGTCGTGACCTTTACCACACTTTACGCAGTTATAAGGTCTGGTGCAATATGCTTTTGAATGTCCGTTTGATTGGCACCTTGTACACTGTAAAATGTCTTTTCTTTTATTTGGTGGTTCAACTAGAATTTTTGTATGGAGTAAGAACTGAAGTTGGTATATCTTCTTGTTGTTCACACTGGGTTCTAGGTCCACGAAGAAAAGGGGTAGCGGCTCTTTAGTTTCGCGATGTCGAATATTCATAATATTCCTGATTTTGTGACCTTCCTTGTCTAGTTCACGTTTGATGTCTTCGATTGGGACTGTGTGATGTAAATTTCTGAGGACCACCCTGTATGCTCGTTCGTCTTTTGGCTGGTAAGTATGATGGACAATTTTTTCTTCTTGAAGGTGTTTTATTAGTTTTCTGTAGGTATCTGCAGTTAAAGGATTAATTTTAACAGTGTTGTTGGCCAAAGTTTTACTATAATATTGTTCTACTTCTGCTACTCTGGCTAAATTTTCAACCATACTGCCGTAGTTTGTTAC
Organism: Agriotes lineatus; assembly: GCA_940337035.1. NCBI lineage: Eukaryota > Metazoa > Arthropoda > Insecta > Coleoptera > Elateridae > Agriotes > Agriotes lineatus. Next base: position 93,934,604 of record OW679203.1, on the reverse strand, counting down.
GCCATATATATAGATCGGTGGTGGTTTAGGGATTTTGGGGGTCTGAGAATTATTAGATGAGCTTGGATTTTCGTTTCTATCCTCGTTGGCTATTGGGTCGTATCTGTTCTGAATGTCTGTTGGTAGGGAGTTAACAGTTATTTGTGTAGATGGTTTTATTATCCTTTTTCGTTTTTTAACCACTTGCCAATCGTGAACATTGTCTGTTGTTTCGTTTTCTGTTGTTTGGTTTTCTGTTGTTTCATTATCGGATAGTTGATATTCCATAACCGATGGTATGCTTTGGGCTGCTATATTTTGAATAAATATGGGAGCTGATAGAGGCATGAAAGGTGCATTTTGAAGTTGTGGTGGAGAATACAATTGATTGTGTGTGATTGTTGGAATTGGATGGGTTATTTGTTGATTATTATTAAACATTTGTTGGGATTGATAGTGTATCTGTTGTTGACTGCTTGTCGGATTATTCACATACCCGTAGGTAGCGTTAAGGTTGGTTGATTGTATAGGGAGCATAATGCTCCCTATTCCTTAATTGTTTATTGTTAATACAAGTATAAAATTTTTGACTCACTGCGGTTTAATATTCGAAAGTTTATTGAGGTCACGCCAGAATCGAGAGCGGAGGATAAGCTATCTCACGGTCAGCGTACACATCCACTCGCAGTCACTGCATCGACCGCACTCAAGTCAACATGTTAAAATTATAAAATAGTAAGGTTAAATGAACAAATTAACTGTTTCCAAATATTAATAATTTACCTGTTTAAAATGTAGCAATAATCATAAAGTGATGTAAGTTATTGATGTAATTCTTTTGTTATTCATCCAGGATATAAAAATTGATTTGACAAGACATCTATATTAAATCTAGGGCCTCGTAGGTTATAATTAATTTCTGTAATTTAAAATTAAGGTTTCAAAATTATGAAAAATAGCTAAAACTGAAACAAATAGCTTACTTTTTTTTAAAATTTTATCTATTAGTTAAAAATCATTTTCCTTTTTGACTTCTTGGTTTTATTTTTATCACGTAATTGTCTGCAATTTAAATTATCGATTTTTTTAGAATATTGTTTAAAACATGAAAAACTTACTCTTTGAAGTATGTGATAAAATTTGACAGCTTTATTATTAGGTTTGTCATTAAAAAATCTGCAATAAAAATGTTAACTTTATAACTACGTACTATATGAGGTCGAATATGAAATAATCAACTTACATTGATGGGCAGGTACAATTATAATCCTTATTGTAGTTTTTATTTATGTTCCACTAAGTATTTGCAAAATTTTTTAATCTTTTAAATGAAGGCCCGCCATAGTTTAAGTCATGTTGGAAATCTGTTACTTGACAATTTTATAATTTTTGGCTGTTTTAATATTCCTGTAAAATTAGACATTTGTAAACTGTTGTGGGTAATATGAAATAAGTTAAATATACCTTTAGTAGTTAGTGTTTCATCTAATATTGTTGTGGTGGTCAGAGGAACCGTTGTATTTCTTAAATTTTTATTTTTATGGAACTTTGTATCAACCTTTACCAGCCATGACGGGAGTAATGTTAAGAAGACGCTGTAAAGCGCATGCGTAAAAATTAACTTCATTTGATCAAATTCTCAAATATCAAATTAACAAAATTCAAAGTTTTATTTTAATTTCTTATTAAGTTTAACAATTACGGAAAGATATTTTTTTAATTATACAGAGAGATTTTTCTTACTACGAACACGGCAGACGATATGTCGAATTTACAAATGCCGAGAATTTGACTTTGACAGTTCCCGTATTTTGTCAGTAGATAATATCTGCTGTCATTTCTATTTTAAAATCGATAACTACAAAGCAACGGAGCAGTGCAAATTGTAAAATAGTATTATCAGGGTCCAACGGTCCGGGAAATTCAAAATTCTTTCACAACAACCGTTCTTTATCGTTATCAACGTTACATGGAGTTATTTCAAATTTTGGAAACTTTGGATGTGTTTCTCCCCAAAAGCACAAAAGGCCTAATGTTCCCAATGAAGACAGGAATTTAAAAGAGGTTTGTATTTCCGCTAATGACTATCCAGATTATTCATTTAAATAAATTGCAGAACTAGTAGATTTAGCTGCGATATTCTTCCCGTTGGCCATTTCAGAAGTATGGAATTTTGTGAAACTGTGACAGAAATGTCTAAAACTTCCTCTGAAAAGTCGTTTTCACTACAACTAACGATTTGAAGAACTGCGTTTAAAAATTAAAAGGGTTGCAGAGTACTAGCACTAATACGTCGTCGGCTAATGTGCGAAGTTTCTATGATCGCTTAGGATATTGTTTAGCCCAAGAAGGCAGGCTCTTTGAACAAGAGCTAATTTAAACTTCTTGAATTTTGTTGTTTGAAATAAAAATAGTTTTATTTTTGTTTGCATCTTTTTTTTTACTGAGTTAGTTTGTTCGGAAGAAATTATTTCTTTCTTCAGATTGCGTTTTACTTTGAGAACTACCTTCTTTTACTGTACTGTTAATCTCTAAAAATCCTGTTTTTCAACTCTGAATTTATCACCTGAATTAATCACGGAATAGTACCTCATACATTCTATCTGTGATATAATAATTAATTTTAAAAAATTACACTAGGCGTCGGCGTTGAACAATTACTTAAACAATCAACGCAGACGACCCGTGGATTAATATCAGAGTATCTTAGATCGACCGTCTATCGGTCTTGGCGTATTTTTAGGCAATCGTAAATTCGCCTTGATTTACTCGTGTTCGCAGTTCATGAATTTTCACTGTATATATAATTATGAGTTATAATAGATTATGATAAATTATGTTAAGTTTTTCAATGTCAGTTTTAAAATTAATAGTAAATGGACTTTGTTTTTTTATTTCTACCATTTCATAAATCAGTCTTTTGTAGATTACTTTCCCTTTGAAGTATTTTAGGGTTTGAAAAATTGAAATCATGAAAAATTTGTTCAGCATGTTCAGCTAAAGCAGTATTAGAAGTTCTTGGAGAACTTGATTTAATTTTAATTGAATTTTTATGTTGATTAATACGTTACCTAATTTTGGTTTTGTTTGACCTATATATTTTTCATCACAATTAAAACAGTCAATTTAATAGATTATGTTAGATTCATCTTTAATATGAGTTTTATCTTTAAGATTATTGAAAAACATTTGACCAACAGTATTATTATTTTTAAAGGCAATTTGTAAATTATATTTATTAAGTTCTTTTTGCAAAAGTGTAGATAATTTTGGAATGTAAGGTAAAGTTATATATTTTGAATTGTTATTGTCTATATTGTTAAATTCTTTTCCTAAGCAATTAGGTTGAAGATCTATTGTTTTATCAGAATTTCTTGTCATAATTGTGTGAATTCTTTTTTTTTATTGTATTATTTATAAGGGGTAATGGATAATTATTTTTTAACAACATTGATTTGATTTTTTTAATATTCTGAGAATGAAATTTACTAGAAGATAATATTGCTCTGTCCACCAAATTATTAATTAAACCTTTTTTGTATTTAATAGTAGTATTAGAGTGAACATTGAAATATCGATCGGATTTGATTTGTTTTCTATAATGTAAGATCTAAAAAGTTTATAGAATTTTGATCATTTTCTTTCTCTATTGTAAAATGTAATCTTGAATGGATGTTATTGAAAGTATTAAAAATCGGTTCAATTTCATTTGAATCAGAAGCTAGAATGATATCATCGACGTATCTTTGATAAAAAGAGATACTTTTAAGATTATTCAAAATTTTTTCTTCAATTTCTTGTAAAACTAGATTTGCAATTGTACTAGATAAAGGTTGACCCATTGCAACACCAAATTTTTGTCTATATATTTGTTTGTTATATTGAAAATAATTAGATTCCAAGATATATCTGACTGCAGTTATAAATTCATTTTTGGGAATATGCGTAAAATTTTTAATTTTGTTCCAATATGCTTCAACTGTTTCTATTGCTAAATCGATTGGAATGTTAGTGTATAAGGATACATGTCCAGAGAAAAAAGAACATGATTTGTTGGGAGTGTAATATTATCTATTTTGGTTTTAAAGGTCCATGAATCTTTAACGCTGTATTTATTAGTTTCTGTTATTTAAATTAAAATTTTTGATAAAAATTTTTAGGCAGGTTATATAAAGGGCTCATATAAGAAGCAACTATTGGTCTTAAAGGATAATTTTGTTTGTGTAATTTTTGAAGGCCATAAATTTTAGGATCCTATTATGTGTGACGTCAAGGAGATGTCAATGTTGAATTAGCTGCTTTACCTTGAAAAATTTTCGACAATTGATCAAGAATGTTTTGATATGAATAATGCGCTATTTAGAGCATCCCTTGCATTAACGGTTAGGTATATGTCAAATTCTTTCTAACGTTTACTCTCTCGCTATCATAACGTCATGAATGATGTGTTGTGATCTCTAATGAATGTTTATTATATTGTCTAGTACAAGAGTCTTCCATTCGCTTCGATTCTGTGCTCTTTGGATGGCCGACTTTGATGTTTGGTTCATGACTTTTTCGGTTATGTCTTGCCTTTGTTTCCCATTGGGTTTACCCGTTATAATGTATGCGGGGCATACGATGGCAGCAATACATTTCGAAGGCGTCTATTTTCTTTTGGTCGGCTCTTTTCGCTGTCCAAGTTTCTGAAGCATATAGAAATATTGGGAAGTTTCTACTAGTCTGATTTTTACTTCTTTACGGACGCTTATGTCTGCCCAAATCTCAGTTGACTCATAACGACGAATTGAATCTTACGTTTAATTTTTTGTGAGCAGTCTCCCGTTCCAGTAATTAAAGAGCCAAGGTATATGAATTGTGTGACTAGATCACATCTTGCAATTTGTGTTATTCCTGGCTGATTGTTACGTTCTCACGTTGATAATTAGAACTTTTGATTTCTGGCAGTTTATTTGGAGTCCATATTCTGTGCTTGTTTGCTTCAATTTTTCTAGGAGGTTCTGCAGTTCTTCTATGCAACTAGTGTGTTGTCGTCAGCATACCTATTATTAAGTTTTACGTTTCGGGCTATTTAAAAATTATACGCCGCTTCTTGTTCATGCATTTATTTACAACGATTTATCTTAACTATTTACACAACACAAGAACTATGAAGGCGGAACACAAATTATTTATAAATACAGGAACTACTTCTAACAACGAATATACTTATTTATTTATACACCGGATTAAACATCAATGATTTATATGGGACGAGTTATTTATCTGGCAGCTTCACGCTTTAAAGCTGGATTCGCAACTGAACTGTTATTTTCGCTGCCCTAATTTATATCGCTGGGTGATTCATTCCGGAAGCGTCTCAACCCTTCCAGCAACGCTGACGTGTCACGTGTATTAATCACCGAGGCCGCTGACTCATCCGTCGCACCTGGCTCCTAGGTCGTTTCTCGAAGTTCTGGAATGTTCTGATGCGATCCGGCTCGAAGGTCGTTACACTATCAATACCATAAAATTGGTGATCTCTTTCTTTGTATGTATCTTTGTTCGCTATCTCCTCCGAAGATACTGGACCGATTAAATTGTATAATAGCTTAAAATTTTGCAAATTTTTAGACTTTGATCGTAGGCTGGCTTTTATTTTCAAAAAAGTACGAAAAAGTAAAGTAAAACTAAATTATATTTAATTTAATTAAATCGTGTAATTAACAAAGCAAAGCGTAGCTCGGGTGATTTACTAGTATATATATATAAGGTTTTTACAGCTAGCGCTGCCTCCCTTCCCTCAACCAGGTTCTCTATCTAAATCTGTCTTCCCACTCTCTCTCTTCCAGGCCTCTGTTTTCCATCGCTTCATCCACCTCACCTCTCCACGATCTTCTAGGCCTCCCTTTCTTTCTCCTTTCTATTGGGCTCCACTCCGTGATCTTTCCAATCCATGTATCTCTTCCTGTTCTTCGGAAGTGACCATACTATATGAGCCTTTTTTCTTCTATGTAGTGTATTGCATCTTTTTCGACGCCCATCTTTCTGATCTCGTTTCATTGGCCATTCTGTCCATTATCGTAACTCCGCAACATATTCTCCAGTACTGCATTTCTGTTGCTTTTCTCTTTCCGTTATTTGTTTTTGTTTATCACCCAATTTTCAGCTCCATATGTCATGGAGTAATATATTCTTCTTTTTGTAGGTTTTGTTGGTTACAAATGAACGTAGCAAGGTAACTCAGAACTAAAGTTTCCCTTTATTTTCAAATATTTGTCATTCAACTTACGAAAGCAACAGTGAATCATGCTTAGTCTTTTGTTAGCTTTTTTAGTATTTTGAAGATATATTTTACAAAACCTTGTAATAACTTTTGCAGTGTTTAAACAGCTTTCAAAAGTGACGTTACTGATATTTTGAAGGTTGGGTTAGTACACTGTAAAAAATATTAGAAATCACAGCCTGCTCTGAATCATGTTGAAAAAAGACTATAGAGCCATCATGCACAAATGAGTATTTATATAAAATTTGCAAGATATTGTAAATAGTTAATAAGGCTCGTTTAAATATTAAAATTTATTGAAGTATTTGAAAGGTGAAAGTATATAACGGAAATGAAACAGTTGCATTTTTAAATAAATTTTAAGCAATTACAAAGTAAATCAGTTTAAATTTACCATCAAAAGTGAGCAAGGATATAGCAATATTTTGTGTTCTGCGTTGTCGGGTCTTTCAACTGTTTCTTTCTTATTTTACTTTCTTTTGTTTATGCTCACTAATCATCTTTGTGTTTCATGTTGCTTGTTGTAAGGGGTTTTGATTTTATTCTATGAAACTATGACATTTTTGTAATAAATCCAGTTCTGGTTGAGATTTCTGAGTTAATCTTCTCTCCAAGTTCAACCCATGTCTTTCTTAATTTAATTTGATTCTCCAGAGATTTTGCAGTTACCATTGAATGTGAGCTCAGTTCAGTCAAAAATCACTTGGGTTTCATCAATAGGGGATCTTCCATACCAACTTCAACTAGGATACAAATAAACAATATATAGATATTATCTACAATCTACTGCCCAGTCTTCCACTAATACCATTTAAATAATAGTAGATTATGCAATGAGGGAGAGAAATTGCACTGAAGTAAAACAGCAGTCTCTTCGAATTGCATATACTATTTTTTTCACGTTGCAGGAAGATTTAAAACGAAAAACCCGTATTTTTTAAACGTCATTTATTGACATTTTAGTTACAATTATTTTAAAATTAGTAGCCTATGGTAAATTTTAAAGTTTGGCACTGTAAGTCATTATGACAAGAGCTCACAATTATGTCAAATTTGAGGTTAGCAGGTTAGGTTTTGCGTCAGTTTGTGTCCACAACCGGGAGTAGAAGTCGGTTTCTATATATACTGTCAGTGTAACTCTCTTTTTTTAATCAGTCGTAGTTACATGATAGATGACTTCATACAGGAGCAACTTAACTTTGAATTTTTTCAGAAGCAACATACCATCCATTTTCACACTACGACAAAATTTCTATTTAAATGTTTGCTACAATCGAGGCTAGAACGAGTAACTGAAATTCCTTATAAAGTTTTCTTTGTCCTTGACTAAACGCATAACAGCGTTGATTTATTTATTCAGTCTTCAAACAGTTTTCCCCTTTAAGTAGGTGCACTGCAGCGTTTTATACATCCTTTCCAGGTGCATATTTGTATTGATGCCAGCACCAAACCTATGACTGTATGCCCATTATGGGGTATTTGTCATACAGGGTGTCCCTAAAAAGGAGGTCAATCCGTTAACCACATATTCCTTGAGCAAAAATATGATGATTTAACTCAACTTGCCTATATACAAAGTTGCTTAGTTTAGCAGCTAGAAGGCTTTAAAAACGATTAACTTTTTGAAATTTTTTAACCCCCTGTATAATCACTACCAGTTTTTTTTTCTGAATAGTTACTTTAATTTAGAAGCTATTTCCTCTCTTACAAAATTTTTGTCGGGTAAACGGTTTAGCCACAAAAAAAATTTTTTTAAATCCCTACAAGCCTAGTCAGCGTACATACATCAAACAAGTAGAGACACTCATACCAAATGTTGAAACCCGTCTAGAGTGTCTGGGACAGTGCCTTGGGGGTATTTCTAATCTTGACTATCAGATGGCAGCACAAAGTTCTACCAATTACAGTGCCTTTATATAGACAGTGGCGACAATACAACTAAGCCACACTCCCGCCGCCATATTTAGGCAAATTTCTAACGGGTGTTTTTTTAAATCCGTAATCAGAGTCGACTGTGATACGTGTTTTACGTTTGGCAGTACTGAAAACATTCGAGATTTGCAGGTGAAGATTTGCGTCAGTCTGTGTCAAATAACAAACAAAACCTAACCTACTAACCTCAAATTTGACATAGACTGACAATACACTTCAGTACTGCCAAAAGTATAACACGAATCACAGGTGATATAGCCTAAACTACAGTGCCTTTATATAGACAGTGGCGACAATGGGGTGTCCTATTTTTGATTGGCTCCCTAGATCACGTGGTTTTAGCCGCCATGTTTATGCTAAATCACCTGTGATTCGTGTTATACTTTTGGCAGTACTGAAGTGTATTGTCAGTCTATGTCAAATTTGAGGTTAGTAGGTTCGGTTTTGCATCAGTTTTGACATAAACTGACGCAAATCTTAACCTGCAAATCTCGAATGTTTTCAGTACTGCCAAATGTAAAACACGTATCACAGTCGACTCTGATCACGGATTTAAATAAACACCCGTTAGAAATTTGCATAAATATGGCGGCGGGGGTGTGGCTTAGTTGTATTGTCGCCACTGTCTATATAAAGGCACTGTAGCCTAAACATAGCGGCTAAAACCACGTGATCTAGGGAGCCAATCAAAAATAGGACACCCCATTGTCGCCACTGTCTATATATAAAGGCACTGTACTACCAATCAGAGCCAGTTACTGGCTCTGCTACCAATCATATGTGATAAAGTGGTGGCGCCATCTCTTAGTACTATCGGAAAGCACACCCCAGAAGCCGTTCAAGGTCATCCAAATCGGTATTTTGACATCAAAGGAACCGACAGTGAGTAAGTAAGTAAGTAGGTTTATTTCATCATAAAAAAAGATGTTTATATACATAATAACAAACGCCTAATTTTATACAACTTAAAACTTATTTAGTGTAAGTCCCCATCTTTTAATTCAACCTTACTGCTATATTTGAGACAAGTTTTTAACATATTCCGAGCAAATTTTTTTAAATTGTTTCACATTAGTTAATCGTTTAGCCTCGTTTGGGAGGTCATTATACATTTTAAATCCTTTCTAATAGAAGCTATTTTGTGTGAAACTTTTTGTATTTGCTGGAAGTCGGAAATTGTTTACTATTCTAGTTCTATAATTATGAACATCTTTATTATAAACTACATGATTACTCATATAACTAGGTAACATATTTCTTACCAGCTTAAAAATAAAAACCATCGTATTGAAATGTATCCTTTGTTTAACACTAAGCCACTGCAACATTTCTAGCATATTGGCAATTCTGGTCCTCCTATGACAACGCAATATTATCCTCATCGCTCTATTTTGTAACTTTTGCAGCCTTTGCAGGTCTCCTTCCGTTACTAAAAATAGCACAGTGGAACAGTATTCGAAATGCGGAGCAATTATACATTTATAAACTAAAATTCTAGACCATACATTTAATTTACTACTAATTCTACCAAAAAACCCAATCTTTTTAGCTGCCTTTTTAACAATAAAATCTATGTGATTCCTAAATTTTAATCTATGATCAATAACTACCCCTAGATATTTCATTTCGGCAACGTATTCTATATTCGCACCGTCTATCGCCACATCATCTACTGGCTCCGTTAAAGGCCTGTTTGTAATGATCATGGCCTTTGTTTTCATCGTATTCAGCTTTAGTCTGTTACTTTTTAACCACTTTGACAATTTTATTAGTTCAGAATTCATTTTACATACCGCACTGTTAACATCACTATCACTCACTGTAATTAGGGTGTCATCTGCAAAAAGGTTTAATTTACACCTTTCGACAATTGTGTCCATGTCGTTTATATATAAAATAAAAAGAAGTGGTCCCAGTTTTGATCCTTGTGGTACACCTAATTTATTTTCTCTTGCTTCCGATTTGACTCCGTCATAGATATTTACTTGATATCGTTCGGAGAGATAGTCCCTAAACCAATTATTTGCCCTGCCCGTAATTCCATATTTTTCCATTTTAGATAGAAGTATATCTCTATCTATTGTCTCAAATGCACGCTTTAAGTCCAGGAACACAGAAACTATTTTTTTGTCCTTCTCGATCTCCTCTTTCCAGTTAGCCAGCACCATATTTAAAGCTGTTTCGCATGAATGATTTTTTCTAAAACCAGATTGGGTTTCCATTAATAAATTTTGTTTTTCAAGGTACTCTTGTAGTTGCTCTTTAGCTATTTGTTCTATTATTTTTTCTAATGTCGGGAGCATATTTATTGGTCGAAACTCAGAACACTTTTTGGTACCAGCAATTTTTGGAATAGGTGTTATTAGTGCTGTTTTCCATATTGTAGGGAACACTCCTGTTTGAAAAGAGTCATTTATTATTTCTAATAATGTATTGCCAATAACTGGAATAGCATCTTTAATAATTTCGAGTGTAATTCCATCTGTGCTTGTTTTATTCTTCATACTTGAAATCACTGAATTAAGTTTTGCCATATCTATTTGTTGAAATGTGAAGACACTCGAACAATTTTGACCTATATTACAAAAATCTACGTTACCACTAGTGTTATCAAGACTTGCATGGATTTCTGTTATACTATCTATAAAGTATTTGTTGAAACTTTGAGCGATATCAGGAGAATTCGTCTTTATACCGTCTGTAAACTCGATAGAGTCCGGAACGTTTTTGCTGTCTGTTTTGATCAAATCTTTTAATTTTTTCCACATAGTTTTGGAATCTCCTCTACACTCTTCTATCTGTTTCTGATAAACTTCGTTTTTTCGTAATTTTATGAGCCTATTATAATAGTTTTTAGTCTGTTTATAATCGCTCCAATCCAATGGGTTTCCGGTTATTTTAGCCCTATTGTATAACGAATTTCTTTGGTATTGAAGATTCTTTAATTCCTTTGTAAACCACGAATTATTTGAATTAATTTTTATTGTTTTAGTGCGAATAAATTTGCTGACAGCATTTTGTAGACGTTTCACTAAAATATCTGCTCTGTAGTTTACGCTGAATGTATTTATTTGGTTCCACTTGTATTGTTCCAGATCTTCTTGCAATTTTGTACTTTCGTATGCATTTTTGTCGAATACTGTAATGGTTTGCAGTTTGCGGTCATTTGCACTCGACCTTGTTTTGAAATCTAACACTAACATTTCATGGTCGGCGATACCGTTTATAATATCAACATCAGCATTTAACAAATTGGTTATAACTAGGTCAATTTGTGTTTTAGAACATTTCGTGATTCTTGTGTAACCTTTTACAATTTGTTTCATTCCTACAGAGTTTATGAAGTTTTTTAGTTTTCTGCTATATGTCGTGTCCTTTTTCATATCAATGTTAAAATCTCCTACCAAAACACACAAATTTTGTTCATTTATTGTGTTTTCATGCCATGAGTCCAAGAATTCTATAAAATCATTATTACTTGAGTTTGGAGAATGGTAAAGAACAGAGTAGATTGCACTAGGCAATCCACTCGTGATTTTAATACTTTGTATCCATGTATTCCTTTCCAAAACCCTGTGGGAAACCTTGGACCATTTTATACCATCCTTTATAATTATTGCTGTGCCGCCGGTATGTTTGCTGCTCGAGTCGCATCGGATGGTAGAATACCCTTTAAACTCCGTTTCACTTGCATTTATTTCGTTTGTTACACATGTTTCGGTTAGAAATATAAGTAACGGGTTGTAGTTATCGATTAATACCTCCAATTGTTCCATATGAGCTAACATACTTTGTGTATTTAAATATAAGACTTTATTGTTAGTTTTCAACCAGTTCCTCTTTTTTATAAGAAATCAGTTTTACTGGTTTCTAATTCATATTTTCTTTTAAATACGGGACAGTTGGCATCCCATGCTTCATGATAAATATCCAATCTTAATTTCAATCTATCCACGGCGTCTTTACAGTTGATACATTTCTTTTCGTCATCCTTTGCTGTGCAATTCTTTAATTCGTGATTTCCAGCACATCTCGGACATGCAACTTCTTTACGACATTCCCTGGCTTTGTGATTATAGTGTCTCTACTTGTTTGATATATGTATGCTGGCCTAGTGTTAAATTACAATTACTGATTCAGGCTTGTAGGGATTTAGAAAATATTTTTTGTCGCTAAACCGTTTATCCAACTAAAATTTTTTAAAAGAGAAAATAGCTTCTAAATTAAAGTAATTATTCAGAAAGAAAAATTCGTAGTCATTATACAGGGGGTAAAAAAATATGGATGGATAATTTATTGTGACAAAGTTTTTAAACGCCCTGTAATTTTTGTAATTAGGGTTGATTCTTCAAAAAGCTGTGGTTTACTGGTACAAACGCATCTCCAAAAAATGTTATTCGTTTTTAAAGCCCTCTAGCGGCTAAACTAAGCAACTTTGTATATAGGTAAGTTGAGTTAAATCATCTTATCTTTGCTCAAGGAATATGTGGTTAACGAATTGACCTCCTTTTTAGGGACACCCTGTATATTCTTCCTTAAAATATTTAGCAAAATCTACAGTTTCCAAATCTTGAAAGCTGTCCTATTCTTCCAAAATGATCCTTAATTGCTTATAAAGTGACGCCTGGAATTTGAAATAGAGGATACTATTAAATTGATGTACCTCATTCGTCTTGGTTCGTGGTAATTTTTATGCCAGGCACAAAATAATCTGAAATGAAAGGTGCTACATAATTTTTTTTTGTAGGCTTGTGCACATTTTACTCAGTTTTGATAGGTACATCACTTGCAACTAGGCATGAAAAATAATTGTACCATTGAATTATTATTGGCCCTTTTTGTTTACCTTGCAAGCTCAGTGAACATGAAACTCTGTAATACCCCACTTGGTAGATAGGAAGTGTCAATACTTGCCAACAGAAATCTGGTCCTCGCTGTAGTGTTATTAAGCTAAAACTAACTTCAAACAATGCACAAGAAAAGCCAATTTATTTACACAATCTATTGAGTTCAAAACACATAAACACAGAGGAAATCAAAGAAAACTAGAAAAACCTACATATGAGATAGTTAGCTAGGGCAATTCACATGTACTTACACAACATGCATGAAACAATATCAAAAGTGGCATTGAAATAATTATTTCTTAAAATGTAATCAAAATAAACATCCTGCAAAAGCAACATTAAAAACACTTGAAGTTGATACTATTTAAGTCCGACCCTGTACATATTCACGTGCATTAAATCCTCACAATTTGCATGTGTATTATTTGTTTAAGATGATGCACGTTATTTTGCATTTAAAGTTGCCTCAGCTTGGAAGTCTTGATGCGTGAAAAATTACCACACTCAATGCTGCATTTGTATCGTTAGTTTTTTATTTTTAATGTTTTTCCATTTCTTCTTCGATGACTAGTTTAACTAGCAGAAAAAAATGTCAATGTGTCTTAGTAACTCCCTAATTTTGTTTATTTTGTACAACAGGGTGGACAACTTTGAATCCCACGAGGGCACTTTGTACTGTAAACCACACTTCAGGGCATTATTTGCACCCAAAGCCGTGGAGGACGATGCTCCTTGTAAGTATCACCTTTACCGTTCCGACAATAATATACAAACTCTACACCTTTACACTGCTACAACATAAAATTGTAAAAATCGTTCCAGCAAAGCCACGAAAGCACGAAGTTATAATTCGTGAAAACCAACCTGCCGAGTTGCCTCCAGATGTAGTCAGAGGTACAAACAGACTTTTCAGCCATCCCACATAACAATTAATAAGATGCCGCTTTTGTCGTAACACGCATTTGATGATGTACTACCACTAATGTTTGTAATTTCTAATGTTGAATGGTTTTACCTTCGCACCGTCAATGCCACCAACTTACGCACATTTTCTGCGCAGCCAGCGACAAGCCTGACCTGGGCCTGGAGGAGCTGCACAGCCTGAACGTCAAGGAGCGGTTCCAGGTCTTCGAGAACGCCAACACGGCCAACGACTACCAGATGGAGAAGAACACGGTCAAGATGGAGCGCTCCCCGTCCATCCTCTCTAAGCTCGCACGCTTCCAGGCGAAGGGCATGAATGTAGGCGTCACCGACGACTCCCTGAACGGCGTGCCTGTGGAAATAAGCGACTCAGAAGAGGAGGAGGAGGAGGAAATCGACGGGGAAGACGCTGACCTGGTCAGGGCCAAGCGCGTGCAGAAGGAGAAGCCATTCCACTTCTCTCAGATGTCTGATGTGAAGAGCAAGTGGGAGCAGGGCAACCCGGCCAACAGGAGGGACGACCTCAGGGAGGAGCGCAAGCAGGAGATACAGAACATACGCAGCCGCTTATTCATGGGCAAGCAAGGGAAGATGAAGGAGGCTTACCAGCAGGCCATTGCTGAGTCAGAGTTGTGCGCTAACGTCAAGAAGGAGGTGCCCTTGGAAGCTGCCGACACACGCTCTATTAAGGATAGATTCGAAAAGGGGGAGGTCATTAACGAACAGGTGCAAAGAGAGGCTGAGGACATGTCTATGTTTGAAAGTGGTAAGTTTTTGAAGTTTCCATTGTGAAATCGCTCTGACTATTGTTATTTATTGTCCATTTTCTTCACATTCGCATTGTTAGATTGGCAGAACTGCTATTTTTTTCACTAAGCAATTTTTGACTTTAAGTGTTCGTATCATTTGCAAGCCCTAACTGTCAAACATTTCAAATCGATTATTGGCAATTTATTTATGAAGGTTTTTTGTAATGTAAAAAGGAGAAGAGACCATAAAATAACAAATCTTACAATACATTATACTTTGGCCATAACCTCACTTCTCTTCTGGGACATTTTTGTAATTTGTTATCCATTTACTCGACATCCGTACTGTCAAACTGACAGTATGTTGGCACCACTGCTATTTTTCACATTTTAATAATTAAATTAATGTACAGTCTAATAAAAAACACATTATTTTGGAAGTATAGTCAAAACATTTTTTTAAAATTTGGCACTGACAGTGCGGATGTCAAGTAAATGGATAATAGCAATAATAGCTGCGTTCGGAAAGGTACTATTGCGGAAAAAATAATTCGCGCGATACTTAATCTAGTTACTTGGTTTTATCCACAGTGGCTTAGTGTGTATCTGACTATCTGACTACTTGTCATTTTTCACATTTTGGGGTTATTATTGTATCACTAGTTTTTTCAGGTTATGTTAAAAAATGGTGCTTCTTCCGCAACTAACTTCATCGGCCACACGTTGCAGTGACCATTCCTCTTCTAGTTTTGTGATAACAAAGGTTTTTTCGGCCTCGCTTATAACATGATTCAACATTTTAAGTTTTGATGGCAAAATGTCAGTTGTACAACTGACAATTCAGTGACTTTAGTTCACTTGATAAAACCATACTTACACAAGGCAAACAGACCGTGCGAAATATTTTTTCCGCAATAGTACCTCTGTCAGCTCTGTTTTCTCGAAATTATTCGCAGAAGGAGATCGATAATAGCCATTGGCGCGGGTGGAAGTGAGATGAATGAACAATTTCGAGGAAACGGAGCTGTCAGAGGTACCTTTCCGAACGCAGTAAATGTATTCCGACAACATAACCCCAATTTTCTTTATTTATTAAACTTTTATATCACAATGCAGTGTTAAGATCTGATTATATCTAGTATAGAAATGCTACAAAAATATGGCTGCCATATTTATTCAAAGTAACGTGAACATAAAAAGAAAGTTTAAAAAAAGTTAGGTTATAAACACAAGTTGCAGATAAACTCTGCAGGTTCTTCTTCATCATTTTGGCCACTTGCAGCACCGCAGGAATGGTTTTTTATATTTGTCTTTTTGCACAAATTTTCTTTAAATGCAATTTCTTTCATTGCTTACAACAGTAACATTTTCTTTTCCTGAACCGCCATTTGCTCAGTTAGAAGGCGTTCCACAGGTTGAGGCGTTTTTAAGATTCGTGAGGTCTTCTGAATTAAACAAAGAAATCGTTACCATGGACTCCCGTCTTTGAAAGTTGTATATATGTTATTTTCATGAACACATCGGCCTATGGTCTCTAGAATTTCTCTTCTTGAGAGACTGAAATTACATTTCTCCATGGCTTCTTCGATAGGAAGAGTAGCAGTCGACCAGCCCTGCCTCTTGATCCTTTAACATGTTGATTGGGGTAAAGATTTTGTTTATAAACTAAATAAGCCCTTTGGATTTTTTTATTGTTGGGGCGGCATTGCGTAAGTCTAGCCCTGATGGAGCAGCACACACAAAACTTTTTGAACGTTTAGGAGTGGATTTACCCCAATCATCTGTTCATCCACAGCAACAATAACTTCCCTTGGCAAAAAGACAAATGCCCCTGTAGGGCTTTTTCAATAATAGGCCTGGTTCTTCGTAGTGTGTCTTTAATGAGAATCATCTGTAATGATTGTGAAATTACTTCCCTCATTTGTAGTGCCTTCAATTACTGGTGGATCAAATTGCATACCTGAAAACTTTTTTTCTTCATTGATAGGGCTTTGGTTTTTGTCAACTACTTGGTGACTTTGAATTAAAATTCACATTCAATGGTAAGCCATCAGTTTCATCGTTATCCTCAAAACTTCTATGAATGCATTTGTTCCCTCATTTTTTTGCAATTGATTTTCCTCCCAATTCTGGATCAGCCTCGGGACCATCGTAACCACCGAATTCGTTAGCATATTCATCCTCATTCTAACAATCGTCTGTGTTCGTAGTCACGAGGCATTGCTTCTAAATTTTAAGTGTCAGCTTCTACGAGTCTTAACAGTTTCTCACTATCTTCTCCAGATTTTGAATACTTTTTGTTGAGTAATTATTATAAATTTTACAAAAAGTTAGAATTCCATTGTAACGATTGTACGAAAAGGGTGTTAATAACTGAACTTCCTATTGTTTCAATGCAAGTATTAGTAGTAGTAATGGCAATTAAACCTGAATACGGTGCCTACTTTCAAGTGTCGCTTTCCGAAAAGCCACCATTGCCCAGAGTAATCAGTAACTATTTATGTATCAAGTGTAAAAAGTTTGTACTTTATGTGGTATGTGCCGCCTGTCTTAAACACACTTTGTAGATGGTACATAGAACCCAATTTGTTCTCGCTTCCCCCACTGTCAAACGAAAGAGCTAAAGCATAGCAAATATTGCCATAACGTGGGAAAAATTCTAATTGTGGGGTGCAACATTAAATAAATAAAACCACGTTGCAGGTACACACCTTAGCAAAATGGCGCCCAACGTGGGGCACATATTCTAAAGGCGTAAGAAAATCTCCAGGTAAAAGTAAAGGTCTTGAAGAAATAATGGAGATGATTAAGGAATTAATGACCGAGGTGAAGGCCATTCGAGTAGACCAAAAAGACTATCAAGAGGAAATACGCCAATTAAAAGAAGAAAATAATAGAATGACGGAGAGAATAAAGTTTCTTGAAGATAAAATGGAAGGTATGGAGAAACTAAGGAAGAAAAATAATATAATAATTAAAGGATATGATTTGAAGGAGAAGGAAGAAATAAATGAGGTCAAGAAATTCATTTTTGATACACTAAAGGTAGAGGTAGACGTTAAGGATGTGCAGAAAATAAAAGTGAAAGAGGGAATGTTACCAACGGCAATTGTGCAACTAGATAGCTGGGTGGCAAAAGAAAAGATAATGAAGGCAAAAAATCAGCTGAGAGGAACCCACTATTTTATCGACCATGATTTAACCAGGAAGGAAGCAAAAATACAGAAGGATTTACGAGATATGGCAAAAGAGGAGAAAGGGAAGGGGCATACTGTTAGAGTGGCATACCAAAAAATAAGCATTAACAACACTTGGTGGAAGTGGAACCCGATATCAGAAAAGTTAGAAAAATGGACTGGTAGCACTCCAAAAAACGAATAGGTGAAGCACAAGCCGGACAGAAGATAAATACGACGACAGAGGCATTAAAAAGGACTGCGAAAAGGAGGGATAAAATGAAGAACAGCATTATAATAGGAACATGGAATGTAAGAGGAACCTATGTCCAAGGAGCAATGAAAAATTTAATGGAAGAACTGCGGAGATACAAAATAGATATTATAGCGTTACAGGAGACAAAGCAAAGCGGAATAGGAATAGAGGATATGGGAGAGTTTATATACTTTAAGAGTGGGAGTGAGCAACGGATGTTTGGAACGGGTTTTATGGTAAAAAATAGTTTGAAGCAGTTGGTTATGAAGTTCCAGCCGGTGTCGGACCGACTATGTAGTATAAGATTGAAGGGAAAATTCAGAAATATAAGTATAATTAATGTACATGCTCCCTCCGAAGAAAAAGATCAAGAACAAAAAAGTGCTTACTACGAAGAGGTGGAGAATTTGTATGAAGATATACCCAAGTATGATATAAAAATCCTTTTAGGGGACTGCAATGCTAAAATTGGAAAAGAGCCGTTATATAAACCAGTCATAGGTCAGTATAGCAAACATACCGAAAGCAATGAAAACGGGAAAATGGTAATAGATTTTGCCACAGAAAGAAATATGATAATTGCCTCAACTATCTTCAAACATAAAAACATACACCTTGGAACCTGGACATCTCCAGATGGGAGGACCGTCAACCAGATTGATCATGTGGTGGTAGAAGCACAACATATAAGAAGCTACCGAGGGGCAGACGCTGACACTGACCACTTCTTAGTCCGGTTAAAAATGGAACAAATAAAACCAACTTTAAAGACGGTGACAAGCGAGAAAAGGGTAACATATAACAAGAGCAAACTGAAAACCGAAGAATGCATTGAGAAGTACAGAAAGGGGTTAGAAGAGAGCCTACGAAATATTAATGAGAATGAGAGCATAGAAGCATATTGGAAAAATATAGAAAAAGCAATAAAGGAGGAGGCAGAGTTTATGACAGACCGAGACTATAAGAGAAAGCGAGCCGATTGGTTCGATGGGGAATGTGTAAAAGCCATCGAGATAAGAAACAAAGCCAGGATGGAGATGATGAGAAGAAACACCACCGAGAATAAGAGAAGATATGAGGGTACCAGAAGGGAAGCAAAAAGAGTATGTAGAGAAAAAAAAAAGAAAGAGAATGGAAGAAGAAATACAAAAGTTGGAGGAAAACTTCATTATGAAGGATATTCGAAATTTTTACCAAGAAGCAAAGAAAGGGAAAACAAGGAAAAAAGCAAGGCCACTCTTTTGCAGAGATAAAGAAGGAAACTTGGTGGGAGACACAGAAGGATGTCTGAACAGATGGGTTGAGTATTTTAGAGACATTTTAGGGGACAAGGATGGAGAAACTAATATGGTGGAAAATGAAAGAGAAGAACAGGAGGAGGAGATAACACAAATACCCACACAAGAGGAAGTCAAGAAAGAGATAAATCACCTGAAAAATAATAAGAGTCCGGGAGAGAATGGAGTGGCTGCAGAATTGCTAAAGCTAGGTGGTGAGGTTTTGCACAAAAAGCTGTACAAATTGATAGAGAGGATATGGAAGGCGGAACAAATGCCAAAAGATTGGTCTCAGGCAATACTGTGTCCAATACATAAGAAGGGAGACATAACCCGGTGTGAAAACTATCGACGAATTGCATTGTTGGACGTAGTTTACAAAGTGTTCGGAAATTGTTTACGTCGAAAGTTATCGAAAACAGCAGAAAACTTCATAGGGGATTACCAGTGTGGGTTTCGGTCAAATAGGTCGGTAAATGACCAAATTTTTGTGATTAAACAGCTAATATCAAATAGCTACGAGTACAACCTACCGTTGCATTTGGTGTTTATAGATTTTAGGAGAGCGTATGATACGGTATATAGGAGCAACCTGTATAACGCACTGTTAAATTTAGGAATACCCGCAAAGTTAATAAGACTAATAAAGATGACATTACAAGAAACGAACAATAAAGTAAGGATTAACGGGACCACTTCACAGAATTTTAGAGTTCACCAGGGACTGAGACAAGGAGACCCTTTGTCCACAGATTTATTTAATTTACTGTTGGAACAGATTGTAAGAAAGTGTGAATTCCACACAAACGGAACTTTATACCACCATAGACATCAAATAGTAGCTTTTGCCGACGACGTAGCTTTAGTAGCCAGAAGCAAGTATGAAATAATAAAAATGCTACAGAAATTAGATAAAGTTGCAAAGGAGTATGGTCTAAGAATTAACATGGAGAAGACTAAGTACATGGAAGTGCAAGAGGGAAAGGGAACAGAAGAGAGCAGAAATTTAATATTCAAATCGGAAGATGACAAGGTGAACGAAATCGAAGGAGCTGGGGATTTTACCTATTTAGGAGTGAAGCTATCAAACAGGGGCGGAGATGAAAAGGAAATAGGTGAAAGAATATTGAAAGGTAATAAAAGTGCGGGATCTCTGTTATATTTTTTTAAATCTAATAGTGTATCGCGAAATGCTAAGATTAGACTTTATAAAACAGTAGTGCGACCAACAGTTACTTACGGGAGTGAGATGTGGTCTCTTTCCAAAACGGAGCAAAAAACGTTGGAAATATGGGAACGAAAAGTGCTGAGAAGGATATTCAAAGGCAAGAAAGTAGGAGACAGATGGGAAAGGAGAACGAATGAAGAGGTGATGGACCTGTATGGACAACCATCTATAGTAGGGATAATTAAAGGCCTAAGGATACGTTGGTTGGGCCATGTAAGAAGGCTAGGAGAGGAGAGAGCAACAAGACAAGTCATGGAGCACAGAGTGAAGAGAAAGAAGAGAAGAGGAAGGCCGAAAAGGAAGTGGATGGAGGCAGTGGTAGCAGATCTAAGGGAAATTGGAGTTCGCAACTGGGAAGAAGTAGCCATGGACAGGAGGAGGTGGAGGGATATTATCAAACAAGCCCAGGGCCTTCTAGGCCTGTAGAGCTATTTAATATATATAATATATAATTATTATAAATTTTACAAAAAGTTAGAACTCCATTGTAACGATTGTACGAAAAGGGTGTTAATAACTGAACTTCCTATTGTTTCAATGCAAGTATTAGTAGTAGTAATGGCAATTAAACCTGAATACGGTGCCTACTTTCAAGTGTCGCTTTCCGAAAAGCCACCATTGCCCAGAGTAATCAGTAACTATTTATGTATCAAGTGTAAAAAGTTTGTACTTTATGTGGTATGTGCCGCCTGTCTTAAACACACTTTGTAGATGGTACATAGAACCCAATTTGTTCTCTCTTCCCCCACTGTCAAACGAAAGAGCTAAAGCATAGCAAATATTGCCATAACGTGGGAAAAATTCTAATTGTGGGGTGCAACATTAAATAAATAAAACCACGTTGCAGGTACACACCTTAGCAAAATGGCGCCCAACGTGGGGCAAATATTCTAATTGTGGGGCGCAACATTAGATAAATAAAACTACGTTGTTGGTTCACACCAAAGCAATATACATAAAACCGTCCAGTTCGTGTATGTTTTCCCCTTTAATATTTGTTTCTTGCATTACTTGAACTTTGATTTGATATTTTTTTCACATTTCATGTAGCTATTTCTATTTCTCCCTTGGTGTCTATTCGCATTTTTCTCTTATCCTTCTCTTTGCTTTCAGTTTTTTCTTTATTTTCTCTCTTGTTCGTTGCCTTTGCCTTATTCGTCTCATTGATTGCTCTGTCGCCGTTGCCATTTAGTTTTTTGTTTGTTTCATAATTCCGTTAAGACTTTTGTACCATATGTACGTTTCGTATTTGATGATTATCTTTTTTACCCAATTTTTGTTGTGGATCCTACGCTCTTTCTATCATAAACAATTTTTTTTAAATTAATTTTGTATTCGGCATTCATTTCTGCGTGTTTTTGTTTACCATAACTGCTTGTTTGCAATCCCATCCTCGTAGCTCTACTAAATTTATTGGTAGACCATTGTTCTTGATTGTCTGCACTCTCTTGACCTCCGTTGCGACTTCCATCTTAGTTTCAACAAATTGTTTTACTGCAAGTTCTTCATCTTCCTTCTCGAAAGCAGTAACTTTTATCACTATATTATTTCTTTTTTCCTTCTTCTCGTGCACTTACACTCTAAGCTAAAGTGCTTTGATTTTTTCCGCCATCTCTTTTCTCTGATTTTCACTTTTTACCCCACTTCGCATTTAGCTCATCTTTCATTATCCTTATTGTTTCATTGTCTTGTTTTGTTTTAGTTGTTTGCAGATGTTTGTTGTTTTTTTTGCTCTCATTTCTCATTTGTCCCATAAATATATTTAACATTATGTTTATTGTCTCCTCCATTTCTGCTGGACTGCAGTGTTCTGCGGTTGCCCCGTTTTGCAAGCCTTTATACTTCTCTTTTTCGTTTTACAATCTAAAACAAATGTGAATGAAAAATTACTATTTACAGAACCTACAACAAACTGAAATTAAAATCACCCTATCCACAACACGAGTCATGCCATACATGCCAAAAGTGAGGTTAAGTGTTTAGCATTCAAACAGTAGTTTATGTGTCGTTTCAAATTATTATAGGTTGGGTTAGCCATTAACATCCAATGAAATGCCTGCTGTTATCAAAATTATAGAACTTGTTCTATTCCAAATGTTTTTAAAGAACCTTTATTAATAGCTAATTCGGTGACATAATTTTCATACAATTGGGCTGTCACTCAAAATCCTGTTTATATAACTGTTTGTAATTTTTTTTATAAAATTACATTGGGACAGGAGCTTTATGTTTCTGCTGGAATAAATAACAGATTTAGCATTATTAATATTTATTTGAAAATATTTTTCACATTTTTATTAAACAATTAAAACATTTAGTTTTTTAGGTTTTAAGTCCCTAAGCTACTTCTATGCGTCATTATTTATTGGAAAAAAAAAACTAACAAATGAAATCTTTACTGATGAGTTTATAGATACTATAAGTTTCCTTTATTGCTGAACATGGAGCTACGTTTCCATTGCTGCTTAGCTGTAATCACAATACACTGTCAGTCTATGTTAAATTTGAGGTTAGCAGGTTAGGTTCTGAAGTCAATCTGTGTCAAATAAACGAAACCCTTGAATTCGACATAGAATGATAGTGTTACCAACAATACACTTCAGTACTATAAGATTGGTAGTCTTTTGGGCGTTATATCCATATATATAATAGGCTTGTCTGGGACGCTGTTTTGTGTGTCCGGGACGCTGTTTCAGCAGCCAAACCGTAAGTGATAGAGAAAAAGTTATTAAAGTTATATGTTTGGAATGGTCATGTCAGGTTAGGAACCGAATTTCAGTCTCTAACACTAATTATTATCTTAATTATCCTAATCCGAACTTTTTAGGTTAGATTCTAGGCAAATTTTATCAAGGCGAATGCGACTGGTAGTTTGCTACCAACAATGACGTCATATACGTACGTGTGATGAATACGCGTTCTATTTGCAAAACGGTCTTTTTTGTTTTATTAAATGAGACATTTGTCTCACTGGACTGCTAGTCTTATATAATACGCTTATATATACTGGTAGAATAAAACGCGTGTTGTTTCCTGAAGCCAATATAATAAACTTGTTTTAACTTTGTTTACGATCGTTGCCTACACAATATGGATATGGCAACTATGATCCGTTACATTACTCCCCCCCAAAAAACGAAGAGGAGGGAGAGAGGCCAGGTAGGAAAACTAATATAACCCCGTATGAAAGTTATGATTCGTTAAAGTACTGCCAAACACAGGTGACTTTGCGTACATGTTAGTTAATTATGGACAAAGTCTATGCATAACGGGATACCAGATATCTTAGACACCGACTATGGTCCAAGTCCTACATATAATTTTTCCGCGACTAAGAAGTGCCAACCCTAGCAAGGAATGTTTTACATACTACGCATCGTAGTAACAGGACCCCCCACGGCTTTAATAACTTCCGAATTATGGCATTCTGTACAGCTTGACTACTGAGCAGATTTTGAAGTAAACGCTTAATACATGGCTGTCATGCAAATACTATAACATCAACTGTATGTATGTATGTCCAGCACTTCAGGCCTGAAGGCCTATGGCTTGAATTATTTCCTTCCACCTTTTTCTGTCTTTGGTACATGCTTCCCAGTTTTTGACGTTTAGCTCTCTTAGGTCCTCCTGTACGTCTTCCCACCACGTTCTTCTCGGTCTTCCCCTCCTGTTATTACCTCTTAACTGTTGATCAAACATACGCCTTGACAGCTCGTCCTCATTTAGCCTTGATATGTGTCCCAGCCACCTCAATCTGCTACGTTTGGCATGGTGTACTATACTTGGTTCCCTGTATATTTCTGTCAGCTCTGCGTTATATCTTCGCCTCCATATGCTTCCCTGTTTAACACCTCCAAATATACATCTCAATATTCTGCGCTCCCAAACTTCTAGCTTCCTTTGGTTTTCTTGTGTTAAAACCCACAACTCGCTACCAAACAGCACTACTGGCCTTATCACCGTTTTATAGAGCCTTAGTTTTACAGTACGCGACACATTTTTCGACCTGAGTAATTTCTTATAGCTCCCGACACATTTAGACCCGGCTACTATGCGCCTTTCTATCACCTCGTCATAGTTACAGTCATTTGGTATTTCCACTCCAAGGTACACTACACTTTTTTTCTCTTCGAATTCCCAACTCTTCTCCGATCTTGCACTTTCGATTTTTAACACTTCTGCCGTGTGGCCTCGCCTACTACCCAATATTATGAACTCGGTTTTTGCTTCATTGATCTCCAGGCCTACCCCTCTTGCACTACTTTCTAAGCTGATAAATAGCTCTTTCAGCTCCTCCTTTGTTTTGGCTAGCAGAACTAGGTCATCCGCGTACGCAATACACTGATGTGAGTTTCCTAGCACGTTGTATCCCATTTTGATTCTGCTTTTTCTTACAATAGACTCCAGGACTATATTGAACAAACTAGTAGACAAAGGGTCGCCCTGTTTTAGGCCTCTCTCACTTATAAAACCGTTTGACAGTTGTTCCTTGCATTTCACCTTATTGGTCGTCTTCTGTAGGGTCATCTTGATAAGTGATATTAATTCATTTGGAAATTCTAGGCTACCCAAAGCTTTGTAAACCTCTGCTCTTAGCACTGTATCGTAGGCTTTTTTAAAATCAATGAAAAGAGTATAAATGCGTTTTCCTTTTTTGTCCGCCTTTTCTTGGATCTGTTTCATTACGAATACTTGGTCGATGATAGATTAACATCAACTACTATATTGCTATTACAGCTAAGCAGTTATGGAAACGTAGTTCCCATGTCCAGCGATAAAGTACACTCATGGTATTTAATTAAGCTCAAAATACAACTACAACATCATGTTTTTGCGTACAATTGGTAACACTGGTTTTTTCGTGATCTATGACCTAAGAATCAACTCAATATGACTTACTAAAAAGACTTATTTAGAACAGAAAAAGTCTTGTTTACACTAACGAAACTTTCCCTAACATGGCTTGCTCTGGTCTAAAAAAAATTGCAAACTGGAGTGTACGTGTAATAACTCAGCTTTCATATTTAGCTACCATAGTCACTTCCTGCACGTGACTATAGACTAGGATTCACCAAAAAATAACAGTTTCTGCTTTTCTTAAATCCACATTCTTAAGTATATCCTACTTTCAGGTTTAAGCAAGAAATCCCGATCATTATTTCAAGAGCTGGACGCGAGCGGCGGAATGCCACCAAAAGTGTCACCCTCATCGCCGCCCAAGCTGGGGAATTCAGTACGCAACGCACGAGAGGTACGTATAAGCTCCGCCCATTAGCCCTTTACACAAGGCCGTAGCGTGCCGCTTAAGTGCCGAAGTTTAACCACGTTGTCTGTTAGGCGTATTTGGCCAAGCAGGCGTCAGAGGACACGGTTCGGTCGTCGGATCAGGTTGATGAGGTCACGGTGCGTACGGCCGATATCCAGGACCGCTTTAAATTTTTCGAAACGTATACAGAGCCCCAGCAGAAACGCAGGGAGTTCCGGATGACTCCGCCTCGGGAAGGACAGACCAAGGTTAATATGAGGGAAAGGTGTTTGATGCTTCGCTCTAACCTTTCACTAATTCTGCGCAGCTCTAGTAACGGCTTGGAGAGTTCCAAATTTGTGCAAAGTGTTTATTAATCTGACTAATTCCGAGATTCTCCGAAATTTTAACCACTCAGTTGACGGTTTTCTGCTTAGGTTTTGGTGTGCTATTTTTAACTAAATTGGTTTTACCCCGTTGCACGTGGTAATTGTGGATTTTCTCTAGTCCAAGACTCCGGACCGCGAGGTCTATATAGACCCCGACATCGTGCGGTCAGACGATTACATCGAAGACTCTGTGGTCGCCAAGAGTACGCACACTGCCACCAAGATGCTCAACAAGTTTCGCCAAATGGAAGAGAATCTCTCTAAAAACCAAGAGCCACAAGGTTAGTACAGCTATTTTTGGCTAAACTGCAGTATCGTATCGTAGACCACTTCTGCCTCATGCGCATTGCCCATTTTAGGTTAGCTGCAGTTTAAGATTTGTGTGTACTTGGTAACCACCTATATTACTAGCTCCAGGAATGGTAGTTTAAATTATTGCTGCTGCTGCTGTTACAAAGAACTGCGCGAACAATTTCAAGGTGTTTTAGAGTGGTCCATGATACTGCATTTTTCCCTTATTTTTTGCATAGTGATCATAAAGTCGTTTTTTTTACGAACAATTGTAACAAATAACACTTTTTTAATAGTATATTATTTTATAGTAAGTCCGAGAACTACAGATTACTCGTAAAAAGTGCTTTAGCTCCGAATAAAATATGGAATTTTTTCTTCAAACGTGGAAATAGCTACAATTAAACATGAAATTATTTATTAATTATTATTCCATACAAAACCAATAAAGCAAATTTATTTTCTCTGACTATTCAGATAAAAAACATAGCATACATACATCAAACAAGTAGAGACCTGTCTAGAGTGCCTGGGACAGTGACTCGGGGGGTATTTCTAAGCTTGACTATCAGATGGCAGCACAAAGTTCTACCAATCAGAGCCAGTTACTGGCTGTCTACCAATCATTTGTGATACAGTGCCTTTATATAGACAGTGGCGACAATGGGGTGTCCTATTTTTGATTGGCTTCCTAGATCACGTGGTTTTAGCCACCATGTTTAGGCTAAATCACCTGTGATTCGTGTTATACTTTTGGCAGTACTGAAGTGTATTGTCAGTCTATGTCAAATTCGAGGTTAGTAGGTTAGGTTTTGCGTCAGTTTTGACACAAACTGACGCAAATCTTAACCTGCAAATCTCGAATGTTTTCAGTACTGCCAAACGTAAAACACGTATCACAGTCGACTCTGATCACGGATTTAAATAAACACCCGTTAGAAATTTGCCTAAATATGGCGGCGGGGGTGTGGCTTAGTTGTATTGTCGCCACTGTCTATATAAAGGCACTGTAATTTGTGATAAAGTAGTGGCGCCATCTGTTAGTACTATCGGAAAGTACCCCCCAGGAGCCGTTCAAGGTCATTCAAATCGGTATTTTGACATCAAAGGAACCGACAGTGAGTGTCTCTACTTGTTTGATTTATGTACGCTGAAAAAACATTTTCTCTGCCTTAGCAGAAAAATTACAATCTAGTCTTGTCAGTTGGGGCAATAAATAATGTCATGTTTAGTGACATTTGGAGAAAACTATTTTATTGAAATTGTGAATTGTCAATTTGGCAGTTGTAAATTCTGAAGTCCTTTTGGACCAAATTTACAAGTGGTCACTATACAAAAAAATAACGTATGAAACTTTTTTTTACTCGTTTGATTAATGCACTCCGGTTTTGCCGCCGTGCATCAACCTTCCAACTCATAAAAAAAAGTATCACTTTCTTCACTAGTTGTACAAATAACTAAATTTGAATTTGCAAGTTATTTTTTATTATCTACAGGCCTGAAACCGCTGAAACGATTCACCCCCCCTCGCGAGCCCCTCAGGCGTGAGAGCAGCAGCGAGGAAGGGTCCGGCAGCGAAGAGGAAAGCGAGGAGGAGATGAACAACAGGATGCCCGAACGAGACCTGCTCGAAGTATGTGCTCCGGCTTTTAATCTGGCGGTTCTAAAGGGATGATTTCAGGCACAGAAGGCGGCCCGCGCCAAGCAGCTGAAGGCGAAGTTTGAGCACTGGGAGGAGAGCGAAGTCAGGCGGGACAGCTCCGTCAACCTCGCCGACGAAATCGGCGACGATCAGTCTCAAACCGAGACGGCTAGGAGGTTTGTTGACTATTGTTTCGCTACATTTGCAACGTCTCTTGGAATACGGCCATGCAGTGGATTGCTCCTGGTGCTACTTTCTGTATAATTTTCGTATTGCATGGCTTTTAGTTCGGTGAAATTGTTTTGAGTTTAGGACTACGACAATTGCGTTGAATTGGTGAAATTTTAGTAGGAGTACAAAAAGTGAGCGGTTTAAGGAGTTTATTTGTATTTTACACATTTACGGCCGGTCTTATAAAGTCCACTAATCTGAGGTTAACTTTCATTTGTTGTTAAAACAAACAGAAGTGCATCAAAACGTTAGTGCTTATGGCAGTTTATTCATTAGTAAACAAGTTCTGATGCGCTTTTGGTTATTTTAACAAGGAATTAAAGTTAACCTCTGATTAATGGCCTTTATAAGACTGGCGGTTAGAACGTAAAACACTATTCGATATGAAGAAACTAGCTAGACTTATTCTTTTATAGTGAGTAACTGAAACAATCAAATCTAGTAACAACACTTCTTACTAAAGTAAACAGAAAGCGTCCCAGTCCCAGTCGGAGTCTTGTGCTAAATTTATAATTACTGGTTGTATGTTGTATATACTTTAATTCTGTATGAGACCAAATTGAGCGTGAATCCAGTAGTCTTCGAAGATGAGTTTTTCAGTGTTCGATGTTATTTACTCAAATTTCATAGATTGTGGATTTTTTCTATTCGAAGACTCCGGACCGCGAGGTCTATAATAGACCCTGACATCGTGCGGTCATAATTTTGATGCCTTATTTCTTCCTCGTAGTGAGTCAATATGTGGCGGAATAACCCCAATATCTGCAAGGGAGCAAATGCCTTTGCACAAACAAACGGCAGTCTGAGGCCAAAGGTAGCAGCCCTACCATCAGACTTTGGAGGTTTAGGCTGATAACCTGGATTCTCCGAGAACCCTATCTTTCAAACCATTAACAAGAAATAGAAGCCGGACTGACTTATTGATGACAAATTCATGCAAAAGAACACGGATAAGAATCGGACAATGGAATGTAAGGACAATGTACCAAAAAGGAAAGCTCTCGCAAACAATCAAGGAAATGGATAATTATAAAATCGAAATACTGGGAGTCAGCGAAGTGAGATGGAATGGAAGCGGTCAAATAAAAACCAACAGCAGTTATACATTTCTATATTCAGGGATGCCAAATGAAGATGACGACCATGTGTCAGGAGTAGGATTAATCCTAAGCAGTAAGATAAATAAAACTCTAATAAATTGGACACCTGTATCCGACAGAATTATAACTGCTAGACTGAACTCTAAACATAGAAAGATAACAATTGTGCAGTGCTATGCACCAACAGAAGTGGACAATCTAGAGAACAAAGAAGCTTTCTACAGCCAACTCGATCAAACGCTAAGCAACATTAAAAGAGGGGATTTAGTCATAATGATGGGCGACTTCAATGCCAGGGTAGGCACTGATAATAGTAATATTGAACACATAATGGGAGTCCAGGGAATGGATGGCCTAAATGAAAACGGAAATCTATTAATTGAAACATGCGGTAAACACGGCCTAAAAATAGGAGGAACACTTTTTAAGCATAAGCTAGGACACAAAGTTACTTGGGTTTCACCGGATCTAAGGACACAAAGCCAGTTAGACCACATATGTATAAGCAGGCAGTTTAGCAATACACTATTGGATGTAAGAAACAAGAGGGGGGCTGATATAGCCTCAGACCACCACCTACTCATGGGGATAATTCGATTAAACTTCCGAGCTTGTAAGAGAATTGGTGGTAAGACGTCAGCGAGGTGGAACCTAAAGGTACTACAAGATCCCAAGATAAAAGAAAAATTTATAACCAAAATAACGGAAAAACTGAGGCAATCAGAGCCAGAAAATGAAACAACAACAATAAATGAGAGCTGGGAAAATGTAAAGAATGCCATATCACAAACCAGCAAAGAAGTTCTAGGAACGAGAAGAGAGGGCCAGAAGGAATGGATTACTCAAGATACCTGGGATACAATTGAACAGCGCAAACAGCTGAAAAGCACGATCTGCGCATGTAACGATGAAAATAAGAAAATAGAACTGCAGAACCAGTACAACCTCCTAAATAGACAAGTAAAATCCAAAACAAGAAGAGATAAACGTCAGCATATGGAACAGCTGGCAGATGAAGCCCAGACTGCTGCAGAGAAGAGAGACTAGAGAGAACTACATCAGATAATAAGGAAGTTATCACAAACAAAATATAATGGAAATGCTCCAATCAGAAGCGATGGAGGAGTCCTAATCACAAATGAAAAGGAACAGCTAAGAATATGGAAAAACTACTTTGAAAAGATCCTAAATTTTGAAACTCCCCAAATAGCGCCAGAAGAAGAAGCACAAAGAGTAGAATTAAAAATAGACATACACCCTCCCATTCGTGGAGAAATAATAAACACACTAAAGCTTATGAAAAATGGCAAGGCCCCAGGG
Organism: Agriotes lineatus; assembly: GCA_940337035.1. Taxonomy (NCBI): domain Eukaryota; kingdom Metazoa; phylum Arthropoda; class Insecta; order Coleoptera; family Elateridae; genus Agriotes; species Agriotes lineatus. Next base: position 93,903,753 of record OW679203.1, on the reverse strand, counting down.
GTAGACAACATCAATACTGACATATTAAAAATAGATTTGAACACGACAGCTGATATACTGCTCCCATTATTTCAAAAAATCTGGCAAACTGAATCTTTCCCCAATGAATGGAAAGAGGGAATAATAACGAAGGTGCCAAAAAAGGGGGACCCAAAACAATGCAGCAATTGGAGGGGTATTACTCTCCTATGCACTTGTCAAAAAGTGTTTAGTAAAATAATCCTCAACAGAGTGATTGATGAGGTAGACAAGCATATTAGAAAGGAACAAGCAGGTTTCCGGAGAGAGAGGTCTTGCATAGATCAAATTAACACTCTTAGAATAATAATTGAACAATCCACTGAGTTCCAATCGCCTTTGTATGCCACGTTTATTGATTATGAAAAGGCATTTGATGCCATTAACCGAGAAAGTATATGGAAAGCATTGCATAGACTAGGTATGCCAGTTAAAATAACCAACCTAATTAAGGAAGGGTACAACCAAACCAAAACTATGGTAGTACACAAAGGAATGATATCAGAATCTTTTGAAACATCCTCAGGAGTAAGGCAAGGTTGTCTGCTTTCCCCACTGCTCTTCGTACTAACTCTAGATAAAATCATGAGAAACACCATTACTGAAAGGAGAAGAGGAATAAGATGGGACCTCACCAACCACCTTGAAGATCTGGAGTATGCTGATGATGTATGCCTCCTTGCACATACGTATGAACATATGCAAAATAAAATTAATGACTTAAAGAGAGAATCAGAAACTATAGGATTAAAAATAAACATAAGCAAGACCAACGAAATACGAATTAACACAAGGGAAAGAAGGCCGCTGCAAATTGGAAATGAACGAGTAGAAAGGAAAGACAGTTTTACATATTTAGGATGCATTGTAGCCGAAGACGGAGGCACTGCTAAAGACATAAACGCCAGAATACAGAAAGCGAGATCCGTTTTTTTCAAGCTCAGCAATACGTGGAAGGCCAATAACCTAAAAACTGACACAAAGATTAAAATTTTCAATGCATGCGTCAAAACAGTTGCTTTATATGGATGTGAAACCTGGCTTGCAACGAAGCAGACGCAACAAAAACTACAGACCTTCATCAACCGATGTTTGCGATACATACTACGAGTGTGGTGGCCCAACACAATCTCTAATGAAGAACTTTGGAGAAAAACTAATCAAAATGAAATAAGCAAAGAAATCAGAAAGAGAAAGTTCAAGTGGGTTGGACACACACTTCGCAAGAGCCAAGACGAAATCGCGCATGGTGCTTTAACATGGAATCCCCAAGGCAGGAGGAGACGCGGCCGACCAAAAAACAGCTGGAGGCGAACACTACAAGCAGAGAGCAAAAAGTCTATTGCCGAACTTAGATACATGGCGAGAAACAGAGTCAGGTGGAAACAATATGTTGATGACCTATGTGCCTAATGGCATAAGGATATAATGAATGATGAAACAAGTTCTGATGCGCTTTTGGTTATTTTAACAAGGAATTAAAGTTAACCTCTGATTAATGGTCTTTATAAGACTGGCGGTTAGAACGTAAAACACTATTCGATATGAAGAAACTAGCTAGACTTATTCTTTTATAGTGAGTAACTGAAACAATCAAATCTAGTAACAACACTTCTTACTAAAGTAAACAGAAAGCGTCCCAGTCCCAGTCGGAGTCTTGTGCTAAATTTATAATTACTGGTTGTATGTTGTATATACTTTAATTCTGTATGAGACCAAATTGAGCGTGAATCCAGTAGTCTTCGAAGATGAGTTTTTCACAGTGTTCGATGTTATTTACTCAAATTTCATAGATTGTGGATTTTTTCTATTCGAAGACTCCGGACCGCGAGGTCTATAATAGACCCTGACATCGTGCGGTCATAATTTTGATGCCTTATTTCTTCCTCGTAGTGAGTCAATATGTTTATTATGAGACTGTCATTGCCCCCATATCATTCAAAAGCATTATAGTAGTAAGGTATCGAAGTAATCTAACGTCATGCTTATGTAGTTCTAAAATTTCATTAATTATGTAAATTATGTCTGGTTGGTTCTTTTATCAGTAAATTTTCTTTGTTACTGTCATTAATTCATTGTCTTACGACTGTCCCATTTTGGTGAATCCATGTTTCGTCTTGTAAATAAAAATCACTTCTTCTGCACAATACTTCACAATAAGGTGTAAATGAAACACTTCAAAATTTCTAGTTTTCATAGGGGTTCACATGGAGCATTTTGTGCAAGAGGGCTTCTGGTAGTTGCATTAAGTTTGTCTCACATTTTTTGACACCACGGTTACATGTTTTGTATTTTTTAACCTAACCTAACCTAATCTGTAAGAAACTAAAAGTTACTTAAATCAGCAAAAAGGAAAATTCAACGCTCAGTTCTCACAGTCCTGGTGGGACCTAGAAAAAAATTACGGTATGCAGTTCCTTCTTCTTTCTCTATTCCTTATGCCCCTTCAGGCATCGGATTGTGTGTCCTGGTCCTCTTATGCATTTCTTCCAGGCTTTCCTGTCTTTTTCCATGGTTTTCATATCTTCTTTTGTTTTCTCTTTTGCGCTCTCGATGTCCTCTACCTGGACCAGTCATTTTCGTCTTGGTCTTCCTCTTCTTTTGGTCGGTTCTCCCATTTTCATTATTATTTTTGTTAGTCTATCTTTGTTTGTTCTTGTGACATGTCCGTACCAGTTTTTTCCTTTATAAGTTTTTGTCAAAATTGGTTCTTGTTTTGTTTCTTCCCTAATGTGTTATTCCTGTGATCTTCCCGAGGTACTTCATTTCCATTGCATTTATTTTGCTTTCGAGCTTTTTCTGCCCTCTCCAGTTCTCTACTACATATGTAATTATTGGTATAGTTGTTATATTATGTATTTTTAGTTGTACTTCTGTATATATTTCTTTGAGGCCTAGTAATGTGTCATTCAACATTTATAGTACAGTCTTGTTGATTTTTTGGCTTGGTTTGCTATTTCTCTATCGATTTTTCCATCATTTGTTAGTATAGTACCCAGGTAGTCATATGTTGTTATCCTTGTGTTCTTTCATTTAATCCCTTTGTTATCATTCTTCTGGTATGCAGTTTCAAATTTTCAAATCGGTTTTTCGAGAAAACTAGTGGCGGTTCAAACATGGTTGCCGCCAGAAGCCGTTTAAAGTTTGCAAAGATCGAGATTTGTAATTCAAAAGTTGAGATTTCTAGGTTAAAAGTAGCAATTTCTCGTTTAAAATTAGACATTTCTAGTTTAGAAGGTGAGAGTTCTAGTTTAGAAATAGAGACTTCTAGCGTAAAAATCGAAATTTCTAATGTTAACGTAAAAATGTGTAATTTTGCTAATTAAAATTCAGTTTCAAAGTAATAAGTTGCACTCTAAAAGCTGATATTTTTGGTTTTAAGTCGAGATTTCTAGTTTAGATGTTGAGAGTTCTAGTTTAGAAATAGAGACTTCTAGCGTAAAAATCGAACTTTCTAATGTTAACGTAACAATGTCTAATTTTGCTAATTAAGATTCAGTTTCAAAGTAATAAGTTGCACTCTAAAAGTTGATATTTTTGGTTTTAAGTCGAGATTTCTAGTTTAGAAGTTGAGAGTTCTAGTTTAGAAATAGAGACTTCTAGCGTAAACATCGAAATTTCTAATGTTAACGTAAAAATGTCTTAATTTTGCTAATTAAGATTCAGTTTCAAAGTAATAAGTTGCACTCTAAAAGTTGTTATTTTTGGTTTTAAGTCGAGATTTCTAGTTTAGAAGTTGAGAGTTCTAGGTTAGAAATAGAAACTTCTAGCGTAAAAATCGAAATTTCTAATGTTAACGTAAAAATATCTAATTTTGCTAATTAAGATTCAGTTTCAAAGTAATAAGTTGCACTCGAAAAGTTGATATATTTGGTTTTAAGTCAAGATTTCTAGTTTAGAAGTTGAGGGTTCTAGTTTAGAAATAGAGACTTCTAGCGTAAAAATCGAAATTTGTAATTTTAACGTAAAAATTTCTAATTTTACAAATTAAGATTCAGTTTCAAAGTAATAAGTTGCACTCTAAAACTTGATATTTCTGGTTGTAAGTCGAGATTTCTAGTTTAGAAGATGAGAATTCTAGTTTAGAAATAGAGACTTCTAGCGTAAAAATCTAAATTTCTAATTTTAACGTAAAAATGTGTAATTTTACAAATTAAGATTCAGTTTCAAAGTAATAAGTTGCACTCTAAAACTTGATATTTCTGGTTGTAAGTTGAGATTTCTAGTTTAGAAGTTGAGAATTTTAGTTTAGAAATAGAGACTTCTAGCGTAAAAATCGAAATTTCTAATTTAAATGTAAAAATTTCTAATTTTACAAATTAAGATTCAGTTTCAAAGTAATAAGTTGCACTCTAAAACTTGATATTTCTGGTTGTAAGTCGAGATTTCTAGTTTAGAAGATGAGAATTCTAGTTTAGAAATAGAGACTTCTAGCGTAAAAATCGAAATTTCTAATTTTAACGTAAAAATTTCTAATTTTACAAATTAAGATTCAGTTTCAAAGTAATAAGTTGCATTCTAAAACTTGATATTTCTGGTTGTAAGTCGAGATTTCTAGTTTAGAAGATGAGAATTCTAGTTTAGAAATAGAGACTTCTAGCGTAAAAATCGAAATTTCTAATTTTAACGTAAAAATGTGTAATTTTACAAATTAAGATTCAGTTTCAAAGTAATAAGTTGCACTCTAAAACTTGATATTTCTGGTTGTAAGTTGAGATTTCTAGTTTAGAAGTTGAGAATTTTAGTTTAGAAATAAGACTTCTAGCGTAAAAATCGAAATTTCTAATTTAAATGTAAAAATTTCTAATTTTACAAATTAAGATTCAGTTTCAAAGTAATAAGTTGCACTCTTAAAGTTGATATTTCTAGTTTCAAGTAAAAATTTAGTTTCAAAAAAGACATTTCCACATTATATTTGAAATTTCTAGTCTGAAATTTAAGATTTCTGGTTTAAAAATTAAGATTTCTAGTTAATGGTCGTGATTTCCAATTTAAAAGAAGACATTTCTACTCAAGCTAAAATGTCTAGTTTAAAAGTTAATTTTTCTGGTCAGTGGTGTATTAAACATAGTGGCTACCAGAAGTCTCTTCAAAATGTGCGCCCAAATTTTACATGTATTGGAAAAATCCAGAAATTATTTGGTGTGATCATTTTAGGTTGGAATTTTCAGTAGGTTTTATTACAAACCCGAAAAAGGTTTTTATCGATCATTTCATTTTGCCACCCCTTGAAATTTTTGTGCCACAAGCTCGGGCTTCTGGCATAATATGCCACTGGAGAAAGCTATGAAATTTTGAATAGTGTTCTATTTAAACCTTGTCCCTCTCGACAAGTAGAACATTGTAGGATTTTAAAATTTTCAAAATACAAAATTTTTTATTTTTTTCCATGTTAATTTGCAAACCTGTATCTCCTGGCGGTTTCAAATGTTTTGTATATTTTTGGAACGATTGTGGTACTACATAGTTACTCATTACAAAAAAAAGGGAATCGATAACATTTTACTCATGTATTAAAACATTACAAATACATAACCTCAATGGCGTGGTTTTGTCACCAAAAAATTGCTAATATTCGCTGAACAATACCCAAAGTGTTAAATTAAAGCGTTAGCTTCTCTTTTGCGGTGATAAATGAAATACTTACAGTTTAGAAGGTTCATTTTGCTATAAACGGCAAATCCTTGTGACAAAACGCACAATTTCAAATGTGGTTGTAAAGCACAAATTTCATTATCGAGTGCTGCAAGCGCTTTTTAAATTTTGGTTCAATCAGTAAACTACAGGAAATAATGCTGTAATGAATGCAGGCATCATTTTATGGTGGTTAGATGTCAAATAGTGAGGTTAGCTACGTTTTGAGTTTTGCCAAGTTGATACGAATTTAAGCTTTGTTTAATGCCTACCTAACCTCAATATTTGATGTCTAGTCGCCATAAAATAGCAACGAATGAGCTCTAATTTATTGGAAAATCAATTGAAATAGAAAATTTACACTGTACACTTACTTGTTTGCAGTTTACGTGCCAAATTTGAATCATTGCGTGAGACTAATAACAGCCAAAGGCAATCCTCTCGTGTTAAAGTTAACAGATTTGTGGTGAGTAGTCTTATTGTAAAAAGTGGTTAATATAGTCTAGTTTATTGTTTCCAATCGATTAATGCTAGCATGTATTTTAATTTTTAGAACTGTGCATGAACCCGTTGGTTTGAATCGTTTGCTCTGTGTTACTCCCGATTAATTTTAACCCCCGTTCGATTAATTTTGATTGAGACCTTAACATTTATTGTGTTGGTATGCACTTCTTTTGAGTTAACAAGCACCAAGCTTTGCGCTTCACATCGATTACGTAGCAATAGCAGACTTCCATAGATTAACATTTGCGTTCGTAACAGACAGTCTGTGGTTATAGCCGAGCATTTCTCTTATTTACTAATATTCCTTTCAGCACGAGCCTGTTGTAGCTGGCACTTATTGCATGCCGATGTTCCTGTAATTCTGTGGAGTTTACCTGTTATGTTCTTTTTGCAGTAAACGGAAGGCGCAATTATCTCAACCACCTCTGCCGCAACACCGACAGTTTTAATACATATTAATGCATATATCACGTGAAAATCTGTAGTAATAACGACTAGTAATAATGCTGCACAAAGTGAATTTCGTATCCTGACTGTCGATTGTTTTAAAATGTGTATCTTAGTTTTAAAACTAAAAGTAGTTGTCGTTTTATAAAAATATTTGTTATCGCCTAACCAGCTTTATTACAGCCTGGTGCCTATTTTTATTATTATTATTATATTTGTTGTTCGAAATTTTATTGTGTCGAATTTTATTCTCCAAATTCTAATTTCGTCTTCCTCGAGGCGCACTTTTGTTCACCGGACGACGTCCCAATCTCTGTATCTGTGCCAACTTTTGTATGTTCTTTGGGTGATTCAATAAACGTACTGAGCCAACTCTTTTATTACTCTCCCAACACAATGAATGTTAAGGGCGCGCTCGTAGGGAACCGACTTAACCGATATGTTGTTTAGGAGGCGACGTGCAGTAGCTGCAGCCGCAAGGTTTACCCCCTCGAGATGATCTCGATCCACGGACACACCTTCCACAAGAACTGCTTCCGGTGCAAGGAGTGCAACGCGGTGCTAAGGTGAGTCTCGGCGTTTTTCTTTTGGTGACTGTACAAGTTCGTTCTTTGGCATTATAAGTGTTTCTGTATGGTTTAATAGTAAGTGAAGTTTTGTTTGGTTCTTGAAACTAAATATTAGTTTATCAGGTTCTTTGTATTTTGAGGTGAAGTGTGAAAAAGATATTTTATTTGAAATCGACAGTGAAGTACGCCGAAATCGTCATTAAAATACGAGAAATCGGCAGTTTAGTAATCCATTGTTTTACGACTTTTTTGTAGGTGGCGAGGCGACAGATAAACGTCAATTGACCGAACATAACCTACAAAAGTTGGTTAAAATGTTGTAATTTCACGATTTCTCGGGCCTCGGCAACTAAATCCACATTCGTGATAAAAGTTATACTTCAGTGCCTTGGTATACAAACTACTATTATGTGAAGAGAAAAACTTGGCTTTTTGTTGGATGCTCGTGAAGTATTCATGAAATCTGTGCGGAACTAACAGCTTACAGGAATAAGGAAATTTAAACCGTTTTGCCATGATTGTGAAGGCCTGCTTAACGTAGCTACCCAAACTAATACCGGGTGATTATAAATGCTTTTCCCTCAAGTTCTCTTTGATATATTTGTTGTATGAATAGTATGTTGGTGGCACTACAAGTATATGTCAAATTCGATGTTAGCAGGTTAGGTTTTGCACCAGTCTGTGTCAAAACTGACGCAAAACCTAACCTGCTAACCTCGAATTTGGAAACTTGATGGAAAAGCATTTATAATCATCCGGTATAAACTGTAAATGATTTGAAGAAATAATTTTAAAAAAGTAACAATAAATTTACTTTGAGTGAATTAATACCTCAAAAGATACCAGATCGCCTGAAACTTTGAATAACTTAATTGTTTATAATTTAAAAGAGTCGGTAGAATGAGATGTTAAGTACCAAGGAACCTTTAGAAAAAATTATGAGTAACCCTGTAAATATTTTAAACTGTTTAAGATTAGAATTGGACAAGCATGATGTTGTTTTGGCGGTGTTAAAAGCAAAGGGCAAATTTAGTAATGAAACTGTTGACAAAAATTTAGATCAAACAAAAAACCAAAGAGAATTTATGATGAATCTGGAGAAAAGAATTTTACTATTCGTTATATCAAAGGTTGCCCTAAAACTATTTCAAAAAACTAAAGTGTGATAAGTAAAAAACAATGTTAAAATTATAGTCTTGTAATGTAAATGGTTTAAGAATCAAATGAAAAATGTTGAACTGTTAACTGCTCGGTTATATTAAACGATTATGATGTGGTTTTATTTAATGAAACTGGTGTGAATGACGATTATAAAACATCAAACTAGGCATGAATGATTATGTTGTATATTGATGTGATCATAATAGTGATACAAGCAGATGTGAAAGAAAAGTCGTTGTGACTTGATGTAGGATTTTGTTCTACTTGTACCCATCCATTGCTTTGATTTTCTATTCTGACACTTCCATGTTGTGTAGATCTGGCTTCACACACACTAACCATTTCTTCTTAAGCTTGCCCCGTTTTTGCCTCTCTTGTGGTTCACTGTTCATAATTTGTTGCGTCGTCCTTGTGATATTCATCTCCTCTTTAATCTTCGTATTTTTATAATTGTTATTAATCTGGCTCCTGGTATAATTCTTTTAATTCTTGGTTTATTCCTCTTTTCCATTTGTTCTCTAATTAATATCTTCCAGATGTTCAATATCTCATATATGTATACAGGTTGCGGTCCTATGTAAAGAGGGTCCGGCAACGATGGAGGGGTGGAAGATATTTCTAAAATTATGAGAGTTACAGTAACATTGTGTATATAAAAGTTGTAGGTATGAAGGTGGTGCACATTACTACCCTCATTAACCTTTTTATTATACAGGGCACAAAAGGTGTGGTGAATAAAACTTACTTTTTTAAATGGAATGCCCTATATTTAGGCAGCTTAAAAATTTTGTACTGAAACACCAATCATTTCGATATAAAGTTGTATGTATGGGTCTATCGATGTGTGGATCTGGTTGGATTCGGTACAAAGGAACAAATCCGAATCAGTGAGTGACCGGGTACTGCAGGCGTCTGCAAATTCGATTTCGTTCTGAGGAACGATTTCGATGAACTTGTGGAATGGGATTGCAATGAGCCAGTCCGCAAAAGTATCGAAACGTCCCATCAGTATATGGGTCTAATGTCAACTGTTTTGGAGATACTAACGATTTTATGCAAAAGAATGCTGAACTATAGTTCATTCAAATTCAAGATAGAGCAAAATCTACAACCCAAGTTACAAGTATCAGCAGTCAGTTGATTACTAATTTGATTTTATTAAAATGTAGATCATGGGATGTAAGTAGTATAATATAGAGGTTATAGTTTTTGTCAAATTTGTAAAGCTTAAAATTGGAAAATTGTGCGACGTCTACCTAAAAGAAATCTGCTGAATGTGATCTGAGAATAAATTTACACAAAGATACATATTAAAAACATGACACTTTGATTATGACATTCATAAAGTCAGCAACAAGGCTAGTGATGTACATTACCCGGGTATTTATTTTTAGGGGTAAATACCCGGGTATTTATTTTTAGGGGTAAATACCCGGGGTATTTACCCGGGTAAATACCCAAAATGGGTATTTAAACGGGTATTTATAGCCTCATTTATCAAATATAAAGCTAATCTAACCAGTATAATTGATTGGTAAGTGAAGGTGCTCTATTCAAATTTTATAAAAAACTTAGAATAAAATAGCTGTACTGAGAACATTTACTACCCAAAATACTTATGGGGACATAACTATACAGGTTGCCTAAAATTGTACGGAGCATGGCAATTCCATTGAATTTGAAAAGGTTCGAATACTATTTATACAATAATTATTTTGGTAGCTAGGCAACAAGTAGCTATTGCACCTACTTGTTGCCTAGCTACCAAAGTAATTATTGCCTTTTCTATTTCGGTTACTCTTATGGCAAATAGTATTTGACCCTTTTCCACCTCATGGAATTACCATGTTCCCTATAATTTTAGGTAACCTGTACATATAACAGCAATGAAATAGCATTAACAAAACAGAATTCAATGGTTGAATAAGAAAGAGATGAACATAGAAACAAATATTTAAGTAGACTCGACGCTCATTTCAATTATGACATATGTCGACTAAATATGTCTACTAAAATAACTTTTTTGTACGGTTATCTCTTTCTTACTCACGTATTATGTGATTTTGCTCATGCTATCTAATTGCTGTTATACATAATTATGGTCCCATCGGTATACAACGTTGTTTATATAATTTTGCCTTATTAAGATTGTTTCTTAGTATGTATATAAGTACGTATTATTAATGTTAATAAATATAAGGATTATTTCTTCAAGTTAAAGTTAAGTTCATTTTCAAAAATGAAAACAAGTCTGAAAATAATGTACCAACAATATAAATCATCTCAATCTCTGGAGTCGAAGCCATCACAATTTTTTTGGTAAATTCTGACAACCGCAATTTATTACGCCTTTGTTTATTTCCATAAACTTCAGCAGCCAATGTTTTTTCCCGATAAATGATTAATTTACCTGGGCAAATGCTTATTCAGTGTTACATAAAATATTTCAGTGCATTTATATGTAGTTTATTTATTAAGATAACATTATTATGTGAGTAAAAGTTAGCTTAGATTTTTAAATATTACAAATTTGATAAATACCCACTTTTTAGGTATTTACCCGAGGCAGGGGTAAATACCCATTTATAAATACCCTACCCACTGGGTATTTACCCGACCCACATCACTAAACAAGGTCATATCTCTCTGATCTAAATTTTAATAAAATCATAGTAGTCAACTTACTGCTGTTATTTGTAACGTGGGTTGCAGGTTTTGCTCTATCTTGAATCTGAATGAACTATAGAATGCTGAACTTTAAGTGGCTGCTATAATTAACAGACAATTGAAGGAAAACATTTCCAAAAATTGTGTTTCTTGTGAAGTACCGTTCGGGGGTAAAATGGTGCATTTGAGTGTATAATGCTATACAGAGTGCTCAACATTTGCAAATTTAATAATTTCTGAATTTTTTCAAATGGAACGCTGTATATATTTGTATTTCTGAAAAGCCTTTTTAATGAGCTTTCTTTTGATATGTTACTTCATAACTCTAAATTCTACTGGTTTTTAGATATGTGTGTTTAAACATAAAAAAACAATCTAAGCCCTTTCATTTCAAAGGATAACAAACAAACCCCATTAAAATACGAATGTAAACACTTGAACTCTCCAATCAAAACATAAAACCAGGTTTAAAAGATCTAAATCAAATTAGTGTTGATACAAGAAATAGGAATAGGAATAGATTAATTTCAGGATCAAATAAAATCAGATTTTAAAAAAATCTGATGTGATACACGCACACAACTTCCTTTTACAGTGATCTTATAATTAGCCAAAAATTTTATTTTAATTTTTAAGCATTTGTAAAAAATTTCAAAAATTACAAAAAACAGTACAAAATAGAGTGTTAGTTTAAGACACAAATTTTCTCTAAAATTTTAAGCTGACTTCAAAAATGTAATAATATATTTGGTGTTTTACTTAAAATAGGAGTTAATAAAAAACAGAAAAAAGCAAAAAAAGCCATTTTAGAGTTATTCAACTGGAAAATCACTTATCTCACATCAATACACATTAAAAATTAATAAAAATGTAAAGTTTTAAAAAAATCGTTTTGGCCGTTTTTGAAAAAATCGAAAAAACTGAAAAATTCCAAGAGTAAACACCATACTTCCGGTTATGCGATTTTCTTCAAAAGCTTGCTGTCGCATCTAGATATCACACAAAACTTATGTATGAAGTTTCAACGCCATACCTCTTTTCGTTTTTGAGATATTCTGTTCACAGACAGACCAATGAACAAAAACATGTTTTTTGGGTTCAGGGGACTCTAAAACGTGAAGATCTGTTGAAAACTCAATTTCTAATTTTCGGGGTGAATCCAACACTTCCATTATCGTAAAAGGAAGTAAAAAAACAAGCAAATACACCAAAATTCTGTTCGTAATGCCCAAACACTTCTTCCATGCTCTGGGTATTTAAGCTATATAGAGAGCTCATGGTTTGCAAATATAATTATTTCGGTTTGTTTAAATGGAACACTGTATATCTGTATTTTTGAAAAGTACTTTTAATGAGCTTTTTTTAATATTCCATTTTCTAGTTCTGAATTCAATCGCTTTTAAAATTTCCGCTACTCTTTCGTTTTTCCATATTTGTTATTTCTGGTTGAATTTCTATTTTCAATTGAAATAATGCATCCTATGGGGGTCAAATCATTTTTTTTAATATTCAAACATGCATATCTGAAATACAGTGAAATTTAGAAGTATGAAGGCCTTTCAAAAATACAAAAATATACAGGGCGTTCCATTTGAAAAAAATCCGAAATTATTAAATTTGCAAATGTTGCGCACCCTCTATAGCATTAATACACACACTCACTATTTTATACTTGAAAGATAGTTCACGAAAATATAATTTTTTGGTAACATTTTTCTTCATTCAATTGTTTTTTGTTCCTTAGAACAGCCGCCTGAAGTTCAGCATTTTTGTGTATAAAATCATTAATGTCTCCAAAACAGTTTATGTTAAACACTTATCGAAATTATTAGTATCTCAGTGTAAGCGTTTTAAGCTATCTAAATATAGAACATTCGATTAAAAAAAAAGTAAGTTTTATTTGCCACATTTTTTTGAGCCACCCTGTATAATCAAAACCATTTTAGTAATGGGCGCATTCAGACGACACAACAGTTGAGTGAGCGCTGATCAACCGCTCAGTTGGAGCGATGTAGGTTTGCTGAATGGCTTTTTCAATTTACGTTGAGTCAACTGTCAAAGTTGTTTATTTTAACCTATAAATACAGCTGAATGTTGTGTTTTTGTGTTAAGAGTTACAAATTAACTGTAATACGTGAAATGAGTAATGTATTTACATTTTTGTTCAAATTTCCAAATAAACCATCTTTTATGAGCGATGATACTATCAATAACAAATTAAAGTGTAATAATTATCTTTATATTTTGTTCAAATGAAGGAATAAATATTATTTGATGAGGTTAGTAAGATAAATTAAAGAGTAATTAGTGTACTAGGAAAGTAGGTAATTATGTAGATACTATCTAACAATAATTATCGTTTATCTTTTAGATAGTATCTACATAATTACCTAATAATCTTTATTTAAATATCCCCTTAAGTGTATGATCTCGATGTAAAACTATGTAACAAGCATTAGCAATTATACAGATAGTATTTGTAAGTAATATTTAATTTCCGGTAATGAATCTAAACTGTAAAATACACCATTATATTCATATTGCGCGGTAAACACGTCCATCTTTCTGAGCGGTTTCTGATCAGTGAGCGGTTTTGAAATACGCTACTTAAAATGGCGACCGCTACCACGGAGCGGCTAAGTGAGCGGTCGCATTCAGCGACATTTCACTCAACAGTTGTACAACTGTTGTGTCGTCTGAATGCGCCCAATGTGCACCATCTTCATACCTACAACTTTTATCTACACTCTCAATAGTTTTAAAAATATCTTCCATCCCCACATCGTCGCCGGACTCTGTACATACTGGCTATACACCCCAAGTGGAGTAATGCTGCATCTGGCATAGCTGTCTAGATTATTATATGGGTGTGATCAGTACCCATCTATACTCTGTTCACATCTTTTCTGCATGAAGGTTGGCTATGACAGTTTCCCCAATTTAGCTGTGTAAAATTACTTTGTTGTGTTTAAACGAGGTTTACATTTGAGGTTATGGGTACCAAATACTTTTAGGTTAGAAAACATGACCAAACTCCTTCAAATGTAAAGTTGCCATATTTAATCAGAATAGAAAATGGAACTTAGCAATTTTTATGTATGTATCCAGTTTCAGTAATTGTGCAATTTGAGACAATTTTAATTAAGTTCCTGTTTTATTTTCTTGACTATCTTCTTCAATTTCTTGTTTTTACTCTTAAGTTCATTCTACTCCTGTATTCATTTACTGCTACTCTTACAGGCCCTAGTATCGTTCTCCCTATTTTCCTCCAATATTCTAAAGTCTTCATCCTGTTTTTATGGTCATTGTAATTGTTTCCGTATCATACAATATTGTTGGTCTTAATATTGTTTTATATTATTTATTTTTGTTTTCCTGCTATCTGTCACTTTATTTCATTACTTTGTATATCACTATTTCCATTACTTGATAACATTACACCCAGATATTTGAATTTATTCACCACTTCAAACCCCTCTATCCTGATATTGTGGTTGTTTCTAATTCTCATTATTTTTGTTTTATCTTCGTTGATTTTTAGTCCCATTTTTTTCCCTTGTACTACTTCTTTTACAAGTACTACGTCTGCGTAGGCTATAGTTTGGGTACCACCCGTCCTTACTGTGCCCTTGTAAGTTCTTTTCAATACGTATTCCAGTGCTACGTTGAATAACGCTATGGAGGAAGTCTCCTTGTCGCACCCCTTCATTTGTTTCGAATTCTTCCGTTTCTCTTTTTTGCATTTTCACACTCATAGTTGTTCTTCTCACTGTCATTTGTATTAGCCTTGCCATTTTAGTACTTATTCCTATTTCTTTTAACACATTCATCAACTTCCTTCTTTGAATGGAGTCAAAGACTTGTTTAAAGTCTATAAATAGAAGTTCTATTTTCATTTTATACTCAATGTGGTTTTTCTATTGTCTGCGTCTTGTTGTTTATCTTCCTTTAGTAAAGCCACATTGGTATTGGCCTATTAAATTCCTTGTCGTATTCATTAATCTTTTTTGTGTAAGTGACGTCATGATTTTGTACGTGGTATTCAATAACGTCAATTTTCTGTAGTTCTTCCATACGTGTTGGTCTCTTTTCTTGTGTATTGTAAGCATTTATCAAAATTTCCATATTCTTTTTATTAGTATGTGTAGTTTTTCATGCAATTCTTCCCCAGTATACATTATAAGCTCCGCATTTATGCCGTCCTTCCCTGGAGCTTTACCATTATGGCTTTTAGTGATTTCTTTTATTTTTTTCAATGGTAGTTTACTTATCATATCTTGTTCTGGTATTTCAGGCTCATCATCTTCTGCCTCAAACATCTCTGTGTCTGTCGATAATCCCTTAAAAGTGTTTCTTCCACGTCTCCATGTATTGAATGTAATTTTCACCCAGTTTCCCATCTTCATCTTTGATTCCAGTGGTCTTTACTTTGTTTTGTTGTGTTCATTGATCATTTTGTAATAGTTTTTTTGTATTTCTATGCCTGTTATCTTCAATTTGTTTTATTTTATTTTCCATTCATTCTCTTTGTGTTTTGCTGTTGGTTCTCTTGGATTCCTTTCGTAATCTCTCATACTCGGTTCTATCTTCTCTATTTAATCTAATCCATCTTAATCTTGCGTCTCTTTTCTTTTTCGCTATTTCTTTACATTTACCATCATACCATCCTGGATCAGTTCTGCTTACTGCCCTTCCTATTTGAGCTTCTGCTATGTTATTTATACATTCTTCTATTCTTACCCATTGTGTTTCTATTTCGTTATCATTTATGGTTTTTCCTTTTATTTGTTTTCCATTTTTTCAGCATATTTCTTTTTGGTGGTTTCATCATTCCATTATTCCTCTTCTGTTTTTTCACATTTTATTTTAATGTTGCTGTTATCATAAAATGGTCAGTGGCAGCACATGCTCCTCTATATATACGCACATCTCTTACTGTTGATTGCTTTCTCTTGTTAACTAGTACATGATCTATTTGCGTGTGCGTTTTCTGATTCGGCGATTTCAATGTTATTTTATGCCTATCTGGGTGTTTGTGTTTAGGCTGCTTATAATCATGTTTGTCTTGTTGCTAAATTGCACAGTCTTTGTCCAGTATTATTGGTTTTTCAGAAATTGTGTGTTTACCTGCTACTTCCTTGATATATTCCTGTTTTCCTGTCTGTGCATTAAAGTCTCCTAATTGCCAATTACTTCCTGTACTATCTTATACAGTATTTCTTTTTCTTCGTCATCTGCTACTTCGATTACTGCATACACGTTTAAAAGTCATAATGTTAAAAGGTTTTGCTTTTATTCTCAAATAGGCCATTCTCTCATTTATTGGTTTCAAGTCAATCACGCAGTCTTTTAATCTTATTATGAATCCCACTCCATATAATCTTTGTTTGTCACTTCCTGAGTACAGTTCCTTTTGTCTATCCACTATATTTATTCTATCTCTTCCCAGTTTCCATTTTGCCCGATGCCAGCATTGTTCTTATATGCCACGTGCTAATTTTGATTGTTTCTCTTATTTTTATTTTTTCTATTATTTTTGAGTTAGTACTTTCTATATTTATTTTATTTGTTCTAATTGTTTTTTTTCCTTGCCTTTATCGTTACCATATTCAATCCTTTACTTTGTATCACTAGTTTTTTGTCATATTTGTTTTAGTATTTTTTTTAATTTCTCTCTTAATTTGTCTTCTTCATTATCTCCCGGGGATTTTTGACTAGTTGTCCTCTCTTGCTTTGTATGTTGTTCCATTTTTTTGCGTGGCAGTCAGAGAGTTTTGCAGTTATATCTCCGTTGTGGGTTGTCGGTTGTGTCCTATTGTTTTTATACCTTCATCTTCTATTTCTATTGCTTTTAGTTGTTCCAAGGTATATTCATCTCCATTTACCATCAGACTATTATTTCTAATAATTGCATGTTGCCCCTTTTCCGAATTATTTTCATATACTTTCTTAGTTCGCTCCTCTTTCCTTGCATTACTTTTGGGTAGTCTTCCTCTATGTATATTTTTGTACCTCGCAGTTTATTAGTTGCTTTCAGAATTTCCAATTTTTTTTCTCAATTTCTTAATTTCATTAGAATTGGTCGTTTTTTTATTCCAGTTTGTTGCTTATCTCCCACACTTCTTCCTCCATCACTATTAGTATATTCATGTACCTTAAAAAGCAGTCTCAATTTCTCTTCGAGATGTAGGTCGTTTTCTCCTGGTATTTCTTCGATTTCATGCGTTCTTATTTTCTTTTTTTATCTCTCCCATTCTCATTTCCTGTTGCGTTATTTTTACTTTGAGTTGGTGGTTATCTCTTTTCAATTGTTCATTTTATTTAATTCTGCATGTAATATGTCTTATTTTCTTTTCCATTCGTTTTTCTCTTTTGTCTAGCTTACTATTTATCTCGTCTAACATTTCCTGCATCTTATTGGTTGGCTTTTTTGTACTGGTTTTTGAGTTTCTCGCTTCTCTATGTTATTCTTTCTCTATATTCTACTATAAATTTCCAACATATAGCTCTGGTTCGACCCTCACCTTCTACAGCATCTATTTTAGCAATTTCTCTTACACTTCCTTATGTAAGACCCAAGTTTCGCAGGCGTTTATCACCGATGATCTTATTACAGTCTTGTATATTTGGACTTTTATTGTCCTTGATATATTCTTTGCTCCTATTATTCTCTGCATTGCTTCAACACTTGTTTCCTGCTAATATTCTCTTGTCCAGTTCTAACATTTGATCATTGTTGTCTGTAACTCTGTTCTAAGGAATTTGAAGTGGTTCACCCTTTCAAAATTGTATTCTTTGCTTTTCTCGCATTTATTTTTAAGCTGTTGTTTTAGATTGTTTGTTCTGAGCCCCTTATTTTCCAGATGTTTTTATTATTTTCTTGCTTAGATCTTTTAGCTCTTCCTTTGCTTTGGTGTGCTTTCGTAATGATTTTGTCTTCTCTATTTATCTTGCTTTTTCTGATAATTTTCTCCAGCACTTTGATTTAAGACCTTTTAATCTTGTATTTGGTGTATCGTGAAGATTGGTCCACAATAGATCAATTTTCTCTAAATCTGCACTGATATTCACCTAGCACTCATTCTGTGTATATCTTCAGTCTTTTCATGAGTAGCGAGAACTTTATGTGCTACATTTAATAAGGCGATGCCTCTTTAATTTTGTTTGTTCCATATTTTTTTATTAGTTCGTGATTCTTTGAAGTTTCTCACCTCCATTTTTATAAGTTCTGCTTGTACTTTATCAGCCCCGGGACTTTTATGATTTTTTAACTCGATTTCCAAACTTGGTGGTTTTACAATTTCCATTTGTTTGTTTATTTCACATTACTCTTCTGCTTCTGCTTCCTCTTCCATGCAATATTCTTGCCATCTCTCGACTTCTTCATGCTGTCGTTCGATTAAGTTTCCGTCCTTGTTTGTATAGTAGGTTGTGTGCCCTTGGTATCCTCTTTATCTCGAGTTTTCTTGTAAATATTTCTGATTTCTCTGTTGGTATGGTAATCTCCAATTTTTTCTATGGACTTTTCTTTCTCTTCTCTTTTTTCTTTTTGCTTCCTTACATGTTTCTCTGATTGCCTTCTCCAGCATTATTATCTGCGCTCTTAACCTTGCTTCTAGTACCTATTTGTACCCATTTGCCATTTTTGTTCCTAACACCTTAGTTGTCATTTGTTGTATCATTGTTTTAATTTCATTCCACATTTCTACTAAATTACCTTTGCTCTTCTTTTCTTTTATGCTTTCTTGCATTATATATCTTGATATTTACTCCGGGTTTCTTCTTTTTTCAAGTTGTCTATATTGAAGGGGATTCTTCCGTTCGTTTTTACTAGTTTTTTCTTAATACCGCTTCTTTTATCTGTGCTTTCAACATCAACTGGTCCGAATTCACGTCTGTTTCTCTATGTGTTCTATACGTTCTTATATCTTTAATGTGTAGCCCCTGCTTGTCCTCCATTAGCAGGTGATCTATTTGGTTTTTATCTGCATTTTTCTTCCTGCTATGAAATTTATTAGTATTTTTGTTACTCTCCTTATGGAGGCTTGGTTTCCCGTACTGGCTTATAGTAATATTCTACTCTAATTTTAGCATTGCAGTCACCAAGAATTATTTTAACATCATATTTGGGCAGTTTGGCACATTCTATTTCTAATGTTTCATAAAATTGTTCTTTCGTTTCTATCTTTTTGTCCTCTATGTGTGCATATATTTTGATGATATTCATCTCTCTATATTTTCTCTTGATTCTCAAGTAACACGGTCTTTTATAGGTTTGAAATTCACTATACTATGTTTTAAATCCTTTTTTACCATGAAACCTGTTCCTAGAAGTCTATTATTTCCACCACTTTTGAAGAAGGTGTATTTTCCTGTTTGTAATCTGATTCTTTATTGTTTTATCCCCAGATCCCCTCTTCAGAGGTCACGACCTTTACAGTTGCTAAGCTAACACTGAAACTAATCTGGCCTGCTGAGCTTTCTTCTGGATTTTTTCACCCATGTTATGTTTATCCTATCTACTTCCAGTACACCAACTTTCATTAATTGATTTTATTCGAGATGATTCAAGGTATGGATTTAATTTTGGAGTTCCAGTTCATGTATCTATACCGTTTAGGTAACCACCTACACATTGATCTCCAGCTCATGAACAAGAAACTGCATCGGTAGAAGAAGTAATATCAAAGCTAAAAAATATTGGAAACTTAATTCTTTATGGTGATTACAATCTCCCAAGAATTGATTGGGTGAATGACGATTTTGGTGTTAAAGCTAGCAGCGTGGAAGCAAGCAAGGATTCTTGCTGATTCTTTGCCTTGTTGGATTTTAGCTAAATAAATAATATTTTTAATGTAAATAATGTTAAACTAGATTTCACGTTTACAAATAATTCTGAATTGTAGGTATGTTAGTGCAGGCAGACCTCGCCGTTTGCGAATTTGCGTTTCGCTGATTTGGTTTTTCACGGGGCACTTATGTGCTCCCTTTTCTTTGCCGTTTGCGGATGGAATTGCCAACATTAACTGTTTCAACTTTCACACACTAAGTATGTGACGAACACCTAAATAACATTATTTATCACGAACTTGTAAGACACTTATCGAGCCTATTCCTTTGAATCTCTTATTACCAAATTGGACCTGAAATAAATTGTAAAATTATAACTTGAACAAACAAATGGACATTCGAGCTCGAGATTCAAGTGGCAGACTTATGCTACGAATGGAATTTTAGTTCAAGCTTTACTGTCTTCTCGAGCATTTCTGCCAAAAATGTTTGAATTTTTTGAGGTTGTATAGTATAAATAAATCTAGATTATGGAACCTAACCCCGTTTTTATCATTTATGTTTTGCGCTTTGCGGCATTCTTCTGGAACGTAACCCCCGCAAACGGCGAGGTCTGCCTGTATTAGTGATGATCTAATTAGAAAATGTAATATTCATCGCTCAGCTTTAGACATTTATTATACCTTAAATAAGCTTTCAAAACATTTAAAATATGATTACTACTGAACTGCAATCTTTTGTTTTGCAAAAAATTTCTCAAAGCATACTATTATTATTATTATTTCTTAACATTACTGGCCTTTGCGGTGCTTAGCTCGGTTGTCTTGTTTCTTGTTCTTCCAGTCTTCTACTTTTAGCCTATCTAGATCTTGCTCCACACATTCCACCATTTGCTTTTTGGTTTTCCTCTGTTTCTTTTTTCTCGTGTTTTTTTTTCGCCTGAGCCATCCATCTTATTCCCTGAGCTTTTATTACTGCTCTTTATACAGTTCATTTAGCTCCATGTTAGTTTTTCTCCATTGGTCCTCTTATTTTTTTTTCTATTTATCCTTCTCGGGATCTTTCGTTCCCATATGACTACCATTTGTAAGAATTCTTTTATTTAAGACCCACGTTTCACTTCATACATTTTATATATCTGCACTATTGCTCTTATTCACAGTTGTTTTGTTATTTCAGTGCCTGAAATGCTTCATTTTCTCAAATTTATAGTCTTTATTTTCTTCGTTCCTTATTTTTATTATTATATAATAATTTGTTGCTGGTTCTGCCTTTGTCATTATCAAATATTTTATTTTCTCCAATTATTAATGTTTGGGCGACGGCATTTTGGCGCTAGAAAAATGTTTAATGGACTAAATTTGATGTAATTGCATGTCCAGTAGCAGGGTACAAAAAAGGGGCCTTGCCCTGAATAAGGTCGGGTAGTTTAAATTTTTGTAAATGGTTCTCAAAAATACCAAGTTTTTCAACTTTCCGAGCTGTCACTTGCGCCGCCATCTTGAAAAAATGGCGCTCTAAACCAGTTTTTCCACATTATCTTCTTAGCAGTGCATTCTAAGAAGGAAATAGTTATTATGAATATTATAGAAGACATAATTTTCTACAACTTTAGTTTAATTTTTTTTTAACTTAATTAATTATCGAGCTGCTGCTAAAAATGTGTGTTTTTTTGTTTTGAGCTAATTTCTTCATGATTATTGTTAGGTACAGCTGATTGCAAATAAACCTGGGACAGCTATTATGTAATACTGTAATATGAAGTACAATAACATATTACAAACTCGTAATTATGTTCCTTTTCTTATGCTTCTATCTTTAATAGTATTTTATGTATTCACCTACGGAAATATAAGTTAGAGAAAGTTTCACACGTTATTAAAAACGCAAAAAGTAGTCTCAAGACTTGTCCCACTTTTATTTGCAATCAGCTGTACCTAATGAATTCAATTAGGACTACAAATTTTACTGGTATTACCCTGACAAAAACAATAATGATTAAAATATTTTCGAGATTAATTCTATGATTAAGAAAAAAAACCAATATTACAAAATTTACTCTAAATATTCAAAAACTTAAAGGATAATGTAAAGCAGAATTTTGAAAGTTTGTTGGTAAAATTTTCTTGCATGAAATAATTCCAGCGCCCAAAAGCTGGACGCCCAACTGCCAGAGCTCAAATGTTGCATACCCGAACTGTGTTGATGCGACTTCTTGAAAATGGTTTGCTGTCTGTTTATATTAGATTAGATTTAGATTCCACGACTGCCTTTTGCTGGCATGCGCACGTCAGCCCTTTGGGCTTTTTGTACTGTCGGGAGTTTTCAAGTTAGCAGGCCAACATCCGTATCTTTTACTAGACTTGCAATGTCCCCTACTAGCTTGCGGTTGCCAATAGAGTTAAGGCTCCAATCGAGTTGGTGTCTTTTAC
The DNA here is from genome assembly GCA_940337035.1 of Agriotes lineatus. Taxonomy (NCBI): domain Eukaryota; kingdom Metazoa; phylum Arthropoda; class Insecta; order Coleoptera; family Elateridae; genus Agriotes; species Agriotes lineatus. The sequence continues at coordinate 93,881,531 of OW679203.1, read as the reverse complement.
GCTCTAATGCTGGGCATTCAAAGAGGATATGATAGGCTGTTTCATCATCCTCTTGGCATAGTCTGCAAACAGGTTCATCTCTATAGATATTGATCCTGTGCATAAATTCTCTGAATGCTCCAGTGCCTGTTAGTAGACTGACTACTTGCTTGAGCGAGTTCTGTTCAGTCTCAACAGGGTTTTGTTGGTTTGTGGATTCGGAGTTTATATTACTGCCCCTTATTTTCCCCAGTATTATATTGAAAAGGATTGCTGATATAAGGGATCTCCTTAGTTCACTGTTTATTTGGAAGGTGTTCAACATGACTCCATATATTCGTACCCGATTTACCAGCTCCACTGCTGGCTTCCCATTTGGTGTATTGAACATAATACAGCCATTGACCATTCCTTGGTCATTTTCTGTTATTTATCTATGTTATTTCTCAATGTATCTGTTGTCCTTTTATTTTTTAAATTGTTTATATATAATCTCTGTTATTTCCTCTATACTTGGTGGTACTATTTGGTCTTCTTCTCAACTTTCTGTTTCTGCATCGATTTTTGTAATGTTCTCTTCCATATTGAGCATCTTGTCAAAATATTTTCCAATCTTTCTATTGCTTCTTTTTCTTCTCCAACTAGGGTACCATCTACGTCTAGGCAGTATATCGTGGTTGGCTGATATCCTCTTTTTACTTCGTTGATCTCTTTGTAAAACTTCCTTATTTCCATATTGCTGTGGGATTTTTCTTATTTTTCCATTTTCTCAATTTCTTGTTTTCGTTTTCCTGCAAATTCTCTTCGTTTCTCTTCTTAATTCTTCATACTGTGACTAGGTTCTTTCCTCTAACCTTGCGTTTTTTCTTTTTTCTGCTGCTTGTAACACTGTCAAACCAGTCTTTTTTTTCCCAGTTTTGTATTGTGTTCCTGATTTTGTTTAATTTTTCTTATATGTTGTCGTTTCTCTCCTTGTTTATTCTTTATTCTATTTCCTTATTGTATTTAGATCTTGTCTCTCCTTGTTGTAGTATGTTCATGTTTTGCTTTTCTCTCTTGCCTTTGTGTGTCTTACTCTCTTTTGGTATTTCTAGTTTCATTTTATTTTAGCCATGAAGTGATCCACTCGTTCACCTGCCCCTCTATAGCTTCTTACATCTATATTAATATATGTTTAATGTGAACCTCATATTATAATATAATACAATGATAGTTGCCATTAATAAAGATTTATTATTATTTATTAGAATGGACTCCTACTCATACAACCATGGGCTCTTGTACTGCACGACTCACTTTAAACGCCTGTTCATCTCGAAGGGCAACTACGACACTGCCTTTGGCCTGGAGCAGCACAAGGAGAAGTGGAACATTACAACGATGGCTTAAACGGAAACATTGTGATCTTTACTATCGTACTATTTTTTAAGCAATGATTTTAAAATGTATTAATCGTATTTTAAACTTTACAATTAGATTTATTCCTTATTTTATGTATTTTACTCGTACAATAATTATATATTTGATAGCAATTTGGCTTTTACTTTGAAAGTGGGTGGGAACTGGCAGTCACTACGGAGCATGCTCGCTCGTATTGATCTGCTTTTAAAAACAGCTGACAACTGTATTTTCAAGCACCTCCATATCTTCTAGATAAGGCTTGTCATGTAATTCTCACAGGGTCTACCGTTTTTTTAAATTAGTGCCAAATCAGTTATGTAATAGTTTTTGTACTGTCTTCTTCGTCAATTAAACAGAGGCTGATTTTTTTACCTACTTAGTTCACGTAGCGTCGCTTCTGTAGGCGTTTCGTTGCAAACTGTTGTGTGTTATGATCTCTCGGTGTGGTTCAGCTTCATTCTTTTGCGCTCATGGCTGGCACAGTGGCAGTAGTGCCGCTGCAGATGGCGCGGTGGGGGCAAGCAAGGAGTAGCCGTAATGATTAAAACAATTAAATAAATGTCTTAATGTCTAAAAAGCTAACTAATAAATGTTGAATATTAATTAAATAATGAATTAAAAATGGATTATATAAAAGAATTTGATATAAAGTTAGACAAGGAGTTTTACTATGCCGGGGAGCAGATCAGCGGGATGGTGTTCCTCGACACCACAGAGAACTTCAAGCTCAAAAGTGAGTATGAGTGTGTGTGCTTGCAGCTCCTAACGTGAGTTTTCCAGTGGTTCGGGTCATTCTAAGGGGCAAGGCGCATGCCGAGTGGAAGGTGATACTGTCTGGGGACAGAAGAACAGTAAGTCCCCTCCTGATGAGTTCTGTGTAGTCTTGTGATTGCGATGCTTGCAGGTGAAGGACGACCAGTATTTCATCGACGAGCGGCAGGTGATTTGGGGGGAGAAGAATGTAGAAACCACCGTGCCCATTCTTCCACGAGGAATGCATAAGTTTCCCTTTCGGTATGCAGTGCACAAGAGTTGCATGTTGTTCTTATGGTGTTCCAATCCCCCTAACTTAAATTATTTTGGTACAAGCTTTACCAGTGTTTGTATCCTTCACAGGAGTTTTAAGATTGCACTTTGATGCCGATAGTATTCTCAAAATTTCACCAAAATTTACTTATGCAAAACTAAAGCTTAAAACAAATAGGTTAAATTTTGTCTGATATTATTCACAAAATTTGGTGTTGCTCAAAATTATCCTAAACGTAATGCAATCTGCAGTTAATATTAAAGCTTGAATTTGCATTTTAACAACAACAAGCTGTTTTGCACAAATATCTGTAGAATCGCAATATTGATTTCACACACTTAGTACAAAAACAACTTTTACCTAATTATATTTGAATATAACAGTTGTAGAAAAAATAATGGACGCATGCAGACGACACAACTTACGTTGAGTTAACTATCAAAGTTGTTTATTTTAACTTAAACCAATTTATTGATCACAAACAAAAATACAATTGTGCCAGTGCTCGATCTTTCAGTACTGCAGTGGCTGTAAATACATTTTATAATAAACTCAATTATACAGGGTCGCTATTATGTATGGGACCAAAGCTGCTCTGGTCAAACGGTTTGAGAGATGCGTTTCATATTTGGTATATGTTAATTTGAGGTTATTTTGCATACTCTGCAGTAAAAAAATGTTTTTTCCATATATTTAATACCACTATATTGCTAGCGCCTGTAAGTGGAGAGGTCACAGTGTAAGTGAGACAGACAACCAACTCTTTTACGTACTTGGTGAGCTGTACGCAAGCGTCGTCCGCCCAGTGGGGAAGTGGTCAAGTTTAAAATTCGCTTCTAAAGTCAGAGTTCGAATTCTCAGACATGCGCACGAGACGCGTAGTACTCAGAGTGAGACTATGTCGGTGCCGTAATGTTTTCGCGCGTTACCTTGCCCTGCTAACAATATAAAAGTAATAAATATTATACATAAAATAACACAGATAAATTAAAAAAAATATTTGAGGCATGCTTAATTCGTCACTGCACATTTAGTGAAATCTAGTAACCATTGCATTAACAAAACGTCATAAATAAACAAAACAAAAACAAGTAGTAAGAGCTTAATAGGTGACAAAATAAACATCACACATTGTTCATTCTTACTGTAGTTGTATTGTCTTGTAAATAATCTTTAGAATTCTGCAATATCGATCGTTTATCAGAAGGAGAACAGATAAAGATTCTCATGATGATTGGTTGTGGTGACAGAAAATGAACACATGACAAGGTACGTCATTTATTTAAGACGGAATCCAATTAGTAGATCTACAGTAAGTAGAACTTTAGAAATTTTTTTAAAAAGTGGATGCATAAAAGATCGTCCTAAATCTGGTAGACCAAGATCTGCCACAAATGAAGAGAATTGCCTTGAGGTAGTACTGGATATAGTTGAGCAACCTCAAACCAGTGGTGTAGTCGGGTGTATACGGAGGTATACGGCGTATAACAACTTTTTTATTTACGGCATACACGTATAACTACTTATTTTATTAAAAACTAAGGGCATACGCTTAAATTTTGCAGTATAATGTAGTATTTGTACCTCCAGAAACTGGAAGGGTCAATCGTTTCTTTTTCCCCAAGAACTTTAGTGCACTTTCGAGTGCGACTAATTAGTAGCACAAGCAAGTTATCCTATTGCCGACAGAAACAAAATATCAGATTACCAAATTCGACCCACACCTGAAAGAGTTGAATAATGACCAAGCACTTAAAGTGGACGTAGCGACTTTAAGCGGACAGGCACGCACGTGCCTTTGTCGTATATTTCGCACATTGACATGTTATATATAAACAGGATCGTTGGAACGCCTGTAGGAAGAAATGTGAAATGTGTTTAGTATTTAGTCTGTCATTTGAGTTCAAGCGGGAACGAACGGTTTTCGAGTGCACTTTGCCGATTAAAAAAATGAACAAAGTCAAAGTCATTTATCGGATTTCTTTAATGTAAGGGCTAGTAAAGTGGGAAAACATCGATAGACCTTGAAAAAGATAATCATGGTAGTGAACAAGCAGCACAATCGAAAAAAGATGAAGAAAGTGAAGTTGCAAGTTATGCTTCGAAACGGTCAGCTGAACAATGGCACAATTTCAGTGCAAAAAGTCCACGGTTGACAGCTGCAGGTGTATGTAACTTGTGTGGAGAAATCAGTATGCAGGTAGATATATTTTCACTAATTTAGTATTAAGTATTATCTTAGCTCCAACAACAGTAAACTTATACATGTTATACGCGTAAAACGAAAATGATTTAAATGAGGTTCTCATAAAATTTTCGAGCACCAACTTTTTGTGACAATTTTAGTTATTGTACACCAAAATAATACTCTGCTCCAAAAATAATATATAAGCACCAAAATGCTATTACTCCAGAAGTATCATTGCCGACCACCAAAAATATTTTTAAAAGCTTATCAAAATTTACTCCTACCACCAGAATATTAAAGATGTGCCAAACCTAGTAAAAGAGCACCAGAAATAATAAGAGATTTGCAACAATAATTATTGAGATCATGACATCCAATATTATTAAATAAACTTTAAAAAAGGAATATGGTGTAGCACTGTTAATGAGCTTAGAAACAAAAAGAGCACTAATAGAATGGGAAGGCATATCTGAGAGGATGATAACTGCGAGGTTCAGAGCAAAATTCATCAATATTATAATTATAAACATATATGCACCGACAAACACAGAAACTCAGGAAGTGAAGGACACATTTTATGAACAACTTCAAAAAATATTCGACCAGACCAGGAAAAAGTACAAAAAGGATATTATAATATTAATGGGGAATATGAATGCCAAAATAGGAAGAGATAATTCCGGTAGAGAACACATAATGGGCACAGAAGGAATTGGTGAAGCTAACGAGAACGGAAAACTATTCTTAGACTTTTGCACACCAAACAACTTGGTTGTAGGAGGAAGTATCTTCCCTCATAAAGAAATACACAAAATAACATGGACAAGTCTAGGAAGCAAAACAAAAAATCAAATTGATCATATCGCTATTGATAAGAGATGTAAGGGCTGTTTAATGGATGTACGAGCAATGCAAGGTGCAGACGTCGGTTCAGACAATGCTCTTGTCAGGTCAAAGTTCAAAGTCAAACTTAGAGCAAGACAGGAGACAAATTATAGAAGACAGAAGTATAATACCCGGAGTCTTAAAGATGAGGAAACCCGAAGAAAGTTTGAGGCATCATTAAAAGTAAAACTAGAAGGTAGTGATAACATACAAGATATGCACATCGAACACCTATGGGAAACCTGTAGAGACATTATGAAAGAAACAGCAGAAGAAATTATAGGAACAAGGAAAAGACATAGAAAAGTATGGATGACGAGGTATACATGGGAATTAATTGAAGAAAGGAACAAAATTAGACACAAAATATTAAGTGAGCAATCACACGTGAAGAAAGAAGAACTACAACAACTGTACAATGTTAAAGACAAACAAATAAAGAGTGCAAGAACAGATAGAAGAAAAGAACAAGAAGAATTATTAACACAAGCCGAGAAAGCAGCAGGAGTTAACGATATGAAAACATTGTATAATATACAGATAATAAATAGATGGCTAGAGTATTTTAATGAAATCTATGCAAAACAGGAGGACGAAGAGGACAAGAATAATGAGGCAAACCAAGAGGATGAGGAAGAGATAGAACCGGCACCAGAGTTAAATTTAAATATGAATGAAATTTCGAAAGAAGAAATCGAGTTGGCGGTTAAGCAGCTGAAAAACTATAAGGCAGCGGGGTTAGATAGCATTCCAGGAGAGATCGTTAAGGCAGGTGCTGAAAGCAGTATTCAAATATTGCAGTGCTTGCTGAATAAAATATGGAAGGAAGCGAGAATACCATTAGGGTGGACTGAAGTATTGATCATAAAGTTGCCAAAAAAAGGAGATGGGAAAGTGTGCGACAACTGGAGGGCAATTACAATATTGAACACCACAAGCAAAATATTAACTAGAATAAAAGTAGAGTGCGACGATTTACTTAGAGTAAATCTAGCTGGATTTAGAGCTAGAAAATCCTGTATAGATCACATTGCTACATTAAGAATAATCCTGGATGAAGCATATGAATGGCAAAAGGAAGTTTACGTAGGGTTTGTGGATTTCAGAAAGGCCTTTGATAAAGTAGACAAATAAAATGTGGAAAATTCTCAGAAATTATGGTTTACCCGCGAAATTTGTCCGACTAATTAAACTGCTATATGCGAATTGCAATGCACGGATTGAACACAATGGCAGCATATCAAGAAAGCTAACTATAGAAAATGGAGTTAAACAAGGCTGCATATTATCACCTTTGCTGTTTCTTATAATTATCGACTGGGTAATGCGGCAAGTAATAGATAACAGGAGAGGTCTGCAATGGAAATTTGGTCAAAAACTAGAAGACCTAGAATATGCCGACGACGTATGCTTGTTTACAGAAAATAGAAAACATTTACAGGAAAAGTTAAACTTATTAAAGACTATAGGCAGGAAAGTCGGTTTGGAAATTAACACCGAAAAAACCAAAGTAATAAAAACTAATGCTATAGACAACAGAGAAATAATTTTAGAAGGAAGCAGCATAAAGAATGTAGAAAAATTTATATACCTAGGAAGTGTCGTTGAAGAACAAGGGAGAATATATTCATTCATTCATAATCTATAGCTTCTTTTACCTTTCGGTGTCGAGGACCATTCATACCGGGAAGTGCCACGGAGGTAATGTGCCGCACGTGACTTACACTATGCTCCCCCGCATGCAAGCATACCACACACACAACAACTTACATCTAACTTAACTAATGAGTTCAAATCCACTGCCGCTCCGAGAAAATTCTCGGCTACGGCCAGATTTGAACCCATGTCCACCTGGTTGCTAAGCAGACAACAAGCCCACTCAACCACCGAGGTGGCCTAATTCAAGAATATATAACTCCCAAAATTCATTTAATATGTTGCGAAAGGTATGGAGTTCAAATGAACTATCAAAAAACACCAAACAAGAATCTTTAATGCAAATGTAATGAGCGTGCTGCTGTATGGACGTAAAACATGGGCATTAAGCGAAGCACAACTAAAAGATATACAAACCTTTATAAACAAATTCCTGTGAAGAATACTTAAGATATACTGGCCAGCTCGGATCACTAATGTTGAATTATGGGAAACTACGAAACAAGACCGAGCCAAGAAAATAATAAAACGTAGAAGATGGAAATGGTTTGGTCACACGTTAAGAAAACCGGTTGCAGATGTTACTAGACAAGCACTTGAATTTACTATAAAGGGTAAAAGAAAGCAAATTTAACATGGAAGAGGGTATATATATAAGGAACATTCAACACAAAACTTAACCTGGAACCAAGTAAAAAATATTGCAAAAAATAAAAAGGAGTGGAAACAGTTTGTTGAACTAATGTTTAAACTGGACGAGGGTTAACTCAACCCGCGGGTTTAATTTAAGTGTAGTGTAGTGGAGTGTAAATAGCACGAAGCTGACGACCTTCTGCTACAATAACTGTCAATGAAACGTCACTGACGCACTATGCTCCCACAGTGGAGCGCAAAGGACCGAAGAAGAAGAAGAAAAAAAAAGGAAGTCGAAAACAAAATAATTTATGATCGCTAAAAATTATCAGTTTCAATGTATCTCATAAATAATGCAATATGTATATATATATACCTTTATTATTTATTGATATAAGATATATTTTAGCTGATTTTATCTTTAATTCGTGGGAAATATTTTTTTATTGTATTTCATCTTTGGTGCTCAAATATTTTTACCGGTGCTAAATATTTTGTTTGCTATAGATTCCATGTATTTAGTACTCAAACTGATAAATAGGCAACGAAACTCTGTTTTGGTTATCAATTATGAATTATTTCTAAAATCTTGGGGCTTAAATATTATTTTTAGTGGCAAAAGAAAGATATTTGTTCCAACTAGTTACATAATTTATGTGTAAAACTTAAATAACATGCAAGTTTTCCGTACGGTGTATTATTTAGCGAAGTCAAATCGGCCATTTACTAATCCTATGGTTTAATAGAACTTCAATAATACACTGGAGCTGATCTAGGGGTTACATTACATTCTAGATATAGTGCTACACAAATTGTGGAACGAACACATTGCACATGACATGAGAAACAGAATGATTTCACGCATTATCGAAAGAAACGCCAAATTATCAGTTCTGGTTGACGAATCATCTACTATCGGGTAAAAAGTGTGCTTATTGTTTATATATGCTTTGTTTTATCAACTGAGCCAATTTTCATGTTTGTGGATTTAGTGGAACTGAACAACCAAGGTGCTAAACATATCACAGAATCATTGATTAAAACTTTGAATAAATATGGATTTACGAATGATTATTTATTAAATAACTGGGTACCTTTTGTGTCTGATGGAGTAAGTGTGATGATTGAAAAAAAATCTGGTGGTGCTTCACGTATTATTTCCATCTGTTTTGAGTTGGCACTGTATGAGCCACAGACTCGAATTAGCTGTTGAAGATGCGTTGAAAAATGTGATGTCAACAAAATATTTTCAAGCGTTTTTAGACTGTATTATACAGTTGATATAGTCAATCAAACAAAAATCAGCAAGAACTAAGGGGTGCTGCAGCACAACTTGAAGTGGAAATTCTTAAAATTGGACGTATATTTGATGAACGTTGGGTAGGTAACAGTTATAGAACTATTGAAGCGGTTTGGAAAAAAAATTCTGCACTTTGCGTCCATTTTAGCATTACTGCAGAGGATGTGTCCCGTGGCGGGCGTACAAGAACGAAGTTTGCAAGTCTTTCCAGAAAATTAGCTAGCCCGGTTTTTTAAAGAATTTTGGTATTATATATGATTGAAAGAATTGGCTAATCTGTCTCTCGAATTACAAAGACAAACCACTACTCTTAAAAAAGCAGAAGAACATGTGAAGCGAGCTATTCGAGTTTTGGAATCTTTTAAAAATGAACCGGTAGAAAAATTCTCTGATGTACTAGATGCAATTGCAATCGGAGAATTTCAAAAGGTAAAACTGAGAGCAAGCAGTGTACAAGAAACTAATAGTGGGTAGTTTCTACAAAGTTTAGTAGACAATATGGAAACTAACCTTACCAGTGACGAAAGTTCTATACTGGTGAATTTACAGGTAAGTATTAGAAAAGTCATATTGGCTATACTATATAATCCATCTGTCAGATATGGTGAGAGTGAAGTAAAGAGATTATGTACGAGATTTTGTTTAGATACAAGAAAAGCAATTAATGGAATGAGGAAATATGTCGATCGTGACGATTCCAACAATACCTACCTTTTCAGAAGATTTACAAGAGATGCAAAGAGTGGTAAAAACGTTTCGATGTAGTACGGCAGAATGTGAAAGAGGATTTTATGTGATTAATTTAATAAATACAAAGTTGCAATCAGCCATATTGGTTCAAAACATAAGTAACTTGATGACATTAAAAATTAATGGGCCACCTTTGAGTGCGTTCCATCCTGAACAATATGTTAAATCATGGATACTCAAAAACTACAGAAATGCTAATGATAACCAATTCCAACAGCAAGAAAGGAGACGACAACCTAATAAAAGAGTTGTGGGCACTGATATAATTATGATTAATATAAATGTATAATTTACTAAAATAGAATTGAATAAAAATGTGTCTAAATTTTATTTAATTATTTCTTCATTATTAATAAAAATCGTTGCTAACACGACTAGCAAGCTTCAAATATTAAAGTTTATAGGTAAGTAACTATAATTAATTTCTTTGTTACGGGTTTTTTGGTACTATTGAAACGAGGTTCAAGTTAGAAAATATTGTTTTGAGAGTATACTCACTTTTTGAAATAGGACTACAGCACTGCTTCAAACGTCTGTACAGCAACTTGCCTTAAACTACAATATGAGTAGACGTTCCATTCAAACGATTTTAAAAAGAAATAAGTTTTACCCTTACAAAAGTACATTTAGTACAGGAATTGGCAGAAGGCTTGAGTTTTGTGAATGAGCAATGGAAGTTATTTCTGAAAATGATAATTTTGCCATTGTATTCTCGGATGAAGCTACTTTTTGTTTGAATGGATTTGTAAACAGGCAGAACTGTAGATACTGGTCTGACACCAACCCCATTGGATGGAAGAAGTTCACATCCAACGACCCCAGAAAGTTAACGTATAGACTGGTATTGTTGGTCGCAACATTACTGGACCATTTTTCATTGAAGGCAACCTTACGTCAGAGAGATATCTTCAAATGCTGCGGGAAAATATTCCTCAAATTATAGAACTCGTTCCAAATTATAACCTAAATGGAGTCAACGAAAACATCTGGTTTCAGCAGGATGTTGCACCTCCCCACTATGGACTTGCAGTGCTCAATTATTTAAGCGACATTTTTTATCGGCGTTGGATCGGGAGACGAGGAACCGTGGTGTGGCCCCCTCGGTCATCAGATTTGTCTTCTTTAGATTTTTTTTGTGGAGCCATTTAAAAAGTCGCATTTATTTAAATAGACCTGACAATTTCGAAGAATTGAAAAATCGTATTCGTGCTGAAATGGCTGCTATTTTTCATAATTCTTTGCGTAACTAAACAATTTTAAAAAGCGCATTTACTCTCTCTCTTATCCGGTTCCCCTTAAGTACCGTTAGGTGTTGGGGTTTGTTTTGCCACAGCAAAACCTTTTCCACTCTTTCCTTGACTTGGCCAGTTTTTTTGCTTCTTTCCATGAGCATTCCCTTGCCCTTAATATATCTCCGATTTCTTGGTTCCAAGTTTTTTTTGGTCGACCTCTCCTGTTCTTTTTGTCCGATCCTGCCTCCCATATTTCTTTCACTAAGTTATCACTTCCCATTCTAACCAAATGGCCGAACCACCCCAGCTGCCTTTGAGTTATCTTGTCCATAATGGGTTTCACTTCGAGTCTTTTTCTTATCACTTTATTTTCCAGTTTCTCTAGTCTTGTAACACCTTCAATTTTCCTTAGTATTTTCATTTCGGCGGCCGTTATTTTACTCTTTAGTCTTTTATTTAAAACCCACGACTCACTTCCGTAGATTAACACGGGTACAAAAACCGTATTATAAATTTTCACCTTTGTTATTTTACTCACTTCTCTTTTATTTAAGAAAACCGATTTTAGTGCATTATACAAGCGCGACACGTTTTTAATTCGGTTGTTAATGTCGGTTTCCGTGTTTCCCTTGGAGTCTATAAGTGACCCAAGATACTTCATGCTCTCCGCTGGTTTTAAGTCATGCCCATCGATGTTAATTTTCACGTCTGGATCACCTCTCGTAATTACCATTATTTCAGTTTTCTGTGTATTTATTTTCATACCATACTCATCAAATACTGCTTTCCAGATATTTACAGCTTCTTGTAATTCTTTTGCGGTATGCGCCACTACCATCAAGTCATCGGCATATAGAAACTCTCTAACTATTATAGGTAACAAATGTCTAGTGCCCACTCTGCGCATTTACTATTGCAAAGAATTAAATGATCAGCAATTTGAACATCTCCTCTCGTAACTACTGTTAATTAATAATGTTGTTTTCATTTGTATTAAGAAATGTTGTTTGTTATCCTAAATTTTAATAACTGTTTTGTTGACGCAATGGTTACTAGGCTTCACTAAATGTGCAGCGACAAATTAAGCATGCCTCAAATGTATTTTTTATCTGCGTTATTTTTTTATGTACCCCTATACGTGTATAATATTTCTGAAAAGAGAAAAAATAAGCTTTCTATTGATGTATCACACAGCCTAGATTGCTATTTACAAAGCTTCAATATGGCGACTGCATTTAAAAACGATGAAAAACAATTTTTTTGCATCAGATTATGCAAAATAACCTCAAATTAACATATACCAAATATGAAAAACATATCTCAAACCGTTTGACCAGGGCAGCTTTGGTCCCATACATAATAGCAACCCTGTATTTCAATCTTACGTTACTAATAATGCCGAAAAATGTTTAACAAATCACATTTTAATCATGCGATACTAAACTACCCCACCGCTAATTATTCGATTTCAGTCACGCCCCACCCGTAATGTTTTGATCTTTCTCGTAAATTTTCCAACTACTCGCCATTATTTGGTCTCCACCTCGAGCGCGGCTGTCTCCGTGGATGGTTACCCCCTGGACCATCGTCATGGTCGCGTTGAGTCCCTCATGGGTACGAAATCGAACCTGATATCGCCGTCGCCCTCTGCAGACTCCTTTGTCAACTCGTCCGCGCTCGTTCCCCTTGAGTGTGTTTTCGTCGAGTGGAATCGAACTTGTCCGAGTAACGCCAGGGCTGCTTGTCACACCTCTGCTTGGAGCTTTGTAGCACAGACTTGCTGTCCGAAAGAACCGACACCTTAGCGAGTTATGATATGTTATGATATGTGGTACTCAAGTGCCATTCGAATGAATAGCATGTTATCTCAATTAATTCTTTGGATTTCCAGAAAATGTACTCATGTACACTCGGGTACAATTGCCGGCCGCCAGCTCAGTCGAAGGAAGCGTTACAGGTCTTTGAAGTACTAAACGGTAGAACAAAACAGATATATGCCCAGTGCGCCAATGAATTTTTGTCAAATAACGACAAGTGTACTCAGGTGTTCAAAACGAGAATTCGTAAACTCAAATAGCACATACACAAATATTTCCTAAAAGAGAGGCTTCAAATAATGCAGGTAGCCGCAACGAAATTAAACCCCCATAGCTTATCACAGTATAATGACAGTATTATCATAATTTGAATTCGCAGGTTGCCAAAAGTTAACACTATGATTAAGAGGTTATAATTACGAGGTACCTCAATCAAAAGCTTATAATCTAGTACATACTTACAGGTTCACAAATTTGCAATACAATGCTATTGCACACATTAAAAAGTAAATGGAAAGGCGAAATTACAGCGTATCCCAGGTGCGGTAAACTCTTAAGGTCACGTCAGTGATCCGTACTTCAAAACGCCTGAACAAACTCGTGCATCAGAACACTAGTCGCCAGGGGAAGTCTCAACACAAAGAGGAAGATGTAAACTTGGAGGTAGGCTTATGGGTCGCGTCTCTTCTTGCGCTCTCAGAAACATACGCAGCAGGGGTTAAACGGGCCAGGACTATAGCACAGTCCGAATACAAGCTCTAAGCGTCATTCCGCATCCCATACATGGTAGAAACAACTACCTCTGCAATTATCGCCCTAACAGCCCTCCACCATAGAATACAAGTGAAATTAAATGCAGTTTGAAGAAAGCTTCCTACTCACCCTGGATCTTCCAGGCACGTGCGAACATTCGGCAAGCGTGAAATCCGCCGAAAATAGCGTGAAACTAAAGTTCCCTCATAAATGCTTCAGGAATTCGAATCCGCCCCAAAAGGCGCAGACAAACATCACCCAAAACAAATCAAACTGTAGCCCATAAATTCACTGAAAGTTTCTCTACTAACGCTTAAGCCAGCTGCTTGCCGTTCGCCGAGCAAAGCGGAAAAGAACGTTCAGGAAACAAATGCGAACTTATAAAACTCTGCGCTGCGAGGCCAAGAAGTAGGCGTGGCACAAGTGCGTGAAGTATGAACTGAGTAGCGTAGACATTAAATTATATAGATGCGCAATAAAATCGTAACAAGCAGCTCGCATTAAAATATCGAGAGCCAGTCAGTCTGCCTGGCGGCCGCGTTTCGTATCTGTTGTCGCCGATCGAAGACGACACATTTGGCGCCGGCGTTGCCGTCCCCCTATCGAACTCACTCGAAACTAACCCAGCTTCTGTTGACGCAGTTCCATATGCCACAGCCACTTCCACGGCTACGCCATGTTGTGCACTTATGAGCTACCCCACTTGCCTCAGTTTGCTCCCTTCTACCCACACTGACGTCGCAAAATCTTTGAAATTATTTGAGCACGACACCATATTTGATCTCATAAAAAAAGTATGTCAGATGTTTGCCCCTAGCCGATCAGCTTGCTTTTGTCACAAACCCCAAGCCGATCACTGTTGATGAGACTAAGCTATTGACAATTTTAGATTCATGCTACCAGAATCGAACCTGCCATGTTCCTTCGAAAGCAAGCCGTGCTGCATCAGGTACTACATCAAAGTGACCATCGACATTCCTTATGCCAGCCCACCGCAGGGCATGAAATACTTTACCGTCATCGGCCCGCACATCGACTGCATGGACGAGCAGTACCTCGTAAGTCTCGTTGCTTCCATAGGGACATTCACGCAATTGCGCCTTTGCAGAAGCCCACAGTGGGCCAAGACAAGAGGAGCACATGCTGCTGGTGCTGTAAGAAGGGCACGGTGACGCTGCGTTGCGTCCTGGAACGATCCGCCTATGTGTGCAACGAAAGCCTCAAGCTGAAGGCCACCATCGACAACCAGGGCTCTGAGGAGGTCAAGCTGAAGGTCCGCCTCATGCAGTTCTGTGAGTTTTTCATCGACAGGGGTGTGCTCGGCATAAACAAGGAGCTCAAGCATCTCGTTTTTGAGTATAGGTGAGTTAGGACAAGACGGTGGTTCCAAACAATGCTAGTTTTTTGACAAACGTAGTTGCAGGGGAAGCTGTGTAAAGCCGAACTCGAGGACCAAGTGGGACAGCTCCAATAGCCTCGTAATACCCACCATGCCTACGACGTTGGTCGGAATTTGTCGACTTGCTCAAATTTATTATGTGCTTTCCGTGAGTGTCCTAAAAGGAGTCATTGGTTGTTGGTAATGATTTTGAGTTTTAGGTGGGTTTGGACACAGATAAAGACTTCGATATCGTTCAGATCAATTTTCCAGTAACTATAGGTACAGTGCCCTTTAGAATACCCAATTCCAATACCACACCCCTTGTTAAGTATGGTAAGAATGTTGTATTCAAATGTATTCACCATATAAACTGGATTTTTGCAGAACACGCATGTTCTCATGTAGAAGGGGGCCAATATATTGGGCCAGAGTTCCTAATGGGACAGGTTTATGATGGTAACGAAGTGAACAGGTGATTATGGTTTTAGCAGCGTACATAAATCAAAACAAGTAGACACTCACTGCCGGTTCCTTTGATGTCAAAATTTCAATTTTGATGACCTTGAACGGCTCCTGGGGGGGGGGGGGGTACTTTCCGATAGTACTAACAGATGGCGCCACTACTTTGTCTCATATGATTGGTAGCAGAGCTAGTAACTGGCTCTGATTGGTAGAATTTTGTGCTGCCATCTGATAGTCAAGCTTAGAAATACCCCCCGAGTTACTGTCCCTGGCACTCCAGACAGGTTTTAACACTTGGCATGAGTGTCTCTACTTGTTTGATGTATGTACGCTGGTTTTAGTTGCATCTGCCACAATGTGAGAATTATATTTTTCAGAGAACCGATCGTTCTGTATAAACCTGTGTATGTAACGGTAGATAGACAACAGAACACCAGTAAATAGAACGTTCCTCGAAGGCAATAATCATTACCCAAGTAGTGTGGGGCGTATGCAGATACTCGTGAACAGATTACCTCTATAATCGTTTAATCGTAACAAGTGCCGATGTTTCCTTAAGAATCTAAAGTCTACGATGTAACTCCAAAACGCTTCTAACGGGATGTCTGTGTACACCTTGTCTCATTTTTAGTACTTCTAGACTGGTTTATCGTAACACAACTTACAGGGTGATCATGTTAATTACTTTTTACAGAAGTAGTCTGCCCTCATGCTAGATTTCGTATCGACCGTCTTTTTTACGTGTTTTCTAGAACCCCATTTCGTCGTAAGATAAGAGCATCGAAATTGCCCATCAGTTTTGCCTCCGTTTTGTTCGCCTACATGATAACCCCGACAGACGGACAACTGGACATAAATGGACGATAATATTTTGATTCTTCCAAACTCAGTAATAATGTATGCACCAAAGTATTTATAAAGGTACCTATATAAAAGTTGAATATGTATAATGTTTATTTTATGTACAATTAAATAATTGAGCCGCTTCCTAACTGAACTGCTGACATGGTCGTTGCGCACCTCAATTATTTGCTAATTGATTTCATTGTTTGATGTCAAAGGTACAAGTAGCCAAATAATATGTAATGATATATTTGTAATTGTCTGTTATTTGTTGTTTAACATTTTAAGAGTATTTTATGAATAAATGTCTATTATTTATATCTAGATTCTCATTTAATTTCTGCGTTGTTCTATAGTAAGGCGAAAAATTCAAATTAAAATTATTACACCAATTTTAGCAAACGTGACACAAAACTATTGAACAAAGTGCAACATTAACAAAAATTCCCGATTTGAACATCGTAACTGATTGCCGGTGAGTGGTCGTGAACATCATCAGAAGATAATTAGGTCAACTTGTACTAAAAGCAATGACGAGTTGATTAATAAGGGCGTCCGGTTCAATAACTTGCCAATTCAAACCCGCCGATCAACGCGGAACGAGCGAGCTACGACGAAAACAGGTCAAAATTACAAATTCCAAAATTAATAGTATCAGTTAATCTTAAGCCACAGCGATGCAATTTCAAATTCCCCTTAGCCGCGACACATTGACTAAAGGATAAAAGTTTGCGCTGGGTTAACATGGAAAACGGACCCACATTCAGTCAATTCTAACGTAGACCTTTGCTATGACCGCTAAATAATACGGGTAAATGTAGATGATCCAGTAAGACCTTCTGCTATTCCTATTACAATTGATAATGCTACATAAAATCGAAAGGTTTGCTTCGAACACAAAAAGAAAATAAATAGCGAGTGACGAGTAGTTGCCCGTTGACAATAAAATTTACCTGGCTGCAAAGAAAAAGAATGTTCAAAGCTCGCGTTAAGCAGTTTCTACTAGTGAGCGCAAATCGGCGAACTCAGGTATTTCCATCCGTGTAGCGCAAGGCGCGTCGCTAAGCAGCCGAAATTAGGAAAAATCCTACCTCTTCTGGTCATAACAAAATGTACAAATGGGTTGTCCAAACTGCACCCAAAAAAATTAAAAACAAACGTAAATGGATCAACTGCGTTCAAAGCAAAGTCAGGATAATTGATGACTGAGGTACCAGTAAGTTTAATAAATTAGAACTGCTAAGTATAACTATGCAACAGAAAGTCTTTTAATTTACTCAACACGAAAGGAAAGTATGGATTGCAAACAGCGCCTGCCTGAAAACCATTGACCACAGTGCAACCTTGGGCAGAATAGTTTAGGGAAGCCTATAACTGGCTTCCTAAAAAATTAAATTATAACAATCCAAAACGACAGAAAGAAGAAACTGGATGTGCACATGGATAGAATAATGTAAAATGAAATTTACTTATTAGGAAATGATAAACAGTAAAGCGACAGGAAATGACAACATCTCAATTGAGTTATTGAAATCAGACAAGTCTCATCTGATTTGTAGGCAGAAGCCATACGCGCTGGACCAGAGCTAGATAGAAAGCACATGCTTATCGTTGCGTTATGAATGGGATGGTGACGGCATAAGGACGTACTGCTGATCGCAGACGAACTGCACCTTTTGGTGATGAAGAAAACGTCAAAGACGCAAACAGGCACGAAAAGTTCACTGTTGTTTCTAAGCTGCCAAAAGTAACTTGTATAGTGAATGCAAATTATTCCATCGAAAAAAGAGTATTTATAATAAAAAATGTTCTATATCTGGTAAGCTTGAGGCAGGTGGGAGAGTTAAATTTCCAAATGGCGAATTCCGTCAATATCAACGCTACACCATTTTATATCAGAATTTCAAAATACAGTGAATGTAGCGCCAGAAAGTAATGGATATTTATCTTTATATTTTCAACTTATTTAGTAACCTAAAACTTTGTAGTGGGAAGCACTGCAATCATTTAAACTTACAGCATAAAAAAAATAATTGTGAATGGAGTTAAGTTAAGCGTTGTTACTGTTTTTGTATATAAAAATTTTAAAAATATTAATTTTATTATACGGTCGTAGTTATACTGAGCTTGAATGCAGTAGAATCAACGGCACAACACAAAAAGGGAGGTGTTGAAAAGTGGCTAGAATAATGCTACTAGCAAAAAGAAAGGAAGAGGGACAGTAAATTAAATATAGTTCAATTTGTTTACTGAACGTAATAGGAAAGGTGTTCGAATTCCTGATGGCAACAAGGCTGATGCAAGATAATGGAGAACCATTTTGGTTTTAGGAAGGGAAGGTCCACAGTGCATGCCATGGGAAAGTTCAATGATACATCTTGGCTGAGAATTATGAGAGAGACCAGGAAAATGGAAGTTAAACTCTATCTCCAAAAAACAATAGAAATGGCCTGTGGGATACTACAAGGATTGGTCTTCTGTCGGCGATGTTCTAAAGTAAAGATAATACACTTACGATGCTGGATTTTATCGTGTGTTTAAAAAAGAACTCATTCTCAGCATGCCATGATCAAATTAAAGTTTGCCGTAACTTGATAGATACCCATTGAAGCAAATTAACTACCATAAGTCAGAAAGAACTAAATTACATCTTCATATTGAACTATTTTCTTTAAAATATACAAAACACTAAATAAAAACAATTTTTATTGACTGTTATGATTAATACACTCGTTGTCGTTGTGGAAATGCCATCTTATTTTCCTTTTTGCTTTATACGAGTATACTTAATGCAGTGTAAACTTTTGCCTGTCACAGTGACAGATGTTTTCATAAAAAAATGGAATCTGACATTCACCTACAGACTTAAGTCAAGACATGACTAGATTTTCTATCTTCCTTTCCTCTTTCCTAAATGAGTTTTTTCAACACACGATATAAATGCAAAACCAGTTACGTCGTGTTCGTAAAACAAGAGAAAGTCAAAAGTTAAATGTATGAATTATCAAATACTTATGTGTTGTTACAACAACATCATGACGTCAAATAGTATGCGGGGCTATATAAGCCACTAAAAGAATTGAATTAATTATTCGCCAGAATCCGAAAAGTGAAGACAACCCTAATTAAATGAGTCTCTTCAGGCACTCCACTCCTTCAACATAATCCGCAAACATGACATTATCATTAAGGCCTTTGGACCACGAACCACATTCATAATTACATACCAACCTGACCTTGCGTTATTCAAGATGATGCAGGTCGAACAGCTGACTACACAATTTCTATAGTAACAGAACACTAATATTGACTTTTTCTAATAAAAATCACATTTGTTTAAAATATTCACTTAAATACCTTCTAGGAAGATATATCCGCTGATATTTTTTTGATTGGTCAAGAAATGTCAAATTGTGGATTTTTATTGGTCACTTTTTGACAGATGAGTTGAATAGTCAAAGGAATAGCTGCACCCACCCAGTAAGAATGAGGATTCACTCTTCGATTAACATAACTACGCCATAATAAATGGGATGATGACGGCTAAGAGGAGAAAATTATCGAAATTTAGAGGTGCAATGAGCCCAACAATTTACGAGGTACCAAATTGAAATTTGAAAAATACCCCAAAAATTAACCAAAATAAAAATAGGCAACTTGTTCCACACACATGCGCTCAAAGTGACCTAATTCCAAGGAATAGCATAGCTATAACTGAAAGATAGCGATAGCGTTAAAAGAACTACTGCGTAACAAAAAAAAACAATTTGAGCAGTTACAATTGGGACGTGATAAGTTACTAACCCTTACACTTGCCGTGGAAGATCATGAAATCATCTTGACTAAATATCCCTTATAAATTCGAACAGTTCCATTTATTCTTCACGAGCACACTTAATTCTGAATGCAGTACTGGAAACCCATACTCTTAATTATACAAATACACGATTGTAAAAGCATTAAAAGCAAAATAAGATCATGAAATATAGTCGCGATATTTCTAATGTAGAATTTAAGGCGTTCTCTCAATCAGCAAAATCTTAATTTTCCTTTTATATAAGTAATAAAAGCTTTGTGTTTTAAACGCCTGTGCGTTAAGCATGTTTCCTATGCTGACTTTGAATAATTTTTGGTAAATTTAATATTGGCCCGCCTGTGTTTTTGATAGTTTGGTGCATGTAATAGGAGAGTAGGATTATAGAAGAATTATGAAGAAATGAAAAGCATTATACAGACAAAAGTGGAAAGCTTCGACAAACCAGTCTCAAGACTGATGACCAAGGAGGAGAAATTGTGCATTACCGTCTATTGATGATAGCTATAAGCCGGTTTACTCGGTCTGACATGGTTGAATTCACTTTTAGACTTCTTTCTAAGCTCGTAATGCAAATGTTTTTGAGCTATGCGAAAAACACCTGTCATTATTCTGAAAATTCCATGTGAGCTACCCTAGATCGCAGTATGGAGCACCTAGTAGCCGCTGTAGAAGTTGATAACTCATGGGGCCTTTAGTTTTCGTGATAATCGATGTGTAATTAGAAACCTCATGTTGCTTATCGATTCCATTATTTTGCGTATCTTTAGAATGCATATAACGCTATTTTTAATTGTCAAAATAGTAGACGGTTTCTTTGAAGCGCTACATGGCATCTATTGAAAAATTGTTTTTATGAAGCGATAATCTCTAATTATAAATGCGCGTTGCGTTACGTGATGTACATTAGTGATTAACCAGTGAACGCCAAATGAGACTGCCAATCACTGTTGTTCGGTTTCAGGTGCATAATTAAACCCACATATTATTTATCTCATTAATTTGTTCTAGCAACTTATGCCGCAATCATTTAGCTTCTGAGATTATTTGAGAATTTTACGCAGTGTAATTTATAACACGTGATTTAAAAAACTATTCATCAAAGTGACCTTAGGCAAAAACAACGATTTTCTTGACCGTTCCACCTTCCTAAACTACATTTATAGCATGCGCCGCATTTGATGATCAATGAAAACCATGACATAAAATATACAACATTAAAGGGCCCTCTTACAACTGTAAAATATGAAACGCAAATCGCATGCACAAGAACTAAGAAAACCACAGTTAAATTAACATGACATGTAGTGAGTAATGACAAAATATTTGAATATGTGGTAAAAGGCACATGTAAATATGAAATGTGTATACGGCAGTTCGGTAAATTGCGCAACGTCTTAAATCTATTGAAATAATTCGGTAAACTCGACATTAATTTTGAAAAACGATATGAACAGTAAACTATAATTAAATAGCGGTAATAAAGGCGAGATTCAACTATAATAAGTAGCGGTTGGGAAACATGACAAGGGCTACTGCATAAAGCTAAATAACAACTATGTAAACTGACGCCAAACGAAATGTAATGACAGGTACACAACTGTAACGGTTTGACAAATGCAAAAGGTACACAATAAAAGTTAAATAACCGAGGCGTTACACTAACTGTCTGATAATTCGACGAAACACACTGTATATATTAAGTTGCCCTCTAAACACTAATAAATAGTACAAACGATATACGGCCAAATGCATTGAAACGACGGGAGTTCTAATAACAACTCAAATAGTGGGACTCGCACACAGACTAAAAAGTACAAAACGTTAGCTGGTAAACACTCAACAATCAGACTTCGCAACTACCTCGCGGACGCCATCTCCGAAGGGAAGACGCCGCGGGGCTGCACCACTTCAAAACTAACTGTTGCTTGCGGACGCCAAGATGCAACTGCCTGCAAACCCCGCCAAAACCGCCTCGAAAAATGAACCCAGACAGAGCGATCGATAAAGTGGCGGGGCAGCAGCGCCCATGGCCGTTATTTCTTAAATTCACGTCACGGAACGTGCAGGACAGCAAGTCATAAACGGATCGATAATTATATTCTAGCGTACCAACGAATATAAACAGAGATACAGAAAATGAAGGAGTTTTAGAACCGACGACGGTAAGTGGACAACACAGCTGTGTGCGCTAGAAAGCCAGTAAATGGTTGCACATAACTCGATATTCTCAAATTCAGGTGGAATAATACGAAATATCCATATACAAGTGGGGTCATAATTTAGAAAATACGCTAATTAGGAGTACGTTCGTACCAAACTAAAAATGTCCGGACAGACTGACATAGAGTGACAGTTGTATTAATTGAAATGACCTACTTTCTGAATTAATACTACACATACAGTTTATGTCTCTCTTTTTCTTACTTGGCCCTCTTTGATGAATATTTTTTAATAAACCGTTAATTATTATCGATGCCTTTTCATTTTTAAGATTAGGATTGTGTGAGAAAGAAGCCGCTGTCGCAATTTAATGTTCTTGAACTTTTTTTAGCACAGGTGCACCTTACAAGCAGTGACGTAGCCAGGGGAGCTGACCCCCCCCCCCCCCCGAAATCTAAAAAAATATAGAATCGTCCCTTACTGGGCTAGATTGAAAACTGACAATTCAACTCTGTGCTCTGTGTACACTTTTCGCTCCAAAAGTGTAAATTTATTCCAATATTTGCCTCAAATATGTTTTGTTATTTCCGGGTATTTTTATATTTGCCGCTCTGTGAATCATGGCAAGGAATACAAAAAGGAGATTGCTCCTGTTAAATTAAAATACGTATGCTGTTACGAATGTTTACAATTACCTATATAAGTAACGGGTGTTCATTAACTATTCCGGTCAAGTTGCCTTTGAAATATTTGTTGTATGAATAATATGTTGGTGACACTGTAAATCTATGTCAAATTCGAGGTTATCAGGTTAGGTTTTCCATCAGTTTTGACAGTAACTGACACAAAACCTAACCTGCTAACCTCGAATTTGACATAGACTTACAGTGCCACCAACATATTAATTCATACAAAAAATATTTCAAAGGCAACTTGACCGGAATAGTTAATGAACACCCGTTACATTACCTTTACTTTGTATCAATAAATTTCTGATTGAGAAAATACAATAATACATTAATTTCACTTCACTTCACTTGAGATAGCCGTCGCTGAAAAAATTGAGGGATGAGCCCCCAAGAAAAGAAAATCCTGGCTAAGTCATTGTGTAGGTGTTTTGGATGTTTTCTTTGTTTATATTTGTTGAACCTGCGGGGTGCAGACGTTTATATTGCGGATTATCAAACATTTAAGGAAATCGGTTATCATTCAGTTCTAAAAATAATTATGTTGGATAACAACTAACAAGGCATGCGATAAGCTCAGCAATGTTTACAATTGATATGAGTCCATATAATCTACTCAATTTTCAATTCCATTATTATTTATCTACAAGTATTTAAAGCTCATTCTTATAAACAGTTCAAAGACAGATAATACATACCGAAGTAAACGCAGTACAAATTAATCCATGAATGGTTGCCGACAAACAAAAACTACTGCGGTTCAAAATTCTAGAACAATAGAATTAATAAAAGCTTGAAAGTTTGTCCTAAGTCTTGTGTTCATTCATCTAGAAAATTGTTTTGGAAAGTTGTTTATCTAAATATATGCCAAGAAACGTGTCTATGCTAAACTTAGTCTTAATGTCATACCACGTTCAATATGTCGCCCGAATTTCTTGTGCATGTATGAATATTGCAGTAGTCGAAGGAGATATTTACTAAACAAAATTTGTAGCAAACATATCGAAAGTCTACCGATATGCTAATGAAAGCGTGTTGGAAATTTTTTTCAAAGCCAGCGAAAAATTGAATAAATATTCAATATAGTCTTGTAACTTCACCAAATATTTACTGCTAACTTATTAAAAAGTCACTATAAACTTGATATGTTTCGCAAAGTTTATGAAAAATAGGATACAAATTTGTTAAGGATTTACAATTTTGCTGAAAATTGCAGTAATCTTACTAAAATGTTACTATTTTACGGGGATGCTTACTTTTTAAGCAAGTAAGTTCAAATGCATTCATTTACACCAGAAATAAAAGTTGATCGAGGGTCTAAGCCCGGCCCTGGACAATTACAATTTAAAAAAACCAGTACGTGACGTTTTAACGGTCAGCGTTTCGGGGGTTCCCCCTCTTCTAAAATCTACTTTGTTGGCACTAATGACTCATCAATCGGCGACAGTTCTGCTAATAGACGCAGAGCGTAGATAAAGTTAAGTGCTCGAATAAGGAAACCGCGCAGTTATCAGACTGAAGTTTGTGCAGTTTAATATTCGCAAGCTTTTTACAGCGATAAATGCAAGTGCGATAGCGGTGCAGCTGCGTGCAACATTGTACGGTGCTCGTTTCCTGGATCTATTTTCGATGGGAAAAGCAGACGAGTGCGAATTATAAAACGGGCGCCCGATACGAGCTCCGCAGCCGCTCAAAATATCTTCTAGTAAATCGGCGCGTCCACCTCGCCGAAGGTATTCGTAAGGGCTATTTTTAGCTGACCTTTTGCACGGCCTTCTCGTGCATTAACACTCGACTAGCAGCGCTCCGGATCTTTTGTTTGGGGCCCGTGACGCGCACCTCCGAAGAACCCTTTGTGGTGAAAGATGGACGGTCAGGTCGAGCTAGAAATCTGCGCTAACTGGTGAGTATAAGCCAATCTTGTAATCCATTCCCCCTAAAACTACCTCTTTGGCGCAGCAAGCGAGAGATACCCCACTATAACTATGTCATGCACACTGCCCATTGTGCGCGCAACATCACCCTCTGCCCCAAGTGCAAGGAGGCCATCCCCAAGGCACAGTTTGAGGAGCACAAGAAGTCCTGTTCCATGCCCAAGACGCCCCCGAAGCCGGCCCAGCCTCCCACCAAGATCGAGCACAGCCAGTACTTCCAGAGCCAGAAGGCGGTCGAGGATAAGAAGGCCCAGAAGCGACAGGAGCAGCGCCTGGCCAAGCTCGATAGGCTCGTTGACGCTGGGGACACGGTTGGGCATTTCAACGGCACCTCAAGGGGCACCCAAAATGGTACAAGCCCCAGTTTCGCTGTTAATGGTATCAAAGCCCCAGCCCCAAAGCCGAAGTCTGACTTACTGCCTTGCCAGTATTGCGAGTTGGAGCTACCTAAGTTTGACCTAGGTGAACACGAGAACTATTGCGGCGCTCGGACGGAGAAGTGTCAGGATTGTGGTGAGCTTGTTATGTTCAAGTACAGACAGCTGCATCAAGATACGAACCATGGCTTCTTGAAGCTGAACGATGGTGAGTCCCGCAGAGGTTAGTACCGTTACTTTAGATTTCACATGTAAGTTGAAAGCTAATCCTGCTTACTATAGCTTAAAATGAAAATCCGATGTGATTAATGTTATCAGACCAATATTATTAGGAATGCATCATTAGGAATCAAAAATATCTCTCGGTTATTTTTATATTGCCAATACAAAATTCTAGAATTGTGTTTGCTTCCAGTTTTTCCTGCTGTCGAAACTACAACCTACACTAATATCTTAGCTTTGGCACGATAACTGTTATCGATAGCTGTATCTAAAAGCACAGCTTTACACGTCATTTTTTTTAGATTGAAATTTAAAAATTTGTTTAAAAGCTTTGCTAATTGCTTTTGCAGCGTTTTGCTTAGTAATTCAATTTAAAATCATACGAAATTGGGTTCAATCGAATTTATATCCAATTGCAACTTATAGGCTCAGATTTATTACAGGATTTTAAAAAAATTGCGACAAAAGTCTATGAAAAATTTAAATTACTTGAGTAACACTTCCTATTTGTTGATTTTTAGTTCACTAAATTTTTGTATTTAGTTGGAATAATGTTATATCAACATAACTTAAAATTTCTACTTAAAGTTTTGAGGTGTTAAATATATTAATTTAAACTCGGTTTGTTCCGATAATTTCCTAAACTCACATATGTGCGAGTTGACAATCGAACAAATGGAGGTCTCAGAAGATGTCTAAAGTAAAGGAAGCGCTTATTTCAAAATGCCATCCATTAGTTTTCAATTTTATTATTGTTTCAAAAACTTTTGTAGTCATATCCAGATTATAAATGCAAGTGCAAAACCATCATAGACTTGAAAAAAAAATCATAATTATTAAGTTTAGAAAGAAGTTTACTGTTGATTTTAGTTTTTACTTCACACAGCTGTCCTGAAGATATGCACTCTGTTCCTTGTAAGTACTAAATAATAAAAGAAGTACAAAGATGCTTATGATGGGATAACGTCATAACATCAAATAAAACTACTTACTGATTATTATCTTTATTTAGTTCAGATAACATTACATAAACATACATTTCTGCTTTTACTTTCTTTAAGTTTGAAGATATGATATATTTATTAAAGCTCGGTTCATTTCAATAATTTCCTAACCTCACATATGTGCGAATTGAAATACAATCGATCAAATAATAGAATTTTCAGAAGATGTCTACAGTAAAGGAAACGCTTATTTCAAAATGTAATGCATTATTTTTCGAATTTATCATTGTTTGAAAAGCTTTTGTAGTCATATACAGATTTATAAATGCACATTGAAACCAGCGTAGACGTTTAAGAATCCGAAAACTATCAAAGAAGTTAACTGTTGACTTCATTTGTTGATTTTTTACTTAACACAGTTGTGCCGATGATCTGCGCTCTGTTCTTTGTAAACAATAAATAATAAAAAATGGATAAAGATACTTCCGAGGTAAGATAACATCGTAACCACAAATAACACTTCACTGAGGATTTCCTTCATTTAGTTGAAATAACATATCATAAAGATAAATTAAACTGTCTGCTTTACTTTCTTAATGTTTGTAGGTATTAAGACATATTTATTAAAGCTCAGTTCAGTCCAATAATTTCCTAACCTCACATGTGTGCGATAGTAAATACAATCGATCAAATAGAGGTTACAGATGTCTACAGGAAACGCTTATTTCAAAGTGTATTGCATTATTTTTCGATTTTATTGATGTTTGATAAGTTTAATAGGCAAATTTAGATTATAAATTAAATTGAAACCAACGTAGACATTTAAAAAAATCGAGACATATTAAATTTACAGTTAGTGTTGACACCATTTATTGGTGTTTTACTCCACATAGTTGACCTGAAGTTGTGCTCAATATGGTTCGTAAGACCTAAATAAAAAAGATGCCAAAGATTAATACAATGTAAGATAACAAAGATAACACCAGAACGTCATATAAAACTTGACCGAGGATTTTCTTTATTTAATTGAGATAACATTATATAAACATAAATTAACATTTTTGCTTTATTCTATTCAAGTTTGGAGTTATTAAAACGTATTTCTTAAAGCTCAGTTAGTTCCAATGATTTCCTAACCTCACATATGTGCAAGTTTAAATACAACCGATCAAATAGAGGTTTCAGAAGATGTCGACAGTAAAAGAAACGCTTATTTCAAAATGTAGTACTTTATTTTTCGATTTTATCTTTGTTTTTGTTAAGTTTTTTAGTCAGATCTAGATTATAAATGCAAGCTGACACCAGTGTCGACGTTTTAAAAAATTGTGACGTATTAAGTTTACATAGAACTTAGTGTTGACTCCATTTATTGGTGTTTTACTTCACACAGTTTTCCTGAAGTTCTGCACAATGTAGTTTGTAAGCACTAAATAATAAAACTTTTACAAATGATTTTCTTTATTTACTTGAGATAACGTTTAACTAAGTATAAATTAAAATTTCTGCTTTACTCTCTTAAAGTTTGGAGTTACTAAGACGTAGTTATTAAAGCAGTTTCCTAACCTCATTTATGTGTGAGTCTAAATACAATCGATGAAATAGTGGTTTCAGTTGTCTACAGTAAAGGAAACTTTTATTTCAAAATGCAATACATTAGTTTTCGATTTTATCATTGTTTGAAAAGCTTTTGTAGTCATATACGAATTATAAATACAAGTAGAAACCGACGTAGATGTTTATGAAGTCGAAACTATGAAGTTTACAAAGAAGTTTAACTGTTTACTCCATTTGTAAAATTTTACTTAACACAGTTGTTCTGAAGATCTGCGCTGTGTGCTTCGTAATAATAAAATAATAAAAAATAGACAAAGTTACTTACGATGTAAGATAACATTGTAACCTCAAATAAAACTTTACACAGGATTTTCTTTATTTGATCGAGGTAACATTTCATAAAGATAAAAATAGCATTTCTGCTGTACTTTCGCATTTTTGACGTATTAAGACATATTTCTTAAAGCTGAGTTCATTCCATTAATTTCCTAACCTCACATATGTGCCAGTTTAAAGACATTCTAACAAATGGAGGTCTCAGAAGATGTCTACGGTAAAGGATATGCTTATATCATAATACATTATTTCTATAAGTTTTTTAGTCATATTCAGGTTACAAATGCAAGTTAAAGCCGGTTTACATGTTCTGAAAATCGAGACTATTAACTTTACGAACAAGGTAACTGGTGACTCCAATTATTGGTTTCTATTTCACAAAGTTGTCCTGAAAATCAGCACTCGTATGTTTCGTAAGCGCTTACCAATAAAAAAAGGACAAAGACTACATTTACACGGTAATTAAACGTTGGTGTTATTTAAACCGTTGTTATTAAAACTCGTGTAAAACGTGCGTTTACACAAGGGGTGTTGTACAGGAGTTAAAGTGTATGTCGGTGTTAGCTAAAACCTCGTCGCACTGTGACCAACTGCTTCGAGATTTTCCATCTGTCACTCTGTCAGATGCTGTCTGTTATTATAAAATTATAAACATAACCGCAAAACATTTTCTTGGTTAGAGCACACAGATGATACAATACAATGGAGTGGCGTTCATTGTGACGTTGGTATGGTTGACAACTGCGACTCAGAACAACCAACTGTCGTTACACTTACATAATTACATATGTTGGTAGTACTGTTGCAAAACCGGTGTAAGTCGAAAGTTTTCATTTACACGTAAATTTTACACCCGCTTACTAACATCAGGCTTCTTGGCAAAGTGGTTTAGCGTCAGCAAACCGGTTCTAGTAAAACCGGCTTTGAACCCCGTTTACACGACAATTTACACTGGTGTCAACAACAACCGATGTTGTAACACGTAAGATAATCTCATAACCTCAAATACAACTTCGCTCAATATTTGTTTTATTTATCTTGAGATAATCTTACTTAAATGTAACTTGAAATTTCTAGTTTACTTAAAGTTTCGATATAAAAACAGGTTTAGTAAAATTCGGTTCATTTTTGCATACTTTTAATCTTTGTTTTGTTTTTGTTTCCCAAATTTGTATATATGCAAACATTTCAGAACCCGGACCAAGACCATCATGGGACAGTCCAAGAAGAACCATGCTGCCAGATTCACCAACCCGCCGTCGCCCATCCCCATTTAGGTCCTTCTCAACGTTCGATACTTATGCCTCTGGTTATCCATTCACCACAAGCTTCTCCACTAGTGCTCTTCCCACGCTGGCGACAAACAACAACAACAACAATAATGGCGAGAAGCTGGAAACAAGTAGGGAGATTTCAAGAAGACTCGACTGCAAAACAGAGTACATCCGCAACCTGCTTCACGACTCAGCGAGCATCACTGCTCCACTACGAGCAACCGGAGCAATTCCTCGTCACTTAAAAGGTTAGAGGGCGAGCCATTGCAATTATATATCTAATTAATGACTGGTTTTAGGCCCAGCTTCACAACGCAGAAGGAACCCCCCCACTGAGCTGCTGATCCCATGCGAATTCTGCAACACTCCTATCCCGCACGAGGACTTGATTGAGCACGAGACCGGCTGCAGGCCGGATCTGGCAAGATTTAATCCCCGTCGGCGTGCCGACTCGCCTGATTATTTCATTGCCCCGGAGCCTAGCTCCCCCGACGTAGAGCTGCCGTGTGAGTTCTGTGCCGACCTGATACCAGCATCGCAGCTGCTCAGCCACCAGGCCACGTGCAACTAATGTGGCATAAACTGTCGCCACTCTTCCATTTTGTTACTATTTTTTATCTATAGTTTAGGTTTGTTGGTATTTTAAATTAAAATATTAAACGGGACATGCTCAAGGCTGGTTCTAATCAAATCGCGAGTTCGAGGAGTGACTTGTGGCCGCGGGTCGAAATAAAGCAAGGTCTAGGTTGCTGTGATTTAATTTTAAAAACAAACGTCCCTGCAATTTAAAATAGTTTTGTCGTTCACAAGGACGGAAGTTAAAATAAGTTGTCAATGACTCGCTTTTGGTGTTTAGCAACTAATAATAATTATACCTGTAGAAGTAGACCAAACTCTATTTTACGTTTATACTCTAAATCATTTGTTTTCTATTTTCTAATGCTTGAAATTTAGTACTGTTTTGTGTCATATATTTAATAATGTATTTATATTAATTTTAATAAACTCTAAAGCTACGAATTTTGTTTTCAGTGACAATTATTAATAGTTTTGTGAAGGTTTACTTATATTTACACCAAGAGTAAAACTGAATGATCTTCGCAGCCAGCATAACTTGATTTATGTCGATACTAAACCTAAAAACGTACCGGAGCTCATAATAGAACAAATTTGTTTGCAATATAGAAAAGATCTGGGAAACTAGAGATGGAAAAATGCAGTTTTATATGCTTCATTAAATACTACTAATGGTTTTCATTGTAAAAAAGTAGCTTAAGATATGACGGCCATTTAAAGCATCCCAATCTCAGAACATCGGTGCAACCACAACAGTGAAAAGTTGTATAATTGAAGATGAAGAATATGTTGTTCAATTTAACTGGAAAATTGGTATAAGATACAGAATTCACAGTTTTAACAAGTTTGTGATAAGCTGTAGCATATGTTCTAGTTAGAATTTGTTTGCTGTTTGACTAAAGTGCGTCTCAATTAGTATTTGTTGATGGGCTGCCCCCAATTAGTATCTATTAAATATTTTGACGGGTAGTGAAAGAAAAGGAAATCTGGGCTTTCTAGAAAAATTGAACGTTAACAGGAGTTGAATAATAGAAAAACTAATCTCGAAAGCAAAATAAATTTCCAAAACCAACAAAAAAGGTTGAGAATAAAAACAAATATAAGTAAGAAGGTCAAATACGGAAGTGATGGAACTTTATGGGCAACCAGATATTGTGGGGGTGACACTTCCTTCACTTTAAACGCATTATCTCGTTAAACGAAACAAGTGTTAAACAAACGGTATACGCTTTCTTGGCATAAATACAACGTCGTACAAGTAGAGGCTATAATTTCTTGACAATAATAGGGAATATTAATATGTTCTGATAACAAACACTTCAGTAGGTATAACATTATGCGCAGTACAAATACATATGTGTTTGGGCTCGTGGAAGTTGAACTTAAAAAAAATTAGAACAAAAAAAATTCGAAACTTCCAAACAATGTGGGAACAAAGAAGGAAAACTGCTATGAGATGAATAAGAAATGAGAGAAAAATAGAAACAATGTGTTATACTCTAAAAATTTTGCGATAGGTAACAATGCCAAAAGTGCACACAGCTAGCATCAGTGGGACACAGGTGAGGTTTTACTCTGAAAGCGTAGGTGTGTCCAAGTCAATTCAGTCGCAACTGAGTCAAAAATTCTCGCCTAAAGAGGTAGTTGGCATCCCCCAACTCAGAAGAAGACAGCCAAGGCGTCGGGATGCAGTTGCAGTCTGAATGATTGCATGAATTTACCTTGTCTTCACCTGATGGTGCTTAATTCGCTCATAAATTCAAATGCATACGTTTGTACAGAATACAGATAAACACAATGGTACAATTGTAACGTTATATTGAGGATACCGTAATACAGGTGAAATATATCCTAATGATGACGTCACGGGTTACATGCTGAGATTTATGGATCCTATTAGGCTGGTCGCAATGCAAGCAATTCATTAAAATGCTCCTAGCCTTCCTCTATGGGGGGAAGCTCAAAACTGGTGTCCGAGAGGTAAACTGTTTTATATAGTATAAGTTTCAATTTTAAATACAAAGAGGTATACATATTAGAGCTATGAAGGGGGAGGTAAATAACGTGCCGATATTGACTGACATACAATAATTAGAATGTAATGCAGTTGTAACAATACAAACATGTGGACCAAACAAGTGCAGCTTCAAGTGGCGACAGTTTCAGTTCCCAAAGGTTTACCTGGTGCGGTAGTAGAGCTATCACCAGTCTTGGAGGCAGAGCGATCGCATGAAAAGGTCTCCTAGACGGCAGAAATGCTGGAATCTGATCCACGACACGTCTGGCAGGCGAAGAATGTCACTTGAACGGCAGAGATTCTGGAATGTGGCGATGAAAGTTGACCCACGGATATGTAATTCAACAAAATTGAAGGAACTACAAAGAAACGTATTCAAATTTTGAGCGAACCCAAAAGTTGCATCTGAACTGAATTGATCGTTGGAGTCCGACGGAACTTCGTTAGCGTCAGTGCCGCGCTCCAACAGGTATAAGCAGCGTAAAAGAAAATGAAGAATTGTTTAATGAACAACTACAGCAGCAATTTAAATAAGCACTTGAAAACATTCTTGGAATGCAAGATTTGGGAATAGACATGAAATACTCGTAGGACAATGCACAATTACTTTCTCCAGAAGAGACATTATAGTCAGTGGAAAAGGTTTGATTGAATTTTGCCTCAGAAACCAAATGCATATAGGAAATAACCACTTCAGCCATAAAATGATCCATAAAATCACATTTGAAGCAATTCATTACATTAAAGTATTAAGAGGGACTGAACTAAACTTCAATCATAGGTTATTGGTCATAGATACATTTCTTCAGCAAAAAACCCCGAAAATTTAATGTAATAGTTCCACTACATAAGACGGGACACTCAAATGAATGTACGAGGGTAGGACCAATAATTTCTGCAAATTAATAGATCAAGTGCACCATGGAAAGCAAGCTTGCTTGTTGTTTTCTAGTTTGACAATTGAAATTGTTATACAAGTTAATTTTGAAATCGGTGTAAAAATGAATTTAACGACAGAAAATGTTAGAGCCATGATTTACTATGATTTTAAAAGTTTCATATCTCCGAAAGAAAGCTTTGGACGACTTCGTGCTGCATTTGGTGCCCAAGCGCCTTCGCAAAGGGTTTAATGAATTTAAAGTTGAAGGAGTTTCACTCAGCGACAATATTCGCGAAGAAAGACCAATTTTAGCAGTTACTGAAACAAACATAAACGCCGTGCGAACAATGATTCAGGAGAACAATTGAGTCACATATAGAACTTTTAGGAACATCTTGGGCATTGGAATCACTACAATAAACAAGATTTTACATAATCATTTGGGTGTAAGAAAAGTCTGTTGTCGGTGGATACCACGCAGTTTAACAGAAACACGAAAACAACCGTGTGGAATGGTGTTAGCAAATTGTTGGGAAATGCAATGAAGGTAAGTCTAAAGTAATTTACAGTGAGAAGCAAAACAGCACGGTAATTCAACAAGTGGTTCAATTAAGAGCACAAGAAGAGGGTAGGTGCTTTTCACATAGAAGGAAGAGAGTCTCCTTCGTCTCGATTGAGGTTATTAGGTGTTTGTAAATCTAATGTCTTCGCGAATTTCTGATTATGAGATTGGGAGAAGGTAGACTTGAAGACAACTCACAATGCTTTGATAATTATAATTCGTTGAATTATTAATCGGGAATAGGAATAATGATAAAAAGGGAAGCAATATCAAAGCTTATAAACAAATCTGTTCAACACTTATAGTGGATAGAAATTCGTTGAGATGATGAATTGCAAACAAACGATAGAGATTTGACAGTGAATCATCCGTTACTCCTTTACAAAATAGTTTCGCCATTGGCGTGGTTAACAGCTTGAGCTGTCGTGCTCTTTTGATTCTTACTCCTGATGAAGCCCATTATGGAAGTGGGCGAAACGTTGAGTTCTTCTATTTCAAAAATAACTATCAACTCCTGATTTAGACAGACGGGTGCAGTAATCCAACAAACCTCCTTCCTCTGTTTTGTAAGCCTTTTTCGGGCTCGGCCTGGGAAGGTCGCTAGCCTATCTCGTTGAATTAGTAAGACAAAAGAACTTTCCAGGAGTCACGACCACCATAGGTATTAGTATGATAGCCAGAGAGCGTTAGACGTTACCGATGTTCGGGTGTGGGGTTCGAATCCACTACCTGCCGACTGCAAACGCAAACGCTTTACCACCCGTCTACTACTCTTTCCAAAAAAACACAATTAAACCAAATTTGTAGTGATTATTGGCAACCGAAAGGAGCAACGAAAAATACATCTGGCAGTATCGGAAATAAATTGAAGACCCAAAAATTTCCAAAATAGGGAACCGGAAAATAGCCTTACACTGGCATTTATCGACCCCTTGCATCCCACCCATCCCCGCATTTCGACGCATTCCCTTATATTCCATGCATCGCTTGTAGATTTACGGCGATTGCTAGTAATCTTTCTATTAACGCAACTCTGGAAAAACTTCTCCTACATAGCGTGTAGAATTGACGCCTGTCACCCGTTTATAATCTATTATTTTATGTGTTATTTATCATAATATTATCATATATTAGAGTAAGTTGAACGTGTTGTATTACAGACGTAAATTACGGTCAAGGTTTGTATGTTGTAAGTTTCCGCTGTGAAATATGTTTGGCAGCATATCTCCGTTTCTAGCGCTCTACACCAGTGTGTCATTATAGCGTTTCCTCTCTTCTAATCATGCTGATAAGGGTATGTAGAATTTTTACTTTTTTATGTATTATTTTGGTTGCCCTTATTTGTTGAGGTCATGAGGTCATAGCTGCAAAGCTGACTCTCTTATATGCACTTTTATGAATGTAATCTTACCAAAGTCTTTAAAACTTAGTGTATGATTTTTATTTGTAAAGCGCAATGCAGTTCCGCATATTGCTACATTCAGAAACCAGGTAAGGTCCAAATCTCGGAGTTGAGCACCGCACTCTTTTTACCATTTCAGTTGAGGTTTTTTTATAGTGGAACCTCTAATTCATTACACGCACCCAAGGCGCCATTAATACGAATTTATCCCCGTATCTTCGACAGCGCAATTATTTTGAAAACTGCAAGCGACTTCCCTCTTATTTCAGTCTTCAGTGAACTATTGTAACGGACATAAAAAAGCCAACGCATATAGCTCCTTCAAAAGTAATTATGTATTCAAGTTAAAATATGTAGTTTTTAGTCATCAGGGTAACAGATTGTCTTGTACTAATTGTTTGTGCGACTGGATCCAGATATAGAGAGCATGCGGTCTTGGGTAATTTGCGTTCCCGAGCAGTCGGATATTGTTTCAAAGAAGTTCTTGCCTAACATTTTAGGTGTTCTTGTACTGTAGGAAAATTTACACGTCTAGATGGACTTGGTCCCCATAACTCCATTCCACAACTTTCTAATAGATTATAGATTCGAGTTAATCTTTTCCTTTAATTTTCTGGCATTGACTAGGCAAGTGACAATTAATTATTAACTTTAACACACCTGGGTTCAAGGGAGCAATAATTGCGTGTATGTCTGACTCTCTGACATTTTTTGCACTTAAGTTTTTTCTTTGCTATTCTTCTAGGTTCAACTGCTATTACGCAAAATCACTCTAGCGAATGTGAATATTTCTCAGGCTTTATTGACATTGCTTACTTTTACCACTCATAACGGCATTGCTTCTCTCTCCCAATCATATAAAACAATCTTGCAACCTTTGAACAAGAAATGTAAGTTTTATTTAGGACTAGTTCTCCTGTTATTTCTATTTCAAATAAGTACTGATAATAATGGGATGCTTTTCATAAATACGCTTTTTATTAAGATGAAGTACTAAATATTTGTTGTTTTCTACAAATGCTGTAAGTTGTGAGTTATTGCATTTTTATTTTATATTTTCCATGGTGTTTATAAAGTAGAATTGATAGCTGTAAGTGTTTTAATCGCAATTTGTGATACTGTAATGTTATCACTTTTAGTGTCATATGCCCCCTTTGCTCTAAATTTTTAATTTAAAACGTCTGCATTCTTACTCAAGTTGTTTAATTTCTAAAACTATTCTATTTTTTCATTTAGATAGCAGTTCTACTGTTATCTATGCCAGGATGGCCTGATATGAAGTGTTGACTTAAACTAAAATAGGTCATTGTGATTAAATATAAAAGCTCATCGCCACGGTCGTTTAAATTGATTGTGCGTAGTTTCGGGGAATAACCTTATCTCATTGTATTTTCAAGGAATCTTCTATCGCATGTAACATGTAGGTAAGCGAAAAGAATCGAGTGTATTGGCTTCACACTAAAATACCCACAGGACTATATGCGAAAAGAACCACAGAAGGAATAAACGTATATATAAAGAAGAGAAAAACGGAGCAATACATGGAAGCAACAAGTTAGAGATGAGTTAAGAAAACTGGGAGATAAAACCAAAAGACGTAGGATTTTAAAGCCTTTAAAGCCTGTATAGCTAACGATTGCTTCAAAATAATCAATTTTTTAATTTAAATTAGAGACGAAGTGAACAGCGGATAGTTTTGGATTGCTTCATGTTGATGTGAGTAGTTGCAGGATGGCTTGGGGGTACTTAGAATTTTCCAATTTGACAATGGCAGCTCCAAAAGGGTTTCTTGGGGTTGGTTTTGATTTAAATGATGCAACAAAGATATTATCTCTCCTTAAAACTTTTTTGTCATTACCGGTTTTACTTGTTCAGGATAAGCAACTTGTTTGGAATTCGAGTGAATCTGTGTAAATATGCTAAGATTAAATGTATGTCCTAGAAGGACGTAATCTTTCTTCTGTTGCATGTGGACAAAATGGATACAATTCTGTTAATAAAATATTCCCTAATTGTTTGATACGCAGTAGCAATAAGCAGATTGCATTCCCTCTCCATTTACTTTACTTAGGGCCAGTTTTACAATGCAAATTTATACCGCGAATAGAGATATTCCTGGTATAAACTGAAGTACCTTGTTCTACAAGTACTGAATAATTGCTGGTTTTACAATGCTAGTATTTTATACATACATACATACATAATCCGGTCCTCTTCTACCTTTCGGTGTCGAGGGTGCTGTTTTAGGGTTGATCTTCACAAAATTGTTTCCATAGCTTCCTGTCCATGGCCATCTCTTTTGCTCTCGCCCAAGTTACTCCTCTTCTTTCAAATATCTTCCCTATTTCCTTGTTCCACGTATTTCTGGGTCTTCCTCTGCTTCTTTTGTTGTCCGTACCCATTTCCCATATTTTCTTTACAATTCTATCGTCCTTCATCCTTACAAGGTGTCCAAACCAGCGTAATTGTGTTTTCTCTATATAGGTAAACAGTGATCTTACTTTTAAGGTTTTTCTAATGTCTTCGTTTTTGATTCTGTCCTTTCTTGTAACTCCTTCTATTCTTCTTAGGATTCGCATCTCACATGCTTGTAATTTAGATCTTTGTTTAGCTGTTAACACCCGTACGTTAAGGTTGGTATAAAAACGGATTTATATATTTTAATCTTTGTATGCTTTGATACTTCTCTCTTACTAAGGAGGACTGTTTTTATTGCGTTGTACAAAGCAGCTGCACTTCGAATTCTGTTGTTTATTTCGGGTTCGATGTTTCCCGTGTTATTAATCATGGATCCTAGGTATTTAAAGTTGTTCACCTGTTTTATCAGACTGTTATCTAATCTCACACTAAGTTCTTGTTCGTCCTTTGCTATTTTCATTACTTCTGTTTTTTTAATATTGATTCTCATTCCGGTATTTTGTATCTCTTCGCTCCATATTCGTATGTTTGTTTGTAATGATTTTTCATTTTCAGCTAAAATTATTAGATCGTCTGCATATATAAATTCCGCCACCTTAACCGTTTCTAGCCGTCTCACTCCTACTCGAATACCCTTTATCATTTCACCGCATTTTCTTGCTATCCGATCCATGACTAAAATGAATAATAGTGCACTGATTACCCCTCCCTGTCTAACGCCTTTTGTTGTTATGAATTCCTTTGTGCATTGGTTTTCTATTCTTACTACATTCTTTGTACTGGCATACATACTTTTTATTGCTTCTCTGAGTTGTTCGCTTACATTTCTTTCTTCCAGTTCTTCCCATATTACATTCCTCTGCACGCTGTCATAAGCTTTTTCCATGTCGATGAAACAAGCATAGAGATGTCCGTTGTGGTTTAGTTTCTTTTCGCTTAATTGCCTCATGCTGAAAATAAGATCTTGCGTACTTCGTCCAGCTCTAAAACCGCATTGGTTGTCATTAATAGCATCTTCCACCTCTTCTCGTAATCTTTTTTCCAAAATTTTCTCATATATTTTACTTGGCACACTCATCAAAGCAATTCCTCTATAATTATCGCATAAACTGCGATCCCCTTTTTTGTGTATGGGTACTATTATTGCAGTGCTCCAATCTTGTGGTATTTTCTTTGATTGCCATATTTTTACTATTAATTTATGTATGATCTCATGTCCTCTGTTTCCCATGTGTTTCACCATTTCTGCATTTATCCCATCTTTTCCTGCTGCCTTCCCAGTCTTTAAATTCTTTATTGCGTCCTTTACTTCATCTATTGTTATGTCCTGGCTTTCTGCCGTACTCTCATTATTTGCTGTAGTGTTTACTTTTGTTGGCGTTTTTATATTTTTTTGTTCTATTGTTGCGTCTAGTAGGTTTATAAAATATTCGAACCA
Source organism: Agriotes lineatus (assembly GCA_940337035.1). NCBI lineage: Eukaryota > Metazoa > Arthropoda > Insecta > Coleoptera > Elateridae > Agriotes > Agriotes lineatus. The sequence continues at coordinate 93,842,627 of OW679203.1, read as the reverse complement.
TCTGTTTAATCTTTCTTCTCCAGTAGTTAACATTTGTCCGGTATTGTCCCTTATTCCTTTTCTTGGATCTTTTTTTTGCTTGCGTAATCCCTTTACGACTTTAAAAAGCATTTTTGCGTTTCCTTTTCCGTCTTCCTCCATTTTTCTTCCAAACTGTTCCCATGCTGCTCTTTTGGCTGTTGCCACTATTTCTTTCACTAGTTTTCTTTGTGTTTTGTATTCAGTATAGCTGTTGTCACTTTTTTTATTTAAATAGTTTTTCCACAATTTTTTTTTCTTTTTTACCTCTCTCTTTATGTTTTCATCCCACCAGGATGTTTGCTTGATTTTCTTTTCACAATTTGATATTCCACATACTTCTGTAGCACTTTCTATTATTATTTCTTTAATTTTATTCCACATTTCCTCTACTTGCGCTATTTCAAGAAAATGCGAGATCTTGTTTATTTCTTCTTCTATTCGTTTCCTGTAGTTAACCCGTGTTTCTTCTTTTTGTAAGTTGTAGGTTTTTATACTATGATGTTTCGTTCCTTTGTCTTTCATTTGTTGCTTTACTTTTTCTTTTCCTAGCAGTTTAGCGACTACCAAATAGTGATCGCTTCCTATTTCAGCCCCTCTTTTAACCCTTACATCTTGGACAATACTTCTATATTCCTTTCCTACCAAAACAAAGTCTATTATTGATTTTTCACCTCGACTTTTAAGTACCCTTGTGTATCGGTGTATATCCTTGTGCTGAAATAATGTGTTAGTAACCACTAAGTCATTTTGTACGCAAAAATCTATCAATCTTTGCCCATTATTATTTTTGTAATTCTCACCGAACCTTCCTATCGTGTTACCGGCATCTTCCGTGTTATTCCCAGTCCTTCCATTGATGTCACCCACTATAATTAGCTTTCCTTTGCTGTTATCGGTTGCGTCCTGAAGGTCCTCCCAGAATATATCTTTATTTGCTTTTGTTTCATCTTCTGAAGGGCCGTAGGTAATTATTATTGTATATATTTCTTTGTCGTCTCCTTCTATTTCAATTCGCATTATTCTTTCGTTAATAAAGTCTACTTCTCTTATTTTGTCAACATCTTTGTTTCGGATCATGCATGCTACTCCCGCCTTTGCTCGTTCATTATGTGGCACACCACTATAGTACATTTGGTTTCCTTCAATTTCTACATTTCCGTTTCCTTTCTTTTTTGTTTCTGTAATTGCTAAAATTCTAGTATTTATTTTCTGGAACTCTTTTGCGAGTTCAATTTCCTTGCCGTTCACTGATTGTACATTCCATAATCCTATTTTCCATTGCCATTTTCGTTGCATGTTTGCATCTTTTAAAGCCTGGTCAATTTCTTTTGGTGCAGGTGGTGGGCTTATTCCACTTGCCCCACAGCCCGTATTTATATTTTTTGGGGCATTGGCTGGTTTTTTGGCTCATTGGCCAATTTTTCCAGCCTATCATTCCATAACCATGTTTCACCATTTATTATCAATTTATTGTAATAAACTTGCACTTCTTTGCCTTCAGTTCTTTGCTTCTTTGCTATGTCTCTTATGTGTTTCTGTATTCTACTTTCCTTTTGTGTCAAATCATTATCTATAAATATTCTTGATCCTTTAAACTTATTCTTATTTCTCATTACGTCTACTTTATCTTCCCATTCCTTAAACTTTGCTACCACAAAAGACTCTTTATTTTGTGGTTTTATGACATATGCTGATTCGATCTCCGCAGTTTTTCCTAGATTTACCTCTATAAATTCTTTTACTGCAGCTTTGGGGTCATTTTCGCGTATTTGGACTCCTTTTATGGTAATATTATTTCTTTTTTCTTTGCGTTCTATATTCTCCATTTTTCTTTCTAAGTTTACTAACTTTTCTTTTAACTCTTTATTTTCGTTCTTTAGTTGTTTCATTTCTTCTTGATAATTTTGTTGTTCCTGTTTAATGTCTTTAACATCGCTCATTATTTGCTCCATCATTCCTATAATTTTATTAAATTTTTCCTCATTTTCGATTTCTATTTCAATTTTTCCTTTTGTCTTTATCGGCGCCCTGTTAGTTTTTTTTGACCTCTGAGAGAATTCTGGTGTTATTTGTTTTCGTTTCCCTCCTGTCCCTTCCGAGGTCGAATCTTCAGTTTCTGATGGCATTTTCTGTTATTTCAATTATCTATATATATTAACAAAATTTGGTTCAATAGTCGCTGTTTCGGAGTAAATATTTTCCGCGCGCAACGATCTCCGCCTTTGTTTCTCAACTTTAAATATAAACACAGCGCGGGCCGGACCTGCACCGCTCGTGCGCTGAAATTATTCACTGCTGCGCTCACGTTTCTGCTGGTTCCGTCGTGCCGATGCGCATTTGTTTACCCCGAAATCCAAGTATGCGATTTTCGCCTTAACCTAAAAGTTGTTTGCTAAACACTACACTGTTTTATACGAAAACTTTAAGTTGCTTTAGTTTGTTCACCATTTCAGATCAACCCTGCACTTTTAAATTATCACTTTATTCACTATTTCACGTTTTAAGCAGTATTTAGAATCGCTAGTATTTTAACCAAGGATATATTTATGCCACAACTTATACTTCGAATAGAATTGTAATGTCCTACCAGGTAATTTTATCCCTAGGTTAGCTATTCGTAGGATAAGCTGTAATACTTCAACTTTGGTAGCGTTTATACGTTAAACATTGTCATCTAGTCTAACATTTTAGACCTAGTGACCAAAGACATAACCTCATATTCGCAGCATTCAATCGTGTTCGCAGCACACGCACAGTTCAGTTCATTCTTGTATTGTGGTTTTATTGTGTACTTTGGCTTAGCGCATAATGCCAAATAAAGGTGATAAACGCAGTGGGTGCAACAATGTTATAGTTGGTTTTTGTAACATAAATCTAATAAAAAATTGTCCACCGTACAAGTCATAGGAATAAATGAATCTCTCGCTGTATGTTTTTGCTCTTCTTGGTCTTGCAATATAATTTATTACTTCCTCGTCATCATTCGATTCAAACACAAGCACATTATACTCAGCCATCATAAAGAACAATAATATTGCCAACGGAAATTTAAAGTCAGGATATGCCCGACAGCTGTAAACTTGTTAAAAGCTGAGGTTAAAATATGCATCAACTGGTCACTTATTATTCAACAGTTAGCGCAGTGTACGCCCCTACAACAACCGGATAAGTTATTCTTTATTTTATGACAAGAATAGCTTATTCCTTATTTATTATGTACTTGTAGAATAAGTGTTCAGTTTATACCAGGAATATCTCTATTCGCGGTATAAATTTGCATTGTAAAACCGGCTCTAAATACGGAATAATCTCTTCTTGACATAAAATAAGGAACAACTTATCCGGTCGTAGGGGCGTACACTGCGCTAACCGTGGATTAAGTGATCAGCTAATGCATATTTTAACTTCAACTTTTGACAAGTTTACACGCTGTAGGACATATCCTGATTTTAAATTTCCGTTAGCAATATTATTGCTACTTAACAAACGACTTCCGGGTTTAAACCTTGTCATTACTCGTTCTTCGACGTCAATAATGACACGGTTCAAACCCGGAAGTCGTTTGTTACGAATGCTAATGGCCATGAAAGCCTTCGAAATCAATATTATTGTTGTTTATGATGGACAGGTATAATGTGCTTGTGTTTGAATAGCATGATGACGAGAGATAATAAATTATATTGTAAGATCAAGAATCTTGGACTTGGACAATGAACAATTTTTTATTAGATTTAGATTATAAAAAACAACTGTAAAATTTCTGCACTAAGCCAAAACACACGGCAAAACCACAATATAAATATAACACTGGAAACATGCTACAGAGGAAACCCCGTCTACGACCTGCAGCAAGCATGGATATTGTATAGGGGTCCACTAGCTCAGTGGGATATCAGTGGCTCATAGGCTTAAAGAACAGGGTGATCCACTAGCGGCAGTCAAAATTATTATACCTGGAAAGGTATGTATGACGATAAAGTCTTGTTATGTTCTTATGCTATAAGCACCACGTGGGGAATAAACCTGTGATGTAATGGGGGTAATCCTCGGCGATGGAAAACGCGTGCTTGTTCAACTCTGAGATTTGGACCTACCAGCTGTGGTGATTTCTGAACTAGTTTATCTCGCTTTAAAATACGTGGAACTGTACTGCGCTCTATTAATATACAATTAATAGAATACATATAAGCGGGTCTTAATAGAAGATCAGAACCACAAGAAACAATCCCTAAGAATTCTACCTGCTGCTCGTGAAGTCACATCACGTGATAAGCAAACTCTCTAGCAAATATTTGCCTGAGGAAAAATTTCATAAGGGAAAATAACACAGGTGCGGAATGTTACTGTCCTTATAAAATGAATTCAATTTCTCTGGGTGCAGCAATTCAGTAGATGGCAAGATGCGAAAACCAAAAGCTTATCGGTGATGCACTCTTAGCGACCAAAAGTTGGTTGAGAGTTACGTACTTGTAAATGGAAGCTTTACTTAACGGCCGGGCTTTAATGAAACCAAAATGTGTGGTTTCAAGATTGTCCACGGGCGAATCGATCGTTCTACACGCGATATGATGGACAAGAGAACAGAAAAGGAATGCATTCGACAAAATCAGGGTGCACAACTTGCGATTTCCCGAAAAATTTTCATATACCTAGCTGACAGAATGCAGACAACATTTGTCTCATACCACGTTCTTATTTTGCAACGTAAGTATTATTCAATAAATGGTTAAAAGATGTAGCTGAAGATCAATGATAAAAAAATGGAAGAAATGGGATTTGGAGAAATAAATATCAATAATTTATATGCCGAAGATCAACAACTACAACTTCGTAGAAACTCTTTGCTACTTAGAATTTTCGCGACTTTCACGGATATTGTTATTATGTAACGACCGAACAGTGTTATTGCTGAGATAAAAGAAGTCAACGTTTCGCGCACCTCCATAAGCGGTTCCAAGAGTGAGAAGAAAAATAGCACGGTAATTCAACAAGTGGTTGAATGGAGAAAAGGGGGACGGCTTTCCACATGGAAGGAAAGGGAAGATAGTTTCAGTGTTCTCATGAATCTTTCTGCTAAAGAAGAATGGTAATTTTCATCAAACAGGATCTTATGGCCGGTATTGCGTTCATGTTTGGAGATGGCTGATGATACGAAACCTAACCTGAGTTAACGCTCATGCACACAGTATTTTAGGGACAAGGCGTCCTTGCAATAATATGGTGTTTGCTTTGTCTTTGGGAGAAGGAAAAATCTATGAGATCTTCAATTTCGAGGTTTGAACATCGTTGCGATGTTTTGTTTTTGAAGAAACTTTTCTATGCCATCGGTGACATGGTGGATATAGGGATGAAAGACTATCGTTGCTTTTAATCTTCATGGTAGTTGATGTCTGAATGTTGGCCGTTGAGATGATTTCAGAAGAAGAGCAATGTGTCTTTAACATGTGGCCAAATTATAAAGGTAGGTTGCAGTTCTGAAGATCGCAGAGCCAAGACTTTGAAGACTTTCATGAAGAATTTGACAACGTTAGGCGAAAGAAACTTGTTTATAGATAGGATTCAGAAGAGAGCAATTATTGTTCTAGAAGAGGAGGTAAACTTAAAATTATCGCACCATGCTTTGTTAATCTTTTGAATTAATAATTGGAAATATAAACATGATTAGAAATTAGGCGACATGAAAGCTCACAAGCAAATCTTCCGGTTCAACACTTATAATGGATAGAAATTAGTTGAAATGTGATGAATTGCAAACATACGATGGCGATTTTTCAGTGTATTATTTCTTACCCCCTTGCAAAAGAGCTTCGCTACAGTCGTCGTTAACACGTTGAGTTGCCGTGCTTATTTGTTTTTTACTCCTGATGAAGCCTTTTACGAGAATGGGCGGAACAGTGAGTATTTTATCACAACAGTGACACAGTTCAATTCTCTATCATTAACTTTTGTATATGTTCCATATCCAACGGGTACAAGCGCTTACTCGCGCTGGCCAGCAAGCAAGAACGATATTCGGTCTATGGTTTTTACGGACAGCTGCTAAACAGAATTCCACTGCCAACATCATTTTCAGTGATGAAACAGCTCATGTTTGATTATTAGCTATAAAATTAGAGGTAATCAAAAATTTACAATAAGCTTCATACAGAATGTGATTCGGTAAGTTATGCAGGTTTGAAAGCAACGGGAAGTACAAAGGTGATAGAATACGCCAAATCTACAATTCGTCAATCACTTGCGTCGGTGAAGCGTGGCACGGTTTTTTCAGAGTTGGTAAGGTGCCACTTAACTGATAGTGGACACCATTGTATGGCTTCTTGAGCCCTAGAAAATTATTAAAAGCCCCTCAAGGATAGCGTAAAACATCGGGGTTATTTGAAAGTGAAGAAAGAAAGGAAAGGCGTAAAACTAAATTCGACTAAACGTCAGACCACGTGAATGAAAAGATACAGTTCATCGATTTTGGGGCGGACGATAAGTGTCTACTTCCAAATACTATAAAATAATTATTTAAACAGAACCAAATCTGCACTAGATTACTGACAACCGATAGAAGCCACGAAAAATGCACCTTGCAGCACCGGAAGTAAAGCAAAGATATACATTTTTTTAAAACTGGGAATTAGAAAATAACCCTACACCAAATTCACGCTGATCGCTGGCAATCACTTTTCTAACGAAACTGTGGAACAAGCTAGCCTTACATAGCGTGTAGGATTGATGCTTGTTTTGCCTGTGGAGCTGTCTACGTTGCTTACGTTTTCGAGTCAGGAGGCTTAATTGCGAGCACGCTTTTATCGTTCAACTTTCGGGGGCTTTCAAGTCATCACTCGCCGGTGAGAATCTATACTCAGCCACGTAAAGCCCCGCCTTGGTTTTTCACATCTATTCGTCGACAAGTATAAACAGCATTCCAGCTAAGCCATTTAGGGTTTTGTTACAGGCCAAATTGACTCTAACGACACCGCGCCAGCCCATACAAAAAGTCACGTAGAAGCTAGACGGCCAGCGCGGTCGATATTTCTCACAATTGGGACAATGACTCTCCTAGGACAGCTGCCCTGCCCATAAAAAGCTATGCCGACTAGACATTAGTGGAGCAAGGGGTAATCCTACACGACATTACTTACGGACAACCACCTAAGGAACGGTAAACAGTAATAAAATTAAATTGAGCTCACCGAGTTTCATCAATAAAAACGAAAATGCAAAGATAGCTCCACAATGAAACCGGAAAATCAATGTGCCTACCTTCCAACTTTACACCTTGCCGAAATCCAAAGCTAAACGGAAATAGAATATTTGTGCACAGCCTCACGATTCCCAACACTGCGTCGACGAGTGCACTGACTTACCTGCGACGCTTAAGAACTCCTCTTAGGCTTCACCTTACATAAATCTAACACAGTGTATAATTCGACCTGAAAATAAGCATGCACAGGCCCGTGGGAAAAACCATAAGGCAACGTACAGTAAACCGATCTATTGGTCTAGCACAATACAAAAGCGCCAACGTTGTCAGCGTACATAGAGAATAAAAACCAAAGAATGGGCACTATAACTAAAAATCCCAGCTTGGGGGTCACTTTATGTCTAAACTATTGCGGGATTGTAACAATTGGTATACTGCCCCAACGCGGGTGGCTGGCATTTGCCTTGAGAAGCGTTTGCTAGTGTTTGCGCACAGCCCAACGGACGGCTGGTGATTAATCGCTTGAATTATAGCTTGCAAGCAACCCACGCTGGCGGCCGGCATGTAACACATCGATACAAGAATTATTAATTATAATTAGACGCTACGCACAAATTAGCAACAGCCCAAGCTGACGGCTGGTATTGACATGAATGGTTAATTAGCAACAGCCCAAGCTGACGGCTGATATTGACATGAATGGTTAATTAGCAACAGCCCAAGCTGACGGCTGGTATTGACATGAATGGTTAATTAGCAACAGCCCAAGCTGACGGCTGGTATTACAGGAATTGTTAATTAGTAACAGCCCGAGCTGACGGCTGGTATTACAGGAATTATTACTTATAAACAGTTTACGCTGTCTGCTGGCTGTTAACATGAATGATTAATTATAATTAGACGCTACGCTGTCGGCTAACATTTGTTCTAAAGGCGCGAAATTGATAACTTATATTGCTACACACACTACCTTGTACATTTGTAGCTTAGCCTGGCCGCGTCGTTGGTGTCGGGGCTCGCCTACAGTGCAAGGAAAGTCGCAACGCTGCAGCGGTACTGGATGATGACGCCTACTCCAAACAGGAAACGATATGATGACCATTTTCACGCCCACGTGCGAAGAATCCCCCAACTGGTATGATGCCTGCCTGGCACACGAGAATACCGGGCGTCGGTCGACACAAGAATAAAAGGGGTCACCAAACAACTGCACGTCCAACGGCACGGAAGTACTCTCCAAAAGAAAAACCAAACCACGCTGTATCAGCACACTCAAAACAAAAGCCGCGCCGCGCCGCCACTCACGACCCCAAGGACCGCGGAGGGCGGCGGAGCCTTTCTCGAAAAACCTGCTTGCAGTAACTGCACAAACAACAACGTCCAAGACCGAAGCTGGTTCTTAACTAACTCCAACCAACGCTGCTCCCGCCAGACACGCTACGTGGCCTCACCATCTGCACCCAATCACGAAGCAGACAACAACAAACGGTCTCGTTCGCCCCGGCGGCCGATCCAGCTCGAAGACGGTATGACTGAGATGGAACGAAATTATTTAGAAAAATCTCTCACTTGCTCTTATGGACTGCGTTTCAAATTTGATCAAACAAACACGCTTAAAGCCAATCTCGCAACGGTTACAGAAACGATGACAGCCCAGGTGCAAGCCAAAACTTCTAGCAAAGGCTGCGTGCTAAATCTTGACTACAAAGTTAAATAACTCATTCATACATACTTAAACTTTAAAAATGTCCTGACAGTTTATAATCTAATATGGCATTCGTTATCTACCATAAAGTTTAAGTAAGTTATAATATGCTAAAGTAAGTCGAATGTGTTGTATTGCAAGCGTAAATTACAGTCAAGGTTTGTACGTTGTTAGTAGCCGTTGTGAAATAGGTTTTGGGGCATATCCAGGTTTTTAGTGTAGTAAAGTCTTCAGCACTCTGCACCAGTGTGTCATTATTGCGTTCCCCCTCTGCTAGCCGCACAGATAACGAGCAGGTAGAATTCTTAGAATTTGGTTTGGTTGACATTCTTTATTGAGGCAACAGCTGCAAAACTGACTCGCTTATATGCAACGCATATCTGTCTTAACGCAGTCGTTAAAATTTACTGGATGATTTTTATTTGTAAAGCGCAGTGCAGGACCGCACATTTTAACATCTAGAAACCAAGTAAAGTCTAGATCTCAAAGCCCAGCACCGCACACTGCTTTGGAGGTTTTCTATAGCAGAACCTCCACTCTATCACAGGCATCTAAAACACCTGTAATACGAATTTATCCCCATATCTTCGAAAATATAATTATTTTGAATATTGCAAGCGGTTCCCTCTTATTTCAGTCTTGGATTAGACTATTGCAACGGACATTATGTTACGGTATTAAAAGAACTTTACGACACCCACCCAAGGTGAGCATCGCACCACGGAATCAGTCCTGAAAAACTGGCACACTTGCCCTGAAATCGGTTCGAAATAGGCTAAAAGGCCACGGCTGGGACGCTCAGGGAGTCGGGCGTGAGTCACACGATACGTTCTGGGCAAGCGTGTGGTGGCATAATATATACAGGGTATGTCGAAATCATGAGGGCGCCACCAAGCCTGTCTTAACCCGGCTAACCGGGCCTGGACGGTTAGACGGGAGCGAAGCATGCAAAATACTCCGCCAATAGGATTACTCAAGAGTTGCAAGGTCAAATAACAATTTCGGGATTGCCTTATGCAAGGATTGTAATTAGGTGTCAATCCGACCGCGACTACGCAGCTGTCTCACCCACCTGCACGCTCAAAGCTCCCTCGTTCCGTCGTACAATAATCAGTACAATGAAGGGGGCGTCTATCTGTAACAGAACATGCACAAGTCGAAACAAAACAATAGTTCCCTTAACTAACTAATCATGTATTGAACTTCGGGTTACAATGGGGCGGCAGAGTGCGTCGCCCTATATCTATACTTAGACTATAATTAAGGGCACCAGCTGGCACGCGCGCTTTAAACTTAGCGACAGATGTTGAACAGTAGTGAACAGTAATGAGTAGTAATGAGTACAAATATGCTGGCGCGACGCCTTATGCAGCGGACAGCGAAGATTAAATTAGCACTCGCGATATGGACAGTCTGCAATTCTGAAGGAATGCACCAATATGTTGGCGCGACGCCTTATGCAGCGGACAGCGAAGATTAAATTAGCACTCGCGTTCACAGCGGTAATCAGGTTAAAGACACATACCTTAATGCGTAGGCGGCGAGGGAGCCTGGTACAGTTGAGTTGCGACAGGCTGCAGTCGTAGGTGGCAGGTACCTTCGATGTTACAACGGCTATAGGGATGAGTGCACAACCGCCTTAATGGCGACGTGAGACGCGTCCAGGACGCGTACAACGGGACGACGAAAAATGGACCACTCCTCGTAGGTCGAGATGAAGGGGCACGACCCCTTACTTACGGAAGCAGGAACTGGGCTCCAAACACCCACGCTACGCCGAAGACAATTCGAAAACTCCGACTCACAACCACCACACGAGCGTTCTTTGCAACGGGCTGCGGACAACTGCCCTTAAGGCGAAAACGTTTGTCACATAATTGCTGAAGCAGCACTCGCCGGGAAAAAGACTGACGCCCCCGCCAAGGGCGGGAGCGCCGCACGAATTCACACACACTATCCGACCTCTTACTCGATCGACGCTCTCGGCTGAATGCCCAGAGGAAAGCGCTGGCAAAGGTCACCTTGGTCGCGTCCCCACGTGACTAAACCTCGACAGCCAATCACGGGGCGATAAAATGAAACAAATTAATGCCGGCACCAATGGTATCACGCCTCAGCGGCGTGCCTTCTAGAAGATTCGGAATTCTTGCGGGCGATACGCTCCGCTGCCACGGCGCCATCAGAGGGGAGCTCCAACCGACGAGAAATGCTGCGTTTGGGGTCAAATATGTGCGAAATCATGATTCTGGAATTAGGCGATGGAGCCAAATAAAGAACTAAAAGGGTTTAGCATACGGGCACGCTGCCCTAAAGCCTAGGCGGCTATTTAAAATACCAAAATGACCTGAATCAAATGTGCGGAAGATAAGATTGTACTTGTGCGCAAAGATTGAAAATGGTTTTAACCTAGCAACAAATTGCCCTAAAGGCGTGAAATGCAATTAAGCATCTGCGACAGCAAAATGACTTAACAATTAACAATACAACTTGTAGAGCCCCTCTGCAAGTAACTATGTATACGACTTTAAATAAGTAGTTTATACTCATCTAGGTAACAGATTGTCCAGTACTACTTGACTGTGTTAGTGGATCCAGATATTAAGAGCATGAGGATTGGGCAATTTACGTTCTGGGTCTTTTACTGTAAGAAAAATATTGGGTCTAGATAGATTCTTTAATCCACAACTTCCTTACAGTTTATAGATTCCTTTAATTTTTCTCACATTGAGTATGTAAGCGAGAATCCTGACATTTAACACGCCTGGGTTTGAGCTTGCAATAATTTCGTGTATGTCCAAATCTCTGAAATGTTTTGCACGTAAGTTCCTTGCTTAACGTTGTTTTAAGTTTAAAAAATTACGCAATAACAGAGTTTAGTAAATATGAATATTTCCCGAGTTTCATTGACAGCGCAAAACGGCATTGGCTCATTCTCCCAATTATGTAACATAACTTTGCAACCTTTGAACAGGAAATTTAAGTTTTATTTACTAGTTCTCTTGTTATTTCTATTTCAGATGCTGATAATGTAATGGGTCTCATAATTACGGTGTTTATTAGGATTAAATACATAATACATATTTTTGTTGTTTTCTACAGGTGGTGTAAATTACGAGTCATCGTGATTTGGTTCTTTATTTTCCACTGTGTTTATAAATTTGAATCGCAATCTTTAATGTTATAAAGATTATCAATTAGTGTCGCTCTCAAATATTAATTTAAAGCATCTGCATTCTCACACACGTTGTTTAACTTCCAAAACTATTCCATGCAGATTGGAAGTTCTACCCCTTTCTTCGAGCTTCTCATTGTATAAACTTTGTTTTGATCCGAAAAAGTTGTGTAGAGGTGGCGTATATTATCTATGCAAAGATGGCTTGATATGAAGTGTTGACTTAGACTAAAACAGGTTATTTTGATCAAATATTAAATACAAAAGCTAATCACCATGGTCGTTCAAGTTGACTGTGCGTAGTTTCACGGAATAACCTCATTATCTCATTGTATTTCAAGAAATGTAAGCGAAAAGAATCGGTTGGAAGGGCTATATACTAAGATTCCCACAGGAATAATAACGAAAAGAACCACAAAAGAAATGACCGAATATAGAAAAAAGAAGAAAACCAAGCAATGCATTGAAGCAACAAGTTAGAGATGATTAAAGAAAACTGGGGGGTAAAGCCAGAAGACTTCGACCTTCAATATAGATGATGAGTTTATTCTTTTTCTTAAAAATGGATCGAATTACTTTATTATGTAAATTAGAGACTAAATGAACAGGGGGCAGTTTTGAATTACTTCAAGTTGACCGATTTTTAAATTAGCAGCCCTAAAAGAGTATTTTGACTTAGGTATTCATTTACATGCCGCAATGAGAAATATTATCTCTCATCATAATTACCACCTTTGCTTGTCCAGGATAAGCAACTTGTTTGGAATGAAAGTGAATGTGTGTAGATATGCTAATATTAAACTTGTGTTCTAGGACATAATCTTTCTTCTGTTGTATATTGACAAACTGCATACAATTCTGTTAATAAAATATTTCCTAGCTTTTGGATACACCTCGGTTGTAGGTTGCTACGAATAAGCAGGTTTTGGCCACCCATTTTATAGCTCTTTACTAAAGTTGTCTTTCATTAGATAGGCAGAAATTGATGTAGGTACGATGGGTATACTCATTTATACTATTTTTACTTTAAGAGGTGAAGGTGCTGTTTCGCGGAACACGCATCTACACGAAAAAGTTTAAATGTTTAACTTTTTATTCTCTCTCGATTAACCCTACTTGTTTGACTGAGCTTAACCTAATGTAACCTGACCTAACCTAACTTAATCTACACAAATTCAACCTAACCTAAGTCGTCTGCTGTTGAAATATGGTGTGGTTGTGTCAGGAAGGAAACACGTTAATCTACACCTACAAATAGGTCTGCATTTAGAAGCCAATATCACGAAAAGGTTATGTTAAAATTTCCTTATAATAATTTCCTATTGTCCGAGTCTTTACTAAAAAACCATCAATCATTTTTATATCCTTATTTCTTTTATTTGAACGTTGATGTCTGGATGTTAGCTGTTGAGATGATTTAAGACGACGAGCAACGTATCTTTGCCATGTGCCACTTATTGTGGGTTTCAACTTCGAATTGCAGAGCCAAGATTTCGAAGACTTTCATGAATGATATTTCCGACGATATGTGAAAAAGGCGAGCCCATAGCCGCACCAGAAACTGGTTTATAAATGGGATACAAGTGGAAAAGAGGAATTTTTCTATGACAGAAAGTGGGTTTCAAGATATTTCACCATACTGGGATTAATCGGGAATGGGAACATTAGTAAAATGAAAAGCGGCATCAAAGCTTACTGAAAGATTTACTTTTTCAGTTAACATTTATAGTGGATAGAAATTCGTTGAGAGATGACTAATTTTCAATATCCGATGAATGTGAATTGTTTCTTGCCCCTTGCAAAAGAGCCACTGGCGTGGTTAACACGTTGAGTTACCGTGCTCTTTTGCTTCTTACTCCTGATGAATGGGCGAAACGTTGAGTTTTTCTATCTCAGCAATGACACGTTTTATTTACTATATCGTAGGCTCTTCGGGTTGTTCCAGTATTAAACGGTTTCAACGACACTCACGAGTGAACTGGTACCAAATATTTAAACCTGTCCGAGAAACGTCCACACTTACCTTGGAAATCGCACAAAACAGGCTAAAGGCCACGGCTCGAATACGCTCAGGGAGATGGGCGTGGTCCTAGAAACGGCACACCGTAGGGCAAGCGTGACGGTATGTATAGGGTGTTACAGAATAAATGGGCGCCACAAGATTCAATAGGGGAAAACCTGCGCTTAACCGAATCTTGGAAACCAAACGGGGTAGAATACTCAAGTACTAACTTTGGAGACAACAGTGTAGCGACAAGCGCGCCAACTTTCCTGCAACTCTTATACACCGCTTACGAGCCTCACCTTACATCAATATTGACAAAGTGACAATGTCACCCTGTAAACAAGTATGCACAAATACAAGGGATAATCATAAGTCAAACATATCTATTAGGCCACACTCATGGCCGAAAATTACAGCAGTACCGATGTGGTCGGCATGTACAACAATCTTGCAATTATAAGGGTAAAGACGTAAAGGGAATAGAGCCCAGCTGGGGGACGCCTTAACTAACAAATATTACTCACAACTATGACGGACAATGCCCAAACGTTGGATCGTACAACAATGGTTAAATTTTGTGGGTATAACCCGTCTTGATTAAGCGGCGGACGGCAAATATCTTGAATTTACATTACATTTAAGTGCCAGATTTCGGCAAAACAAGTTTCAAAGATCGGGCCGAGCTTATAACACAAATTCTAAATTTGTACGTGAATGTACCATGCCTTGATTAAGCGGCGGGCGGCAAATATGTTTACTTTAATTACATTTAAGTGCCAGATTACGGCAAAACAACTTTCAAAGATCGGGCCGAGCTTGTAACACAAATGCTAACCTTATACGTAAATGCACCGTGCCTTGATTAAGCGGCGGAAGGCAAGCATGCTGAATTCATAAGAATAACAAAGCGCACACTACCTTGATTAGCGGCTTGGCCTCAATGCATGGCGTTGTTTGTTGTAGGCGGGCGACCAATATCGCTATTACTGTCGTTGACGTGATGCGGGTGGAAGCCGGCGATCACAAACATCGGCGAGGCCGTTATATAGCTCACTCGGGAGAATGGATCCCGCACAGAAGTAGAATAAATTAGCCCAACAAGCCTCTGGAATTAATGAGTGGCATAGGCCATCGATACGGACATCACCAAAACTTCACACAAACGCACAACAACCCAATTTCACAGCCCGCTAAGCACCGTCTCTCACTCCAATACAACACAAAGTTAAATCTTGGGATAACAACACGGTAACAAGCTGTAACAGCACAAACATCGGACGCCGGGCCCGAAGGCACTGCGAACTTCAAGAGCCGAAACTCGTAGATTCAGCGCCTCAAACTCCAGGCGGAGATCAACTCACTGACCAAGCGAAGCAAAGTCCACTTTCGCGCTAAAACGCGCGGTCACGCTAACAGATGTGGCCAATCATAACGCAATAAGCCTCGCATTACGACGACGAAGGCCGCGAGCGAGAAAAAGCGACTGAGCTTAAATTATTCGAGACAGGTCTCTCGCTCGCTCCCACGGGCTAAGTTTTGAAAATGCTGTAAACCGGCGCTCTTAAATGCGACGGGACCAAAACAGCTGCCAATACGACTGCATAGAGATTAGATCGGTACGCTAAACCATTAAATAAAACCAAAAGCTACGTGCGTGTCAATTTTAGATGCAAATAGCGGAAATGGTATGCGGTAAAATTTGACTGAAACGGAACCTATATACAGGAGAAATCGTAAACTTTGTACTGAAGCTGTACGAAATAGTTACGTAGCCATACAAATTAAAGAAAAATATAAAGGCCTGACATGGTTTTATGTATTTTATAGTAACTAGCGACTTCCGGAATTGAACGGAAGGAATTCGTTACGTATAAAACACATAAAACCAGGAGAGCATACGATATAGTAAATAAAACGTAGGCATCCAGACAATGGCCAGGTACATCAAAAATACATGATTTAATATCAATTGTACATACTCATCTTCACCTTATTTGGAGAACTCTCTATACTTTTATATACGTACCTTTTCCAAGAGGTACAAGCTCTTACTCGCTCTGATCACCAGGCGAGAACGATATTCTGTCGATCGTTTACTGGAAGCTGCTAAACATACGGTTTTGCTAACATCTTTTTCACTAAAGCAACAACCCATGGTTGGTTACTAGTTACAAATTTAAAATTTACAATAGGTGATCTCCATAAAGGACATACTACGGCAAGTTTGCAGTTTCGAAAGTACCAAGATGCACATGGATACCATTGTGAGGTTCCTCCAGCCTTCGAAAATTATTAAGAGTTAGTCAAGGAAAGCGTGAAGAACATCCGGGTTAGTTGAAAGTGAAAGAAGGAAATAACGGCGTGAACATAAATTAGACTAAACATCAGACCACGTGAAGAAAAAGATACAGTCCATCGATTTTGGGCAGATGATAGGTGTTTACTTCCAAATACTATCAAACCCTGATTTAAACAGACCGGTGCAGTAATCCAACAAACCGAAAGGAGCCATAAAAATGCAGCTTGCAGCATTGGAAGTAAATTGAAGACTCAAAAATTTCCAAAACTGGGAACAGGTAAATACCCTATACTGGCGTTTATCAACACTTCGTATCGCACCCATCCCTGCATATAGACGCATCCCTGACTTACATTCCATGCATCGTGTGTAGATTTCCGTAGATTGCTTGTAATATTTCTTCTAACGGAGCTCTGGAAAAATGTAATACAATTTACGCCGGCTTCACCCTTGGAGCTGTCCAGGTTGCCTCCGTTAGCGAGTTCGTCTTTATCACTCAACTTCCGGCGGTTTTCAAGTCATCACTCGCCGGTTAGCATTTGCGCTTAGCCTCGAAAATCGTCGCCTTGATTTTCACATCTATTTTTCGACAAGTATGAACTGAATTCCAATTAAGTCATTTACGCTTTATAATCTAATATTGCATGTGTTATTTATCATAAATTTTAAATCTGTTATAATATACTAGAGTAAGTTGAACGTGTTGTATTGCATGCACACATTACAGTCAATGATTGTATGCTGTAAGTTCCCGTTGTGAAATAAGTTTGGGGCATATCGCCGTTCGTAGTGCAGCAATGCCTTCAGCGCTAAGCACGAGTGTGCCATTATTGCCTTCCCCCTCTGCTATTCATGATAATAACGAGCAGGTAGAATTCTTAGGAATTGTTTTAGTTGTTTCCATTTGTTCCTGTTACAGCTGTAAAGCTAATTGGCTTAAATGCAATCTTATAAATGCTATCTTAGGAGAAGCGTTAAAATTTACTGTATGATTTTTTATGTGTAATGCGCAGTACAGTTTCGCATATTTCTACATCCAGAAACTAGATAACGTCCAAACCTCGGAGTTGAGTTCGCACACTATTTTAAATTGCCGTGGAGGTTTTCTATAGTAGAACCTCCATTTCATCACAGGCATCCAAAGCGCCATAAATACGAATGTATCCCCGTATTTTCGAAAGTCAATTATTTTGAATATTGCAAGCGATTTCCTTCGTATTCTAGTCTTTAGTGGAATTGTAATGGACATTAACAAGACCACTTCTAGAGCTCTCGCAAGTAATTATGTGTACAAGTTTAAATAAGTAGTTTTTACTCATCTAGGTAACAGAAGGCATGTGTCACTGAATCCAGATATTGAGAGCACGAGGTCTTGGGCAATTAGCGTTTAAGCCTTATATGAAAGAATATCGTTTTCCCCTTCTTGTAACTAATGAGTTGTTCCAGAAAACTCGGATATTTTCCAAAGAAGGTCTTGGCAACATTTTAGGTATTCTTGTACTGTAGAAAAATATTTGGGTCTAGATAGACTTGATCTTCCATTCCACAACTTTGTTACAGTTTATAAACTCGGCTTTATCTATTTCTTTAATTTTCTGACATTAAATATGTAAGTGACAACCCTTACATTTAACACACCTGGGTTCGAGGTTGAAATAATTGCGTGTATGTCCAAATCTCTGACATTTTTTGCACCTAAGTTCTTTGCTTACAATTCTTCTAGGTTCAACTGAGATTATGCAATAACAGAGTCTACTGAATGTGCATATTTCTCGGACTTTATTGGCATTTGCTTGGTTCCATTGACACTGCTTTCTTCTACTGCGCATAACGGCATTGGCTCTCTCTCCCAAGCGTATAAAATAATCTTGCAAGCTTTGAACAGAAAATTTAAGGTTTATTTACTGCTTCTCCTGTTTGTTATTTTTGTTTCAGATACCTACTGATAATGGAATGTTTTCATAACTACGCTTTTTATTAGGATTATCGTTATCGTGCCTTTATCCTTTATTTTCCTTTGTGTTTACAAATTTGAGTCGCAATCTGGGATACAATAACGTTATCAATAAGTGGCGCCCTCAAACCTTAATTTAAAACGTCTGCATTCTCAATTTCTCATACACATTGTTTAACTTCGAAAACTATTTCATTCACATTGGCACTATTGGCAGTACTATCCCTTTTCTTAGAGCCTGTCAGTGCATCTGTATAGACCATGTTCTGCTAAGGTGGCACGAAGTGTTATTAAATAACACTTATGCTACGATGGCTTGATATAAAGTGTTGACTTAAACTAAAATAGGTCATTGTGATTAAATATTAGATACAAAAGCCAATCACCATGGTCATTTGAGTTGATTGTCTATAGTTTCGGGGAATAACCTCACTATCTCATTGTATTTTCAAGGATTTTTTTGTAGGTCGATAATTCTAAGGATTAATCGTCTCTATAATCTTTATTTCCATGTTTTAGTTCGTATGTAAATTGAAGCGCTAACGTACTCGATGATGACAGCAAAGCATCCATTTCTCTTTTGTACTATATGCAGATTTCTATAACTTTAGTGTTGCCTAATAAGAAAATAAACTAGATTTCAAATTGCTTACGTATATTAAATTTAAACAATAAAAAAAGATTTGATGAGACAACCACAGTTATGGCAACACTGATTTCACAATGTCAAATTTTGAGGTTAGATTTTTTGAAGTAATCTTATTGTGCACATAAACCATATGGCATTCTACAAATCATGCCCCATGTAATAATTCAGATTATATAATTCATTACATAGTAAGTCAATATAACGTTGCCAACACCGTCATTTTGACCCGAAGAGTTCGGATTTGGCAATCTTTTATCGGGCTTCGGGTTTTCAATAAAATTCTTCAGGTTAACTAAAGGTTTATACTTAGGTACATAAATTGCGAAAATTTTTACTGTTATTAAAAGCTCCAGAGCAGAAGAGAAAAAAAAATCTTATTTTTTTCAGAAAAATGAAGTTTCGTTTAGGTACTTATCTTCTAATATTGATTTTCAACATTTTTTTTATGGAGTGTAAAACAGTTTTGTTCTTTAATTCCCACGATTTACAAAAGCCGAAAATTATGCTATGTGTAAGGGGCCAGCTGGATTTCTTAACGATAATGTTTATTTTCATGCCAAAATGTAGAAGCCAAATTGAATTTTTTTATTTTATGTAAGCAAATGCTAGCAAAGCCGGCCCTGTGCTGGACGTGCATTGTGAATTTTGGTTTTCGCGGGTGCAGCAAGAAACACGCTAGACGCGAGATGCGGGGATTTTCAACTCTTGCAAATTTAACAAAGAAGTAGTCATGGGCACTATCGAATAATTTCTACTATCGAATACTTACTAAATGACTAGTACCAACTATAGAACACATTTATTGGAATATTTTTATTCGTTTTCTCTGTATGCACCATTTGCTTAAGAATATTAAATTGCTGCTCCTAACTATTGAATGTATTTATTCGAATATCATATTCGCTTTAAAATTCAAAATACATTTAAAGGTGTAGAGGTAACAACAAATAATAAGATAATAATTGATAATACTTGTTGCGATATGTGAGACTGTAGATCCACTGTCTAATTTGCTTTCGAGTTCCTATATAATAGGTTAGTGTAAAGGATTTCTAATTCGCTTTAGCGGTGCGCTCCATGTGTTTTAGAATAGACAATGTGGCATGTATGGGTGGCCGATTC
This sequence comes from Agriotes lineatus, assembly GCA_940337035.1. Taxonomy (NCBI): domain Eukaryota; kingdom Metazoa; phylum Arthropoda; class Insecta; order Coleoptera; family Elateridae; genus Agriotes; species Agriotes lineatus. The sequence goes on along the minus strand of OW679203.1, from coordinate 93,822,508 downwards.
ATTTAACATTTTGGGTTTTCGTTTTGGCAATCAAATAACCTGTAGTTTACTGCAAAAGTGCTGTACATCGTAATTCGATAGGTAGCAACCGACAAAAATCGAATGAATAATATTCATTCGTTCCGTTCGGCTTTGTGCTACCGCGCCACCTATCGCCTTACCAGTTCGCTCATTTGCCATTTCGATTGTTTCTCGATAGCGTAAATGACGAATGAATAAAACCATTCATTCGGTTTATCTATCGAATAATTCGAATAATCTCTGACTATCGAACTATTCGATAGTTTTCATTCATTCGTTCCCATCACTACAAAGAAGGCAGCAGTCGCATGTAGCCTCTACTGAGAGCTGCATGGGTTTGTTAGATTGGAAAGTATAGTAAGTGAATTCGATCAGGGAGGTAAGTTAATTTGAAAAGGCTTAAAAGAGCCTGGCAGCCAAAGTTTGCTGCAAACGGTTTTAAGAGCGGGCCGTCAGACACGATTAATAACAGATGGCGCCGTAAGCGAAAAGCAGACCTATCTCTTATTGTCATTATCTTAAATTTAAATTAATATATAAGTTTGGAGGAAGCACTTAGGCCATGAAGAAATACATATAATGGCAATAACAAAGTTTCAATGCGAAATGTATTGTTTTTATACAGTAACTCTCATCGACTAAAATTATAAAAATAAAAAATTACCTACAAACATAATTGTTATTGCCATTAGAATGCCAACCACGTAAATCATTTAAAATTTGAAATCAATCTATACAGTCTTTATTGAGAAAATGAATTTTATGCAAAATATTGACAACACATGACAGATGACTTTCGGCATATAACGTTTCAGCTATTGCCACTATTATATGGATAGCTATACAGGTTACATAAACATGTACACCTACCAGATCTTTTTTAATAACTGGAATATTAACGTTTTGAGTTTTTTATGCTAATACAGTAAAATCTCTCATAAGTTGAAATTCTAAATCTTATGGCAGTTAAATACGTCAAACACTCCCATCCCTTTGACGGCGTGCTCTTAAAGTGCAGCGAGACAGCGTTTGCAAATTCACCAACGCATTTGCCGAGTGTACATGTAAGTACATTCATTGTGCTATATTTAAAGGCTTATTTAAAGCACCGCTATAATACGAGCATGCTTGTCAGCCATATTGAATCACATCACAAAAGCGGCAAATTCAAAAAAATAGTTACTTTTCAGAAAATTAAAATACGTTAATGTCTATGCGTTTAATAGTACTAATTCGAGGCTAAACAACCGGTCATGCTCAAAGATTTTGAAATCTGAAAAACAGAAAACACCGTAAATAATTCCTTCAAAAATGAATCAATGTTTTAGGCTTAACTTATATCCAAAAAAAGTATTCCTTAGTCTTGAAATAGACTGATTTTTTTAGAAAGAATATGAAGGGCAACGCATAAAAGGCAAAAAGACACAGGAAAACGAACACAGTTGGCAACTCAAAACACAAGGTTAGAAACTAGAACAGCGAGCATAGATAATATAACCCACAACGAGTGAACTGTTTGACGTTGTAGGGTTATGTTTTTTTTGCATCATGGCCACCAACATGTAAACGCGAAAGTACTGTGATGCAAGATTTTATGCAACTTATGCGACATGCGTCTGCTTGTATTCTAAAGGGCTCTAGCTTCGAACATATATAAGACTTACGCAAGTATAAGAAGGATAAACTGGTAAACTCGAACTTATTGGTAATGCGCAATCGCGTACAGCTTTAATGGTTTGGGTAATGGGCTACGGGCCGATTTCACCAGTACAGCTGACCGCAAATGACCGATTTTGTTGTTTTTGAATTAATTTGTGCTCTTGTGAATTTGGTTATTGTGCTTTGAACAGTGGTTAACGAAAAGAGTTAGGTGCAAGAATGTATTGCTATATTTGTAAAATACGAAACCCAGAAGTTATTTATCACATGTAAGTAATTTGCGTCGCTTACGTCAAATTTACCGCCGCTTGAGACGTTAAAATTTACCGCGCTCCTGCGCCCAAGCTCTTATTAGCAATTGTATATCTGTCCTTGTCAATCTTCTTTGAACTACCTGCCATGCCGCAAGGGCGTAGCCAGGATTCCAGTTAGAGGGAGGCATCCTTTATCTAATAGACTTGTCTGTCCGTCCGTCCGTCCGTCCGGGACGCTCTTTCAGCAGCCAAACCGTAAGAGATAGAGAAAAAAGTTATGAAAGTTATATGTTTGGAATGGTCATGTCAGGTCAGGAACCGAATATCAGTCACGTGACACTTCCGGTTTTCGAGAAATCACAAAAAGACCGTTTTTCAAATAGAACGCGTATTAAATAAAAATGTTGCAGCAGCCAAACGGAGCTGCGACCCTCTGCGCCTTAAAACGTCGATCGGGTTAGGCAACCACTTTGACACCTTCCAGGTCTGGGTACAGTTTTTATTTAATACGCGTTCTATTTGAAAAACGGTCTTTTTTGTTTTTTTAAATGAGACATTTGTCTCACTGGATTGCTTGTACATTTAATTACATAATCAACTACTATTATTATTATAATTTATTTCATTTTTTACAAATTACAAAAATTATAAGTTGAAATATCATCAGTTTCCGCAAATCTGCTGCAGATCTTAGCTTCTTTTTTTGAAATGTTGCTCCTCCCTGGCTACGCCCATGCCATGCCGTATACTCGTTCCAGTCTTATATGTTCGAAGGGCTCTAGGCTTATTTAAAGGGTCAATTTTGAGAGGCGCCAATTCTACTGTCCTTACGAGACCTGCACGCAATCAGTGGTTGGCAGCATAATGTCCGCCAGGAGCGGGTGATGCAATCGAGGGTATGCAGCAGCCAGTTCCAGTAACATGTTTGCAGAGCGTGATAAGGTTGCATTTGACTGCAAGCTTTTGAAAACACGCAGGAATATGTTTAATCAGCGACTCGACTAAGTACCGGCTTCAGGTAATTTTGACATTCCAGTTTTGTTAGTCATTTTGACATTTGCGTTCTTTTAAAAGATAATTATTTTAAAGTTATTTTTGGTGAAGTTTTACGTTGTTCATGTATGTTTGCAACATGCTTGCAAGTAGCCTCAATCTATATCACACGTAGGTTGTTTGAGAACTTAATTTTATTTTCTATTATTTCTTTTGTATTTTTATGCGTTTTTTTGTGTTTTATGTTTTTATAGGCGTTTCGAAGTCAATAGATGATGTAATTCGGCTTTTTGTGCATTGTTTAAAGTTAAGTTTCAGTCCAACCAACACTATAAGTAGCAACCAGATTTCTTTTTGGCAGATAGGGATCGTGCATAAACGACTAACTGAGATCTTAAGAGAGTTTCATGTTCACTGAGCTAGTTTAGGGATAAAATGGGCAAATAATTATTTAAATAATAAGGCGTACAAGAAGTCTTGTTCAAACTTAAATGTATCCACAAAGATGTAAAAAATGCCGCATTTCATGCTATTAAAAAATATTCCTATTTCCTTATATTACGATGTATATGTATTGCCCTCGAGGTCCACGTCTGCTACCAATAGGGAACATAATAAAAAGAAAGTTTCAAGTTCATAAACATCAAAACAGTTAAATTGAGAAAACTGATTATTGGAAAGACAAAAACAGCCAAGTGAAGATATTACTTTATTATAGATAAATGGTAAATAATATGCATAATATACAAATTTAATCATAACTACGATCTACATGTTTACAATGGTTTTAATTTGCGTACAACTGAAAACCAAAGCAACCTGTCAACAACAGAACTACGGGCAGATTCTAACAATATCTGTATATAAATTATTACTACCTAAGCTACGTAAACACCCGAAACTGAAGTGTAGTGACAAAGCCGATGCTAAACCTACAGAATCGCGACCGCTGCAAGTCCACGGCTCCCAGCTTTGCTCCAGAAAATAAAACGCGTCTCTGAAACTTGGTCTGGCCGCACACAAACCCCACCACGCACATCTCAGTAATTTAAATAATAGATAACTTCATATAGATAATAAAAAAATTGTCTAGTGATTATTATATACAATATATCAATTACATCGTAACGCAAAAGCGAAAGAATTATACAGTTTATGTAATATAAAAATATTTAGCCCCGGTTCAAACCACTGATTTCGGTTATAGTAAAATACGGGTAATGTAAGATACAGTTATTCTTATCTACCTGTTGAGAACAGCAACAGTTACAATGTTTAGATTAATATCACAGCTATCTGCAGTATCGTTCACAAAGTAGCTTTTTTTGGCTCTTAAAATCGAGGTTTGAGTGCTGTCAAATCAAATTTGTATTGTAAAATATGAAAAATTATAATAAATCAACGAAAATTACATTTCTGAACGATACTGAAGACACATCATGCTGCGTTTTCAGTTAAATTCCCTTTATTAAATAACGAATTTACAATAAACGATAAGTTTTATTTAGGCAAGCACGTAATAACTAAAAGTAACGATCCCCAAATTTGACTAAAAATTTCGTTAAAACCAAAGCAACGGACCGTGATATGCTGATTTAGTTGTATTGAGCCTCGAATCAAACAAAGGATCAGACTGAACTCCACGAAACTAACCCGGGAAATTTCATAGCCTAGCAAGCGCAGGAGTCCCCGTTACTGCTACGGTTCGTCGTGTTCGTGAGCTTGATCTGGTCGGGGAATTCGTTATACAGGTCCACTGTCTGGTTTTGTTGGGTGAGCGCGTTCCGCGCGATGCTCTGGAAAGCCTGTTCGACGTTCAGGGCCTCCTTCGCCGACGTCTCGAAGTACGGGATGGCGTTCTTTGACTGGCACCACTGCTGTGCCCGCTTTGAGGAAATTGCACGCGGCTCCAGGTCCACTTTATTGCCTAGCAGGACGAAGGGGAAGTTCTCGGGCTCACGGGGTGACGCCTGGATCAGGAACTCGTCCCTCCAGCTGTCCAGGGATTTGAAGGTGTTGGGGGCGGTCACATCAAATACTAACAAAAGGTTAGCTACTGTTTACAGTATGGGCATCAACTTACCAAGTACACAACAATCGGCGCCTCTGTAGAAGGCAACGCCTAACGACTGAAATCGTTCCTGGCCGGCCGTGTCCCAAATCTGCATGGTTACGATTCGGTCATCTACAATGACCTCCTTGGTGAGGAAGTCGGCCCCGATTGTCGCTTTATATTGGTTGGAGAATTTCTTGTTTACGTACTGGTTCATTAGGGAGGTTTTGCCTACGCCCGAGTCGCCCAGGATTATGACTTTCAGCAGGACCTTTTTGCGAGTCGCCATCTAAGGAAGTTGGAATTACTCAAGTGCAAGAGGTGGAGAATGCAAGGTTCTTTGTCCGAACTACAGATAAAGCCGCGGAATTATCGTGGCGCGATGGATGCCGTAAGCAACAACTAATGACTCACGATCTTTGTTGTTAATCATCTGCAAATGACAATAATTTTCCACACAAAAATATACAAAGCTCGTCAGCTGACAGCACGTCAATTTGTTTTTGTGCACAAAACCACGAGCGACGGCTTCTTAAACGCGCAGAAAGCAACCTCTCGTCCGAACTCGAAACGTGGACATGCTTTTGCAGACGATAACAAGCAGCAACCCTCGAGGACTTACCGTAAGACCAGATAAAAACTGAAAAATTTACTGCGAAGATGACAAAATAGCAAATGGCGTCTGACTCACAATTAACTGTCAGATCACAGCCTTGTAGACGCCCCCGTCATCTAGTGGGAAAAGTGCACATTTTGCGTTTTTGGCACAGCAGATAATTCTTCCAAGAATTAGGTAATATAATGCTATCAACAATACACTTGAAGCGAAATATTTATATTAAACTATAAGCCTTTGTCTTATTAGCAAGACACTTGAAATATTTGACTTGGCAAATATTACAGGTTGTTTTAATAACTGTACAGGGGCGTACTGGCTTATTTAAAATTGGAAAAACTTTAACATTTGCTATAGAAAAAAAAAATTCTATAGCAAATGTTAAAGTGTGCGTTAATCGACTCAAAACAAAAGGTCAAGTGTTACTTTAACAGCAAGGGTAATAAAGTAGCACTTTAACATCAAGGGTAGATAATAGTAGATTATATTATAAGTGAGAGAAATGCATCATTATTTGCGAGTGAGAATTTTGAATCGCGAGTGCCCCAGCACGAGCGATACAATTTCTCACGAGCTTATAATGGCATTTCGCTCACGTGTGATATACGACGTTTTATCTTACAGTAGCAATTCTTGTGCCTAAATAGTTTGCGCAGTCAGAATATGTCGCGAAATATATTTATAATTAGTCGCCTATGATTTGTGATATACGTTTGACAGTACTGAAGTGTATGGTCAGTCTATGTCAAATTCGAGGTTCGTAGGTTAGGTTTTGTTTGTTATTTGACACAGACTGACGCAAAACTTAACCTGAAAATTACGAATTTGACATAGCTTGACAGTGCTACCAACAATGCAGTAGTATAAATAATTAAAACTCACTTGTGAATAAAACTTCATCTTAGTCACTGAAAACCACGGCCTCCTGGATTAGTGCGAAACTGACGTCTCTACGCGGCCCGCCACATTTGCATAATTTTTGTGATTCTGAGGCCAACATAGATATATTAAACAAGATACAGCCATGCGCGGTAAACGTATGTTCGTGCTTAGAAAACATATCAAAGAATTCGGTACATCTCTCCATTTCATTCTGCCACGCATTTAATGTATTTGTTATTTCTTTTTACTAGTTAGCCGTAAGGTGCACGAATTTCGAGTGCTTTGTTTTGAAGTGTCATTCAAATTTCAAATTACGCCAAACTCGTAATTTACGTAGTTTTATAGAAATAATAAAGAGCTCAATTAATATTTATAATCAAAATGAGGACTTGTATTCTGTATTCTATTTCTTATAGTCCTTTTTATGAAGACTTATCGTTCCATCGGTGCGTAAACTCTTTTAAAATACCTAAATAATACCTACTTACTACTTGTACTTATTATTCTTTGGCACCTCAACCCTGACAGGTTATGGAGGCTGTGGATTAGTTTCTAGAATGCTTTCTGTCTTGTTTCAAAACTGCGGGTGTGTCCTGGCCTTTCCTATTATTTTTCCAGGCTCTTCAACCTCAGGTTTTCCTTAAGTTGTACCGTGGTTTTTAGGTCTTACAATATGCTGTCCTCTCATTGTAACTAATATAAAACATAATGCACAATCAAATAAACACGACTATTTATTTAATACCCACTGCTTTGGGCTAAAATGCAGAATCCGAGGCGAATTACAATCCTTTTACATCGTTACCGGAAAGTTTACCGAATCTCAATTTATCGAACGCAATTGACCGAACTCAATTGATCGAAAATCAATTTATCGAAAACGCAATTTACCGAAACGCAATTTATCGAATCACAATTTATCGAATGGCAATTTATCGAATCCGAAATATGAAATGTTAAAATAAATACTACTGTAAAGCCTGTTAGCGTTACTCAGAAGAACACCACGTGGAGGTCGGCTTACTAATCTTCCTTTTTAATATATTTGCTTGTTTTTACATTCTCCAGATTTTTTAGTTTTAATTTGGAGTGGTAAGATGATTCGAGTACTGGTTCAGATTCAGATACCATTACAGACCTAAAATTGCATTTTTTCTCCGAACTGTATTATTCTGAAAATACTTAAATTGCAAGAATTCTTTCTTTTGTAAAATTCTTACGGTAATTATCGTTAATCGCAGTATAATTACTTACTAGGGGTAAGATCTAAGAATCTATTAGTGAAAGCGCATGCTTGCAAGAATTCTTTCTTTTGTAAAATTCTTACGGTAATTATCGTTAATCGCTGTATAATTACTTACTAGGAGTATAAATTTCTTGTCCCTTATGGAAGAATATTCATTTGCTATTTTTACATTCTGTGAAGTGCAACTCAAATTTGACACAATGCCTTTAGAATTTATAAATAGTGAAAAGGGCAAGAAAAAATTACATGTGGACGGACATTTATATTACCAAGATAAGAAAGCTGAGACGACAATTTATTGGAGATGTGAAAACTACAGAAAGAGAAAATGTGGGGCTCGTGTTATTACAATTGAAGATGAAGTGAGTAAAAAAAGTGGCAATCATAACCATACTGCAGACGCAGCGCATGTAGAAGTAAGTCAAGTTATGGATAACATCCGTAGCAGTGCTAAACTTACTCAGGACGCACCTCACTACATTGTGTCCAATGCTTCAGCAACAGTTAGTCAAGCAGCTGCAACCCAACTTTCAAGGGTAGACAATATAAAAAGGACAATACGAAATATCCGTCAAAAGCAGAATGGTGCTCCAGCGTTACCAACTGATCGCAGTACTATCGTTTTTCCCCAAGAATTTACGATCACCAAACGTGGGGAACCGTTTTTATTGTTTGATTCTGGTGCTGCGCAAGATCGAATTGTAATATTTAGTACGAGGAACAACCTACAACTTTTGGCCGAGTCCCCGCATTGGTATGCCGACGGTACATTTAAAACAGTCCCACATCTTTTTCATCAGTTATATACTATTCATGGATTAAAGCAAAATAACGCCATACCTTTGTTATATGCGTTGCTACCTGACAAAACAGAAGGTACATATGCTCGATTATTAAGAGAAATAAAAGAATTGCAACCCCTTGTTGCACCATCAACTATAATGACAGATTTTGAACGTGCCATGGTTAATGCAATAACCAGTGAATTCCCTCACTCAACGCAGCGTGGTTGCTTTTTTCATTTTTGCCAATGTATCTATCGCCAAATCCAGTTACACGGTTTAAAAGCAAGATATGAAACAGATGCAGATTTCGCGCTAACAGCGAGACTACTTTCTGCAATAGCATTTGTTCCTACCCAATATGTGATCGAAGCTTTTGAAACGTTATGTGACGATGATACTCTGCCACCAGAATTGCAACCTGTTGTGGATTACTTTGAGGATACGTGGATAGGACGTCCACATAGACGCCATCGTCGTGAACCACGATTTCCACACATTTTATGGAATTGTTTTGATGCAGTAGTTCAAGGATTGCCAAAAACCAACAATGCTGTAGAAGGTTGGCATCGAAGTTTTGAGCAACAAATTTCTGCAGAACATCCAAATATCTGGAAATTTATTCAAGCAATCCAAAGGGAACAGGGACTTCACGAAATGCAAATAGAACAGTATGTAGCCGGACAACAAGCGACTACTAGTCGTAAAAAGTATAAAGACTGTGCTGAAAGAATAAAACGGCTGGCTGAAAATTTTGATCGAAATAATATATCCAATTATCTGCGTGGTATTGCACATAATACCAGTTATTAAAATATTATAAATAAGTGTAAATATAACAATAATGTAATCATTTGTTAATTAAAATATTATAAATAACAAACATTAGAATAAAAAACACAAAAAAACTTAAAAAATTTAGAAAAATAAAAAAATATTAGTACTTGCTAAAATATAATAGCTAATCCTAAATATAACTGTAAATCATTCGATAATGAAAATACTATAAACAACAAACAAAAAAATTAAAAATTAAAATACAAAAAAACTTAAAAATTTAGATAAATACAAAAAAATTTAAAAATAAAGCAAAATATAAAAAAGGGAGACTAGTAAGCCGACCTCCACGTGGTGTCTCCTGGGTAACGCTAACAGGCTTTACAGTAGTATATAAATATATATAATAGTAAAATTACTATTTCAGATTTATGATTCGATAAATTGCCATTCGATTAATTGTGATTCGATAAATTGCGTTTCGGTAAATTGCGTTTTCGATAAATTGATTTTCGATCAATTGAGTTCGGTCAATTGCGTTCGATAAATTGAGATTCGGTAAACTTTCCTAGACCCCTTTTACATATTTTCCTTATAATTTTGAACATTTAACTGGTTAACAGATTCACCAGTCAAACTGCTATTTTCATGGTTTTGATTGCTATATTGAGACAACAAAGACTATTTCTGGCACCATGTAACACAAGTTAAATGTATTTTGTCCGAATTTCTCTCAATATCGCATCAAAGTACCATTGCTTGCATAGAAAAGTGGGACAGTAAAAATTGCATTTTGAAAAATTTGTTGGTGGCACTGTAAGTCTATGTCAAATTCGATGTTAGCAGGTTAGGGTTTGCGTCAGTTTTGACACAAACTGACGCAAAACCTAACCTGGTAACCTCGAATTTGACATAGACTTACAGTGCCACCAACACATTTTTCTATGCAAGCAATGGTACCTCTCTAAAGGATAGCGCTATACGTAATTCAAGCACTGAGAGTGACACCAATAGAAGGTAGGTCATTTTGAACTATGTCGCCGCATGGCTGTATCTTGTTTAATATATCTATGGAGGCCTACAGTGTCTTTATATAGACAGTGGCGACAATGGGGTGTCCTATTTTTGATTGGCTCCCTAGATCACGTGGTTTTAGCCGCCATGTTTATGCTAAATCACCTGTGATTCGTGTTATACTTTTGGTAGTACTGAAGTGTATTGTCAGTCTATGTCAAATTCGAGGTTAGCAGGTTCGGTTTTGCGTCAGTTTTGACACAAACTGACGCAAATCTTAACCTGCAAATCTCAAATGTTTTCAGTACTGCCAAACGTAAAACACGTATCACAGTCGACTCTGATCACGGATTTAAATAAACACCCGTTAGAAATTTGCATAAATATGGCGGCGGGGGTGTGGCTTAGTTGTATTGTCGCCACTGTCTATATAAAGGCACTGTATGGAGGCCAACGTACTTTGGCGCTATCTGTTGGGATTTTGATAAATTATCTGTAACGTAGGCACGACTTTCTAGATTAGTATTTATCCAGGAGGCCGTGGACGTATGCAACCAAAGGCACAAGCGCAACGTATTGTAGCGCCTCTACAAACTATAAAAAAGGCCTTGAACTAAAAATGCGGCGGGCCGCGTAGAGACCACAGTATATTTATACTGTGTAGAGACGTCAGTCTCGCACTAATCCAGGAGGCCGTGCTGAAAACAGTTGTATAATGTATGGTAATAGGCGCTACTGTAAGATAATAGTTATTTTTCGTTGACCGCTTGTTAATTTCAATATTAATGAATTATTTTTCCTAATAAAGGATGGACTAACAGACGTCATTAATACACTGTTTTTGATTAATACACTCTTTTTCATTAATTAACTGTTTTTAAAAAAAGGATTATTACTTTTTTAAAAACAGTCAGTTAATGAAAAAGAGTGTATTAATCAAAAACAGTGTGTTAATGACGTCTACTAATCCATCCTTTATTAGGAAAAATAATTCATTGATATTGAAATTAACAAGCGGTCAACGAAAATAGTTATTTGATCAACAAGTGTGTTAATGAAGGCGATTAATAATCGAAACTCTTTAAAGCACGAACGAGCGATAGCGAGTGAGTGCCTTTAATAGTTGAGATTATTAATCGCCCATTAACAAACGAGTTGATTGCAAAATTGTTTCGTTGACTGCAAAATCTTTTTTTGTGGCGAAAAATTTGATAAATACAACTAATCTCCATGCAAAATATCATCAAAACGTCAAAATCACAAAAACAGTTAATTAATGAAAAAGGGTGTATTAATCAAAAACAGTGTAGTAATAGATCTATTTATCCATCCTTTTTTAAAAAACAATTAATGAAAAAGAGTGTATTAATCAAAAAAAGTGTATTAATGACGTCTATTAATCCATCTTTTTTTAGGAAAAATAATTCATTAATATTGAAATTAACAAGCGGCCAACGAAAAAATAATTTAATTTTCTAACTTTTATTTACATTAGATATTACAACTTCGTATTATCCTAGCAACCCAATCTAGCTACTGAGATTTTAAAATGTGATTGACTTTCCTTATTTTCTTTTGAAATTGTTAGTTCTTGCTATAGAAAAAAATTGTATTATACACGACGAAAAAAGTTATTGCTATCCACTCGACTTCGTCTCGACGTTAAACGATTCACACGTGGATAAAATTTAACTTTTTCCACGACCGGGAGTAGAAGTCGGTTTCTATAGCATCAAAATTGTGACAGAAGTAAAACATTTACTCCCTAGAGACTAAATAAGACAAAAATTTCCCTAGGGAGTTTTCATTATGACTCACAGAACAATTATGTGAAATTCGAGGTTAGCAGGTTAGGTTTTGCGTCAGTTTGTGTCAAAACTGACGCAAAACCTAACCTGATAACCTCGAATTCGACATAATTGTGAGCTCTTGTCATAATGACTTACAGTGCCACCAACTTTAAAATTTACCATAGGCTGCTAATTTTAAAATAATTGTAACTAAAATGTCAATAAATGACGTTTAAAAAAACGGGTTTTCGTTTTAAATCTTCCTGCAATGTGAAAAAATAGTAGGTATATGCAACTCGGAGAGAATGCTATTTTGCTTCAGTGCAATTTTTGACTCTCGGGCTTCGCCCTCGAGTCAGAAATTGTACCTTAGCAAAATAACACATTTCTCTCCCTCATTGCATAATCTACTATTATCGTCTTGTATAATAAATTACTATTTTTCTATAGCAAATTTTAAAACGTGCTTTAATCGACTCAAAACAAAAGATCAAGTTTTACTTTAACAGCAAGGGTAGATAAAGTAGCACTTTAACATCAAGGGTAGATAAGCTAATTTAATTTTCTAACTTTTAATTAAATTAAATATTACAGCTGCTTATTATCTTAGCAACCCAATCTAGCTACTGAGATTTTCAATTGTGATTCACTTTCCTGATTTTCTTTTGAAATTTTTAAAGTTCTCGCTATAGAAAAAATATGTATTATACACGACGAAAAAAGTTATTGCTATCCACTCTTGTATCATTAACGTCTCGACGTTAAACGATTCACTCGTGGATAAAATTTAACTGTATCGTCTTGTATAATATATGGTGGGCTAGCTGTGCATAAGTTTATAGCTATTGTAAAAGCGTTGCGTATATTAGCAATACGGTCAAACGGGGTATAACGGATCACATTTTCAAGTTTGTCGTAACCATCATACACTTCTTTATACATAAAAAATGGAAACAAATATGAAATATATTAGTGATGGGCTTATTCGAATGAAAAATAACCGGTTATGCGGTTATTGAAATAACCTATGTAACTCGGTTTTCGTTCCAAGTATTTGAATGAAAAATCACCTCATGCTGATACGTACTACTCTTTGAATATAAAACCTCTATTCAAAGGTACTACGTGCCGTATCTCAGCGACCTACGCAGTGCTCAAAATTCTGTAAATATAAATACGTCATAACTCATAAACAAAGCAGGTTGTATTGAAAACACCATTTGGTTATCGCGTAACTACCTCCTATCATAAAAAATATCAAATTCCGGGGACCTGAAACCTGAACGTCTAAAAACTGCAAACGCATCAAGCTATAAAACAATTTTTTATTTGCTACATCTCCAAAGGGCCTTTAACCTGCCCGATCGATAAAGATAAACGTTTTACCACGATTAGCAAGCAATCCCGCATATTTCTTTCTTTCTAGACTTCTTAATAAATACCTCTTAATTTCCAATACATAACACATAATGTACGGTCGGCGCCTTAGAAATCGGGCACTACACTCTATTATGATATATTTTGCATGTATTTTTTAAGTGTAGAAACTGGGTTTTTGCAGTTAGTATGGTTTTAATTGTTACGTCAGATTGTTTATTGTTTGTCAATTATGAAATGCCATCTCACATTAATGAAGTAACCGGAGCAAGAATACTCCAAAGACTAGAAGAACATATTACATGTCCCGATTTCTAAGGCGCCGACCGTACATATTATGTTTTGGTTCCTCTGCTATCTGCAAGTTACGATGTCGATGCAGATGACGGTGAACCGATGTCGATGTAGATGACGGTGAACCGCCAACCGGCAAACCGGTTGACTTAATCTAGAGCCAAAATTTATTCGAATGATTATTCAAATAATCATTCGGTTATTAATATCATTCGAATGCAAATAATTCGGTTATGAAAATTGTCCGGTTATGCCCATCACTAAAATATATTGCAATAGCTCACCAGGTAAACTATGCCTTAATTTATGTAATATCTTAAGTATCAAATGATAACTGCTTTTAAATCGAGAGCTCTTATTTTCAGGGTAGGTTCATCAAAATATAGTTTGCTATCAATGATACTTAACGTCAAACCCGACTTTCAAAATTAATGAAACCAGGTAAACTGACAACTGTATCTCACATTGACTGGGCGGGTTCAGCCGGAGCAGCGCTGTCTCAGCGGTCGCTTTTTGCTGAGTTGCAGCAGCTACGAACGGCTGAACGACCTTGGTTAGCGAGCGCTATGTTTACAAACAGAAACGTCAGTTATGTTGTGATTGCGTAGTGACGTATTTTTGCCAGGACGACAAAAGCTGCAAAATTTCCATTTAAATATGGAAGAAAATAATTAGAATGAGGATGGACCTCAGACCTCATGAAGAATTTTGAGTTTGCGCATTTAGCTCTTGTCAAAATTAGACTGAATTTTTTTAATTACTACTTTTCTATCACATTTCAGTGGCTATTTGTTTCAATAATTTCAAGGCACTACTGATTTTGAGAAAATGGTTACCTATTTTAATTTCTTAATTTTTTCGGTTTCCCAAAATGTGCCTCTACAATTTCTCCGTTAATGCAGAAATGCAGCACGGCCATTTCAGGCTACAATTTTTAAAATTTAAAACTGCGCTTTGCGGTTATCTCCCACCACTCTCGCTGAGCAATGTAGCGGAAATGAAGCGAAAATAAATTTTGCTGGAAACAATGGCAACCGCTGCCCCAGCGCTGTCTCTCAGCAAGGCGTTCTGCGCAATCGCCAACGCAGCGCTGCCTCAGCGCTGACCCGGCTGAACGCGCCCATTTACTATTATTCAAATCACCTATGTAAGTACTAACTAAACTTTATGTTATCACTTTCAAAATTAACAGTTATTCAAAATGCTTTTTCAACTTATCTTAACAAACCTTAATAACTGCTCATGCTTTCACTGCAAACACCAATCACTACTGGATCCTGTCATCGATAGACTGCAGCACTCAATTTCCAATTCACCAACAGCAACCCCTTTTATGATCTGTGACCCCTTTCAACTACTCGTGACCTGTCAAACCAACTACTCAGATCCCTAATTCCAGTCCTAGCTCCTCCTAGATGTCACCGTCACACGATCTACCTCCTGATAACCTCCCTTGGTTCCAAAATCGTGTGTTGGTTACTCCTGGATGTCACTGTTCCAGCCGGATGCCAGCTCCTTATGGATGTCACCGTCACACGATCCAAGTCCTGGTAAGTTTCTATCCTTGATAAATTCCAATTGTAACTTTGTTTCCCTTTTTTCAGATAATCTGATGTCTCAAACAACGTCCACAGAACACCCAAATCAAATAATAAATTGTAAAATACCTCTTCCAATATCTTGTACGTATGAATAAATCCAAATCCCCTCAACTAGTATAATGTCCTGTATTCTATATCCAATTAACTGTATCTGTAGCTTGTCGTCTAACACCTGATGTCACAATATCTTTTCCATTTTAAATATTTCACTTTATTTTACCTCGTAGATTTGTTTTCAGCCTTTATTTAATTTGTTATCACCAAAATTAGACAAATTAAGGCAGAGATTCTATTTTTTATTATACCAAAATTATTATAGCCAAATTACATACATGCATTCTTGAGTGGTTTTACATGACTGTTTTTAAACAAACTTTTTATATCTATTAGAGACCATTCTTAATGCACACTTACTATTTTTTCTAAATAATGCTATATACAGAATTTTCTTAACAAATACATTTGTCAATGTTACCTTGGTCTATTTTCATAAATATTAAATCAACCATTAAGTTTAATACATTCCAATAAATATAACAACATTAAATGATTCACAATGAAAAGAACCCTTGTATCTTTTACTTTCATTATTTATGTTAAAAACTTTATACCCATCAAGATTCAATTATTGTAAATTGTAACTGTCCAACTTGATTAGCTCATTTTAAATATTTCTTTCATATGCTTTAATTTCCTGCATCATGTATCATAACAATATATTATGGCTTGCAATTCAGCTATACGATAGGTTAATTTCGAAAATTTCAGCCCCCAACTTTCGTATATTTACTTTGTTAAAGGTCGATCCGCTTCACCCCGTGAATGGGGCGAAGAAGATCACTCGTTTATTTTTCCTTGAAATCCGCTTTAGGCTAGTAATGCGGGTGAAACGGATCAATAAAAAAACATATTCCTAGGTTGTAGGTTCAATATTGTATTAAATTTACCCAAAAGAAGGGCCAAAATATTAGGGTCCCTTTATTTAAAATAAATCAATAGCAAACGTAAACATAAACATTTATTCAATTTTGACAGTTTACAGTAGGGTTGCCAGATTTTTTTTACATTAAGGGACAAATGAACAAAATAGAAAAAGCGGGATTTTGTATTTGTGCCCGGGACAAATGAAGTAAAACAAATATTTTACCAAAGTTTTATTTAAACTCAAAACTACAAATTATTTTGAATATTTTTTCGCAGATTGCGAAAATGTTATGATTTCTTTTTTGCCTTTAACATATTTATAAAAC
Source organism: Agriotes lineatus (assembly GCA_940337035.1). Lineage (NCBI taxonomy): Eukaryota > Metazoa > Arthropoda > Insecta > Coleoptera > Elateridae > Agriotes > Agriotes lineatus. The sequence goes on along the minus strand of OW679203.1, from coordinate 93,805,899 downwards.
TCTATACAATTAAAATCGTAATTAAACATTATTAGTAGCTCGGCTTTAATTAGATCTCGTGTGCATTTATTCCTAACATCCGTCCATTTTAGTACCATATGCGAAAATACCCTTTCTGTGGGCATGTACTTCGTATTATACGATACAAACTAACTCAAACTAAATACTAAATACCTTTGAACAGCAGTATCAGTAATATTGCAATATAATTAGCATTGTGCGGTCCGGCGTAAACGAAACGAAACATATTAATGGATAACTGCACATGCAAAACAAAGAAGGGAAATAGTTGATTGTCGTCTTGCGCATTTCACTGGAGAGAATAGCCAGCGGCGGCGAACAGGTGGCGCGGTGTTGTGTAATGTAGTAAGAATTGGGAAAAGTGCTTCAAAATTTTGATTTTTGATCACGTAGTGTTAAAATACGAGACAGAGGCTGTCCCGGGGGGACAATTATTTATTAGCTAAAAATATGGGACGTCCCGAGAAATACGGGACGTCTGGCAACCCTAGTTTACAGTGACATTATTAACTCCATAACAACCTTCATAAACAGTCTATGTTTCACAAGTGAAATAAAAGTGTTTTATCTAGTCCAATGGGATAAGTAACTCATTACGTCACTCATTTGACACTATTTCCGTTAGGTAATGAAGCCATTACACCACTTAGTTATGTAATGAAGCCATTACGTAAACATAAACTTTTATTCAATTTTGACAGTTTACAGTGACATTATTAACTCCATAACAACCTTCATAAACAGTCTATGATTCACAAGTGAAATAAAAGTGTTTTATCTACTCCGGTGGGATAAGTAACTCATTACGTCACTCATTTGACCCTATTTCCGTTAGGTAATGAAGCCATTACACCACTCAGTTATGTAATGAAGCCATTACATATCTGATTGGTGTAATGAGCTTTATTACCTAACTGAAATAGTGTCAAATGCATGATTAATAAACTTGTGAGCTTACACACACGTATATTAATGATGCTTTTATCCCAATTATATAGTAGATAACTATTGTATACCAAGGCACTGACGTTTAACTTTTTATCACGAATGTGGATTTAGTTGCCGAGGCCCGTAGGGTCAATGCAATAAACCACTTAAGGGATAAAAAGCAACTTCAGTGCCGAGAGGCACATTATGCTTTTTTTAATCGAGAAATCTTGAAGTTACAACATGTTAACGAACTTTTGTAGGTTATGTTGACGACCGTTGACGTTTACCTGTCGCCCCGTCACCTACAAAAAGTCGTAAAACAATGGATTATTTCACTGCCGAATTCTCGTACTTTAATGACGATTTCGGAGTTCTTCACTGCAATTTCAAATAAATATTTTTTGTTGGTCATCTTTTCCAAACCAGCAACGTCAAACCAGAGAAAATATAGTTTGTCAGTCGAATTAACTTTCTCGCAACTCTTCTCAAAATCTGGTTTTTTTTATGACGAATACGTCCGGAATATCTGAGTACACAAAAAAGAATTGCTTTGCGGTGGGTTTCTTTCGCAAACCGCTCACTGTGCCCTCCGTCCTCTCTTTCCACTTGCTGTCCAGGCTTTTCTTGTGCTCGCACAGTTCTTGTTCTAAGGTGTTTTAGTTTGTTCAAAACAGCGACTGGTTAAAATGGTGAGATACAACAAGCTTTAAATCCAGCTATTGCATTGGCTGAAGATTTGGCATCAACTGTAGATATTTATAATTTCATTCAACAAAATCGCAAAAACTGTCTTAGGAAGAACTCCTCGATTTTTCAGCTTCCATATCTCTAACACTTTACGCGATGCGGCTTTGAATGGTCGAAAGTAGGTGACATCTGTTGTACGACAGTGACGATTAAATGGCTGTTTAAATTATCACCATTCATGGCTTTCGGCCTTTCTAAAGTTCGTAAGTAGGACAAAGCAATAGTTAGGAACCAGTCTTTAAAAATTTTACTGCGTACCATTAATTTTTACTATGATTGTATCTAGATCTTTGATAACCGACCTCCGTCCATGCTGGATACAAATGCTTTGCTTCGTACAACACATAGTATGCAGGGAAATTTCCATTACTTATGTGAGGCCAATTTTCGGAATTTAGCGCTTTCTTGCCTTTTCTCGCATAATGTAAACCCAAATTAAAAGTTTAGTTGCGTTTCCAAACTTAATTCCGGTTATCGCATACAGCAGCGTTTTCGGCCCATTTTATTTTATATCGCGACAGCGTTTCAAACCTAAATTTAGTTTTGGTTTTCGCAGGTGTGACGTAAGGTGCCTTATCGGATTTTTATTGTTTCCGTGGCGTCAATAAGCCGCCGTAAAAGGCTCGGTGGTTCCCCGAAGTTTGACGCATATTTGTTGACTCAGAGTTTCATCATGCTGGAACATTTTACGTGCGGCCCATGAGTGGAAGAGAGCAAGCAGCTAAGCCACGCCTGCGTGGTTTCATTCGGTTAGAGAATTTCCTCACGTGACAATTATTCTGATCCCGGCTCTCGTCCTAAGAGCGTCGAGAACTTGGCCTCTGGATTCCGCAAACCAAGTATTTGTTCCTAGTTATTTATGGTGCATTTTAAACCCTCTTGTGCGACGTTGTTCGGAAGATACGCGTGCGTAATTTAAGCTACCGTCGTTGCGCACATAACTTGAGATTGGTTGTGTCACTTTTAATGAACATTTAATAAATATCGCCGTAGAAAATTCTTGTTGTTGCCAAATTCACGATTAATGAGACCATTATTGCAAATTGATGTCGTTTTTGTTAAACTCATGATTTTTGATGTCATTATTGGCGATGAACTTTGTTTTCGCCAAGTAATTTTAAATGTTTACTAACACTTTCATTTTGTCTTCATATTTGTAGAATTATTTCATGTTATTAACTTAATAGATTGCATTTAATTCAGTATTTTGTGCATTATCATTCAATTTCTCTACTGTTGCATGCGTATTTGTGTTGTGTTTTCTTTGTAAGGAATACAGGGGAGGTTTGAAATAAATGAACTAAAGGTAAGTCTGCTGGTGCTGCCTCTGGTTGAAATCGAGCACTGCAAACACCCTTTAAGCCCCGTTAATTTGTTGCCACTTTTGGAGTGAACGGGTGTACCAACAAAAGTGGTGGCGTTCAATATTTAATATCTTTTAGCTCGTTTAAAGGTTTGCACTCCTAATTCTAAGGTAGTAAAGAACCAGCTGTTCTTCCTGAGCGTTTAAAGCCGGAGCAATCTCCTGTTACTGTCCATCGTAATGGGGTTGGGGCTACGTATCCGGTTAAAGTTCCCAATTATGTCGTTAGAGTTATTTACGTGGTATCTGATTGATGTTTTTATATCGTCAAGTCGCTTTGTTGATCAAATTTTGAGGGTGACCATTATTAATGACACAGACTTTAATTGCATTATGAATCTATATATATATATATATATAGAAATGAATGTTGATTTTGTTTGTCCCGTATGCGTTCCTATACCATTCATCCGATTGCAATGAAACTTTGGTGAGTTGTTGTGCGTACGCCCGCGAGGGTTTCTGAATTAGAACAACTATTGTTTCCGGGGTATGAATGCAGAATTAAATTGAATCAAATACAAATAGCGACATTTTATTTCGTGTGTGACATAACAAGTGGTGTTGACTGTGAAATTCCAATTTCCGGTCGCCATTAAATAATAGATATCACACACATTTTTGTTGATTTTTCCAAGTGAATTTGTAATAGTCGTCATAAAGTATTACTTTCGCTGTAAAATAAATCATGCCACCCAAACGACAAGTAATTAATCGATCGACACCTCAAGCACGAAAAAAACAGGCTCCAAAAAGAGTCGAGCAACGGGAAGCAAGACTGGAAATCGCTCGAGTACGCACTGCTTGATTCAGATAAACACTGCACGCTGATTTAAATCTTGGTGCATTCCATTACGATGCTAATTATAATTACAGTCTTCATTCATCCGATTGCGATGAAATTTTTTCTCAACAACCATTTTCTCACAAAATTGTATGTTGGGGAGCCTCTCAGTTTTCCGTTATGTTTGGAAAATTCCTGATTGCTAGCTCGCCTTGGACTTTAATGGACTGTATGGATTTATTTCTTCACTGAATTATACACTCGTTGAAAGCAAAGTAGTTAATTTATTAGCAATAAATTAGTACACAAACATTTGAAACATTTAAACAAAGAATTAGTTTTCGCGGAGCGGATTCCTTCGCATGCAGTCTTGTCGACAGATGGAAGTTAAGTGAAGCAGCGAGGCGAAGGCCCGCTCGAGTTCTGGAAATGCGCATAGTAAATACGCCACTGCAAGCGAGGCGGCACAATTTTATGAAACACTTAACATACCGCCCGCCTTGGAAAGGGTAACCTTTCAAATAACAACAGTACAAAATTGACATGTAACATCTAGAGTAAGACATGTAAATAGATCAAACATATATAAGCATGATAATACATAGATCTTAAGGTAATACAAGGAAACCCGAACAATGGATAGCCAAAAGGCTTTACGAAACACTGCGCAAGACGCTAACGTACTAGTTCACAACACTAGGTAGCGGACACAATTTGGCGAAGGATCGCTTTACGATCCCTGACACAGTTTTCACTGACGCCACACGCGTAACGCCGTCAAGGCCAGGGTGCAGCTCGGTGACCCGGCCTAACCTCCACTTCAGAGGGGGAAGATTGTCATCCTTGATGAGGACCATGGAACCAGGCTGAAGGTCCGAAGTGTGGGTGCGCCATTTGGTGCGCTGTTGGAGTTCCGAGATGTACTCTTTACTCCATCTTTTCCATACATTCTGGTGGAGCTGTTGTATTCTTTGGTATCTAGACAGCCGAGACTCGGCTATCTCAGTAACGTTGGGGTCAGGCAGTGACACCAAAGGACGACCGATCAGAAAATGAGCAGGAGTCAAAGGCTGAAGGTCGTTTGGATCAGCGGACAAAGGAGACAGGGGTCGGGAGTTTAAGGTTGCTTCCACCTGTGCTAGCAAAGTGCAAAATTCATCGTAATTTAGACTAGCGTTACCTATAACGCGCCGTATGTGATGTTTGGAGGACTTAATTCCGGCCTCCCACAATCCGCCAAAGTGGGGACTGTGCGCGGGTATAAAATGCCAAGCTACTCCGTCGTTCGCGACTGACTCGGAAATAGAAAGGCTTTGTTCCGCAAGAAAATTGCCTAATTCGATTAATTCGGAATTAGCGCCGACAAAGTTAGTGCCATTGTCTGAATAGACATGAAGCGGTTTGCCTCGACGAGCTACAAACCGGCGAAAAGCCATTAAGAAGGCTTCAGTAGAAAGGTCAGCGACCAATTCAAGGTGCACTGCTTTTGTGACAAAACAAACGAATAGACAAAGGTAGGACTTCACTAGTTTAGAAACACGTCCTTTGCGATCCTTTATCATGAACGGTCCACCATAATCGATACCAGTCGTATGAAATGGGGGCGATGATTGAATACGAGAGGCTGGCAGATCTCCCATTATGGGTTCGGTTAACTTAGGAGAAAATCTAAAACACCGCAAGCATTGATGCACCACTTGCTTGACTATATTTCTGCCAGAGGTAATCCAATATCGTTCTCTGAGATTAGCTAACAGCATTTGAGGTCCGGCATGGAGAAGCCGAAGGTGCTCATGTGAGACTAGGAATTTGGCGAATGGATGTTTGCCAGAAATCACTAGAGGAAACTTCTTGTCAAAAGGTAATTGAGAGTTGTGGAGTCTACCACCAACTCTTAGCAGTCCCTTGGAATCCAGAAAAGGATTCAAGGATATCAAAGCAGAAGATTGTTTCACAGGCTTGTTCTGTGACAACAGCTTAAATTCGTCAGGAAATGACTCACGTTGTGAAAACCTTGCAAGCCTTACGAGGGATGCTTGCAGTTCATCTGTAGAAAGGGGCCCAGAAAGGCGATCAGCTTTGGGGGTCCGAGCATTGTTATAAAAACGAAAGCAATAAGCTGTAACTCGTTGTAAGCGAGCCAAACTTGAATACTGATTGAACGGAAACGGTTCAACAGAGGTTACAGAAAGACTCTGAACTTCTTTTTTGAATTCTGGAAGCTCAGCAAGAACATGTTTGGAAGTAGGCCAAGATGCCTCACCTTCGCTTAGCCAGGCGGGACCATGCCACCAAAGGCTTTCCTCTTTTAAGACTCCGTGGTGGGGTAGATAATAGGATATCTCGTTTAAATTAGGGTTTGAAACGGACATATGACCTAATTTAGAATATTCATTCATGAAATTCGAATAGCGATTGGACAAGTCAGGGTTCGCATGTAACCGCTTCTCTAATGATAAGAATCTTTTCTGAGCGATTTGCAATGAATCACCCAATACCTCTACAGGTTTCTTGAGAGGGATAGAGACAACGAATCGACCATTCGCTTCTCGTTGAGTATTTTGCACGAAATGTGCCTCACAGGCGTTCTCTTCATTTGTGCGGACCTTTTCCTCTGGGTAATGTTCGAGTTGCCAAAACCTAGCAATGGTGTCAGAAGCATCCTCGATCGTGCCAAGATTGCACTGTACAGGGTACGCAGAAGGGGGGCCTGTAGGGCCAGAAACAATCCAACCAAAACGAGTTTTTTGGAGGATGGGAAGATTTGGGCCTAGACCAATTTGTCCAATACAAAGGAGCTGCCAGAAAATGGGCGAACCAATCAGAATGTCGATCGTGCCCGGTTGGTCGTAAGACAGATCTGATAACTTGATGTTATCAGGAACCTTGAAACTGTTTCGCTGGACGCGAAAACTTGGGGTTGTACCTGTAATCTCATCGAGAACAAGACAGGATAGACCAATACTGTATGAGGTGTGAGGGGCTTGCAGCTTTATATCACACCTAGCTTTGATTTGAGAAGTAGCCTTACTTAAGCCAGAAACAGTAACGTTGACTTCGCGAGTTGGAAGCTTCAACCTTTTACACAAATCTGAACGTATGAAGTTCGATTGGGAACCGGAATCCAGCAGGATTCGCACAACATGAGGCGTACCATCATCAGCGATGAGTTTAGCGGTAGCCGTAGGTAAGAGTACCTGCAAAGCATTCGAACAAAATGCCGAAATCGATTGGTTTAGTTCAACAGGGGTTTCTGCCGACATCGCAGATCCTGGTTGACTAGAAGAAGCATTTTGAGGTTTGTCCTCATGAAGAAGTGTGTTGTGCCTTGATTTGCACTTTCTACACGTATATTTGGAGCTACAGCGGCTCGCAAGGTGACCCTGAGTTAGGCAATTAAAGCATACACGGAGCTCTTTTGCCTTTGAATTTCTGTCAAGAGAAGACAGTTTGACAAACTTATCGCATTTGTACAAGGGATGAGATCCTTTACAAAATGGACACGAAGGGGTACCTGACACAAATGATTTCGAATGTACCTTGGAAGACTTTTCGGGTACAAGCTTAATATTTTTTACTTCCAGAGTTTCTAGAAGATTTGCTGTGTTTTGTAGAAATTCCTTGAACTCGTCAAGATTAGGCAGGTCAGAACTTGACCGGTTTCTAAGGACCTCCCATTCACGGAATGTAGTGGGGTCCAGTTTTTTAGAAACGACATAAATCAGAACAACATCTAGAAGCTCGCTTTCGGTTGCTAATGATTTGATTGCTGTAAAATGTTTAAATAACATATCGCTAATCGTACGTAATTTAGTAGCAGATTCTTTACTGCACGATTCAAGTTCGAATATAGCATTGAGGTGGTTATGAATCAGAATTTTTGGATCATTGTAACGATTACACAATGCATCCCAAGCTAGAGTATAATTACTCGCAGTAAACTCTAAACTTTTTATAATTTGGCTTGCATCACCCTGTAAACTAGCCTTTAAGTAATGCAGTTTTTGAATATTAGTCAGCGTTTGATTCTCATGAATTAAGCTAATAAAAATCTCACGAAATTCCAACCACTCTGACACGTTCCCTGAATATTTGGGAATCGAGATGGTAGGAAGGCGTACAGCTCGATTATTGCAATGCGAACTGCAATTTGAATGCGTTGATCTCACGCTACCATTAGGAGATCCAGAACGATCTGGTGCAACATCAGACTGCTGGTTGTATTCATTAATCAAATATTTAGCTTGCGAGATTGCAAAATAATAAGAATCTTCAAATTCAACTTGTTGCTGCATTTCATATTCTGCATCTTTACTGTTTTCTAAAATTTGTTCATGAACCGCATAATATTCTGATAACAAGGTGGCTGTATCATTCAATCTTTCTTGCAATTGAATAATCTGAGCGCTAGATAAGAATTGATCTTCATCGTGAATTGTTTGCAAAGATTGCACGTAATTTGCGAAACGCGTAACCTTGCCTTTGATTGAGCCTCGTACTCTTACAAGCGAATCCATAATTGTTGAAATTAAAACAGTTTAACAGATAGAACTAACTCTCGTACGCCCCTGGTACGGAATTTTGTTTACAACGCAAGACAGCTGCCACGACGCGAGATTAACTTGTGAACCATTCGACTGCAATATGAAAACATGCAGGGGATATCGCGAACAAACGAAATAGCTTGGCATTTCACGCAATTAAAATGTTTATATGACTCATAAACCATTTGTTTACGCAATAATACGCAGCTGAAATTATGCACATGCAGAGACACAGCTGATAGAAAACCAAATTCATGCATAGGAAATCACAAAAAAGGGAACTCAGGCTTACATTGATATTGTTGCATGTGCCGCCTTTTCCTTGGTGTGGCTTGAACTGCCGTCTCGTCTGCAGCTGCAATGCACACCTGCACGAACTTGGCGCGAGACTCGGCGTTTGGCTATCTCGCTCTCACGTTAATAGCACCGTATGCTGTCTTCCTTCCTCTCGTTAGGGACGGATTTAACACCATTGAAACTGCGTTGTACTTACTTGCCTTGTACAACTGCGAATCCGGGCCGATGATCCATGCGGCTCGAAGGAACAATGCTGGGCTGCTTTTCCGGGCTCGTACTAATCCGGATCGATGGACCAATGTTGGGGAGCCTCTCAGTTTTCCGTTATGTTTGGAAAATTCCTGATTGCTAGCTCGCCTTGGACTTTAATGGACTGTATGGATTTATTTCTTCACTGAATTATACACTCGTTGAAAGCAAAGTAGTTAATTTATTAGCAATAAATTAGTACACAAACATTTGAAACATTTAAACAAAGAATTAGTTTTCGCGGAGCGGACTTCTTCGCATGCAGTCTCGTCGACAGATGGAAGTTAAGTGAAGCAGCGAGGCGAAGGCCCGCTCGAGTTCTGGAAATGCGCATAGTAAATACGCCACTGCAAGCGAGGCGGCACAATTTTATGAAACACTTAACATTGTATTTATAGTCCAATTTGGCTCAAATTCAGAATATATGTCAGTTACGTGGAAAGAAATATTTTTACGAGAAATGAACCCGGTAGGTGGCGCTAGAATCGAGATATTTACTAAAACGTGTGTGTATGGTCTGATTTGGCTTATATTCAGAAGATATGTGTTCAAAAACAAATTATTTGCGAGCAGAACAACGTTTGCCGAGTCAGCTAGTTCGGCTATAAAATCCGCGATCCGCTTCACCCACCAAAATAGATTTATGCATTAAAGGAGATATGAATGTTTTTCCCTGAGGTTGACATGGTTAGAGACCGAGGGTCTATTGCCCGAGGTCTGCAAGTCAACCGTCCGTAACGCGCTTTGTTTTGCACACGGCCGTTTCAATCGCCCTAATTGCAGATCTTGAGTTCACGATGACATTCAAGGTGCAGGCGATGTTGACAGTCAAACCCTCAAGCATTCGAAACGCGACTAATAAACTGAAGATACTCTTTCTTTTAGGTTCATGTACATCTATGCATTGCATAATTAATTTTAATTTTTAGAGGTTTTGATCTGTATTAGAAAGACTATTACACGTATTCTGTTTAGACTGTTCTTAATCTATTTCACTCAAATAAAAACGACTCCTGGCTAATCTGAAGCTACTGATCGGGAAAATTAATTGCGAGAAGTAATTTGCTGAAAAATATGGCTAAGCATTTTAGTTACACCCTGTGTATCATACAGGATCTGGCAACGATGCGAGGATGGAAGATATTTCTAAAAGCATGAGAGTTACAGTCGTGTGCAAATAAATCTGGGACAGTGTTTTTTTCACATGCAGATTCAGTTAAGAATTGAAGAATATCACAATGGATCTTCTGCTATCAGAAAGAGTTACATTAAACCTTAACAGGTACTGAAACCCGTAACTCTATCTGATAAGAGGAAATCCGGGGAAATATTCTTCAAATTCTTAACTGAATCTGCATGTGAAAAAAACACTGTCCCAGATTTATTTGCACACGACTGTACATAACATTTGTTTATATAGAAATTGTAGGTACAAAGATGGCGCATATTAGTAAATATTTTTATTGTGTTGGTGGCTCAAAAAAGTGTGACGAACTAAGTTTACTTTTTTTAATAGAACGCCCTATAGTTATATACATATAATGTAAAGTTGTATGTGTCTAAAGTTAACTATTTTGGGAAATATTAACGATTTTATGTAATAATACTGAATTTCAGGGGGCTGCTGAAACAGAAAATAGCGGAATAGAAAAAGTTACCAAAAATTATGTTTTTTGTGAATCACCTTACGAGTGCGAAATAGTTCCTCTGGGCATCAGTTCTATACAAGGTGCTCAAAATTTACCAATTTAATGATTTCAATTTTTTAAACTAAACACCCTGTATAGCTCTGCTGAAAAACTGTTTTAATGAGCTTTAGCTTTCTTCTGAAATCTAATTTCATGCTGCTACATTCAGCGGTGTATTGTATTATATTCGGGTTTAAACATAAAAAACAATTTTAGGCTCTTTTAAGAGGTGATTTCGGAGGCTTTTACGGCCATTGTAATTAAGTAACAAATGACTTCCGGGATTGGACGGTGCCATTATTGGGGTCGGAGAATTCAACATTTCTCCCATTTTCGTAAGGGGCTTCATCAGGAGGAAAAGCAAAAGAGCACGGTAACTCAACGTGTAAACTACGCCACAGGCGAAACTGTTCAGAGACTCTTGGACCCTTGGATCAGTAGCCAGAATGTTTAACCACTGAGTTAACTATTAAACTTATTAAACTAATGAAAAGATTGCTGGAATTCTATCTTCTAGCAGGACAGCTCATATGAGTTCAGGGGGCCAAATAACTTTTTTAAGTAAAAACTTAAATTTAGCCTTTATAGATATTTATTAGTAACATTTAAAAACAACAGAAAATTAACAAAACATTTTTTGATTAACCGAGATACATTTTGATTGGTTTGGATCACTTTTTGCAAGGCATGTGTGATAAAAGTGCCGTTTTTACATATTTTGTAACATGTTACGACTGATAGTTTCACACATGCAAATCTAAATCTTAACTAAATTGGCAGTATATTTCTAATAGTCGGTTCTAGAGATCCTAAGAATGATCAAAACTCTCCCATCGAAAGCAAGTTAGCAAGGTTGGTTCCCATAACCCTCTATTCGACATATGTCAAATATCTAATTTGGATCAAAAATGTATGTCAAATCAGGCTGTTTGCCCAGCTCTTAGTAAACTATATACAGGATCTATATACAGGATCTCTAGACTGGAAGAAAGCATGCCTTGTAGCATAAAACTTATCATCGGCAAGGAAAGGCTTTCAAAAGTGGCCAGTATGATTGTAGGAGTGCGTGGAAGCATAGTGTGTTAGTGCGAAGCTGCATATTCAGAATGGTGACCTAAAAACCATTGAGAAAACGTAGTAAAATTGTCCTTCAAGCTATAAAACTGCATGTGCAGTTGAATATCTAAATATGATCTGACCCGTAGGGATGCAGGGTTGGCGACAAAAAATACGGCGTAAGGCTGTTTCAAGGCGGTATTTGCTGATGCCGTATGCCGGCGACTAAAGAAATATGTTAAGGAAGGGTTTCGGGTTTGCTCTTTGACAATGGAGCTAGTGACTACAAGAGCGGGTTCAGGAGGGTTCTGGGAGCAAGGGAAGGATTTTCAGATGGATCCATGGAGTCAAGTACACCTTACAGTGTTAAACGGCTTCTTCGGGCAAGTCGAGATCTCGGACTAGCGGCGATTCTTTTGAGGCTTCCTTTTAGTAAGTCCGTGGAACGCTACAAATTGGCCAATTTGGAATACCAATAACTTCCTTGTAACTGCATTTGGAAAAATACCAATTTTATAACATCACCATTAGACCTTTCTCTACCGCAGTAAACGGACAAAAATGTCAAATTTGAAATTAGAAAGAAGTTAGAGAGGCATCTATAAAAAAGCGAAAATATTAAATAGGAACCTAAATATAATTTTTTAAATATTTTTCTTCTTTTAGCGCGGTGTAAATAAATGATGTTACAACATATACATATCGACCTTGTTGTAGAGTTGCTATGTTTTGAAGTAATTAGTATTTTTCTAGAAAAAAATTGTAAAATATTTTATCAAAATTTTACGTAAATAGGCAACACACATAACAGTCGTAGAATCCAAACGACCCAAACGGATTAGTGTAAGTCGTCATAATACCTTAGCCCAAAGCTATTAGTGCAGGTAAAAATGTATATTTACAATATTGAAATGGTATTTTACTTGAGTTCTGAATTACAAAGGGAAACTGAGTGTTTAGGTACTGTTTTATATTTCTACAATATTATATACGTTTCTTTTGAGGTTGGAGTCATTAATTAGAATTAAAAACCACACGTTTATTTCAAAGTTTTTACTTCCTTTTCAGATGAATCATGATAAATTATTTACAAAGTTTGACGAAACATAATTGGAAATAATCCAAGTTTTAAAATAATAAAACAAAATAAAAATAATAATAATAATAATAAAACAGAAAAATACACTCCATTATCAATAGTTTTGAGTTTTTGACACGTCATGTTTACAATTTCGCAACAACAGCGAGAAACAATAATAATAAATAATAATAATAATAATAATAAATTAAAATTAAATTAAAAATAATTATGTTGTGTACCTACTATATACTATAAGTTCTTATTATACCTCTCTAATTGGCAACTGTCTAGGATATCTCGGATCTATAATCTCGGGAAGCAATGCCGACAAATAAAAGTTTTTCAGTTTTGGTAGCATTTCTTCCTTCCAAAAAAAAACATCAATTTAATAATTTCCACTGAAATTCCACGAGAAGTCCAAACTACAAAGTAACACTTTTCTCTCTTAGTTATATTTAATTGTCCCTGAATTTGATACATATAATTGTCTTTTTGTTTTAATTTTAACTTTTCTTCATGTATTTCACAAAATTTAATACATTTATTTACTACAGCTTCTTCAGGGGTAAACATTCGCTCACTATAGGGACATTTCACTTCTATAATGGCATCGTCATTTATTAATCCGTCAGGAGAAGCCCCAAGGTATGGATGCAAATCATACACAAACAAACCGCATTCACTGACGCTTAATTTTGTGATTTCTTTAAATTGTTCAATGGCTTGTTGCTCATTATCGCTTCTATAACGTGTAGCAATACTTCCAGAAAATTGTTGGTACAACATATTTTTCACAGTGGTGGCACAGGATGTCGACTGGCGCATTTTACAAATTTTACTAAAGTTCGAAGCTGTGAGCCGTTTCCGTCGTTCTTGAAGCCATTGATGGTTTTTGCTCTATCCAACAGTGCCCAATAAGATTTCTTCTCTGTTAATAGTTAAATGATGTAAAAACTTTCGTTTGGTTTCCTCTATGTTTTCGTCGGACATATCTGGAATTGATTCGGCAGCATTAGGACCATAATCGGCGTCTGGACCGGCAACCTTTCTAGACCTGAACGTTCTTTTTACTTTTTCTCTTCGGGAGGCGGCTTGGTGCTTCTGTTTTTGACAAAATACGGATGTGTATTTGCCAGGTGTTTTTTCAGCAGCAGTATGTATAATTTCATGAAGCGCACCTACGTTGTTGTGGGCGACGACAGCCGCTTCACAGCGAGCATTATAGGAACGCCTTAGTGCAAAATTAATTCGTTTGCCACCTATGAATTTGGCTACTTGCGAATTATAAAGCTCAGCAGAGTTATTAGTGACATCATGTATGAGGCTCTTAGACTGACCTGCTACGCGACGAACTGCTACCATTATATCTTCAAAGAGTCCGCTTTTGATAAGATCTGGTACAATGTTATCCTCGTTGTTTTTAGTGCCCGCACAGAAATATTTTATATCAACACACCCCGTGTGGTCGCCGAAAATATGTTTCGGCCCGTTTAAAATATTCAATTGCAACTCTTTAATTTTTTCTGCCGTACACTTATTCTAAATCTTAGAATATTTTGCGAGATTGCTTTTTTTAACTCTTTATCAGTTTTTGGCCTTTTTGCACAATCTTTCAATTTATTTGCGAAGAGTGTGATTTTTGCATAAAATTTTTTCTATAACCATGGATCCGTAGGGCATGCACTCTAAAAGTTTTCTGTACACACTGCTGTCACCGTCACCTACAAGTTTAACGTATTTTATGCCATACATCGCAACAGATTATTAGAATCTTTCAACAATAATGTTCCATACTTCCATACTGGTTGAGGTTGCTGTCCAATTTTTATAACACGTATGTTCAGGGCTAGTTTCGTCATCATATAAATCGTTCCTGGAGCATATCAGACAATATTTGTTTTTTACTGCCATATACAGCACTTTTTTGTTCTCAGTCCTACTATACAAGCAACTCCGGAAAGTGTATTACAATTAGTTCGATAAGAACGTTTACACCAAGCCCCGTCTGCTACTACAGCAATTGTAGGATAACCTTCGGAATCAACTTCTCCATTTTCCCTTGCTAATATTGCTTCTTCTTCAGCTGCTCTTGCCATTGATTCCGTGTCGGCATGATTATAAATATTACATATCTGGTCATGATAATTTGCATAAGTTGCGGATGAAATTGTCGGTATATCCATAGCTGAAGAAAATTCTGACAATTGTGTATATCCTGCACCTATTGAAACAGTAGTAGAAACGGCTGCTAGGTTTACACTCATTTTGCTTTCATCGTCCAGCTTCTCAGTCGACACAGTATCTACTTTGTTACACACCGAACACTTCACAGTATACACAGATGCAAATCCTAAGCGATTTTCACTAATAATATCCATATTAAAGAAAGAACAACCAAAAACCTCGTGTTGAAGCGATTTTAACGATTTTAAAAAATGGGCGATGTCTACAAAACGGCGACCACTAATAGCTCTAGTTTCACTTTCTTGTTTTTGTTCAATTTCCACTTCTAGTACTAGTAACGAATCTGATGAAGAGCAGTTTTCTTCGTTGAAATCACTGAATTCACTTGATTCAACAGAATAGTATTTTTCAGATATATCACCGTTAAAAAACAGTTCTTCGTTCACCAACACATCAGACCCATCCATAGACATTTTGGTATCGCTATCGGACATAGATGGTGCATTGAAAAACACATCCGCTACATCTACAGACATTTTTGTATCCAAGTTTGATGAAGAAGTAGCTGCACTATCCGCTGCAAACTTTGCCGCGCTCATTTTCTTCATTTTTTCTTTCACGCTTCGTCTTTTTTGAAAGAGACGAGAACATTTAGAAACTGAATACGGTTTACGACCCATGTTTGATAATAAACTTTCAACTGCATAAACAATGCACTGAAGTTGATAACATGTGCATACTGATTTATATAAGGGCACTGTCAGGGGTGGTCTAAAATTGAAATACCCTGTAATTGGTCGTTCGAATAGCCAATTAAAAATATTCTTGTAATATTAGAACGTGCTTCTCGGGGTCAATTATATAACATTTAGCAAATTCCACAAATTTGTACTTTGTAGGTTTTATGGTATATTGACTAATAGCCTAACTAATTACTTTCTAATGTTTCACCGTAATAGTGAATTCCAACAGTATAGTCGAAGGCACTTTAACTTGGCAGGTACAAAGTTGGCTTTGTATTGTATTACTATACTAACATACTAATACAAAGCGAACTTTGTACCTGCCAAGTTAAAGTGCCTTCGACTATAATCATTTCAATGATAATAAATAAATAAATAAACATAATGTGAAAAACACAAGTAAAAAGAAATTTTGGACTTGTCAGCAAAGAACTTAGGAGTAACAAGATAAAAAAAGACCGCCAAGAAGGCGCCTGGACTTTCCCATACATTAAACAGAGATTAAGCAACCGGCACTGGCGAATAACAATCGAACAGGCAAGACACGGTACGGGTAACACACGCTGAACTTTGAAAATTTTTCGGTCGTCGTGGCGGGTACGTTCGTAATAGTCAATATTTTCAAAAACAAGCGGATAACTTCTTTATTTTTGAGTTTACGCTAGTAGAGTATTGAGGAAATATTATCTACAAACTAACGCTGGATATGAATCTGTAGAAATCGGGTTTTGTATCATTTCCGGTTATACCGGAAGTGACACCAATTTTTGATTTTCAAATAACCTATAAATTTTATTCTATATTCTAAATATCCGTAAAATTAGCTTTACAACGATGTATAACTTGTATATATTTACTACAAAAATATGTATGTTATAGGTCACCAAAGTCTACATTTTCAAAAATCTTAAAAAATTTCTAGATGGTCTCACAGGCAAATTTAGTTAATATATATAAAAAAAGAAAATGCAGGGCATTTCGCCCTCCATCACAAAATTTTTCTATCAAAATGGTGCAGGCCGTTTTTGAGAAATATTTTTCTGAAAAATTCAAAACTTTTGGAAGCCCCCATTTTTAGAATTGATTCGTTCTCAAAAAATTTTTTGCACAATATGATTCTAACGCATAAGGGCTTTTAAATGACTTAAAGTTTATGTCAATCGGATTAACGGTTTTTGAATAAACGGGCGTTAAAGTCGGCATTTTCAAAAAATCGTTGCGGTCTTAATTGGTATGGGAAAGTAAAAAGTAGGCAGTAGTAATGTATAATTACATATGAGTAGGTCATAGAAAATATAAGCTATACGTTTTAGTTCAGTAAATTTGTATTTGACGTAATTATCTAACATATTTATTACTGAATCTTATTTTAGTAAAGTTTTTTTCAATTAAGTAATTGATTATAGAAATCAATCGATTAGTGATAATTGATTATCTTTCATTTAGTGTTATCATAGTCATAATTGTTTAAAAATAGATAATATTTGAATGCATTTCTTGCTATTTTCAATAAGATTATTTATCGTAATATTTGTTAAATACCTAGACATATAAAAATGTTAATAGCATAAGAATTAGTAACGTGTTTGTTTGGAGACAATTTTAGAAAAATAAATGTTTGTATAAAACTCCATTAATATTAACGAGAACTAAACGATTTCAATACACTAAACGATTTATGCAAGAAACATAAGTTGTAAAATGCAAGATAATAACGTCTGCTAATTGTTATCTAAGGATTAAGTGAACCCTTTCTGACAGGTAAGAACAACGTTTAGTTAGATGCCTACTAATAAGGCGTTGCTACAAATTTCAAACAGATATTTTTTTGAACTAAAAGGAAGCTTTAAGACGAGATTTAATCCGAATCGATGCGGCGGGCCTGATGCGCTTGTTCGGCACAGGTGGCTTCGGTGAGACCTAGAATGCCTAGGATCTGGTGGCTCTTTCCAGAGCTGTATGAGCTGGTCGCTGGACTCAAGTGTCTTTAGCAAGCCAATCATCTTGGTTTTATACCCTTCTGGGTCTCTATATCAAGACTATTTTCTGGGAAAATGAAAGGGGTTGGGCTCTCGGCATTATCACGTATTCCTCGCGCCCTGCAAATGCAAAGACTGATTGTGACTTATTAGAGGCGTACATATTCTAAGCATATTATTTACGCGTAAATTAAATTTTGGTGCCGGTGTTAGTAAATAAGCCCATGTAACAGATCATTATGATCGTCATGATTTCTAGATATTTGTAAGCTAATGATGCTCAACACCGTTGCTTAAAAAGTTATTTTAAATCTTAGCACATCTTTAGTTTTTGTCTCTCCTAACATTTAATATGCTTTTCGCATTTTTTCCATTTTGCTATTAGACTACAAGGAGACACTAATGTTGTTACAGTTCGTTTTTAACGTAATATTAACGCACTCTGTGAACGCCGGTTTCTATCGTTTAACAAATAGTAGTTCACGTATTTCTGTAATTTTGCCGATAGAAAGTTATATTTTATTCATGAGGTAAGTCGCTAGCGTTACCTCCGTCCGTGAATACGATTTCTGCAAATGTGCCTACATTGACTACGAGAGAACGTAATTAGTGTTTAGTTTGGTAATTTAGAAACAAGAACAGTTGGCATTTTGAGCCGAAAATAGTTCTATTAGGTACACGTATATGAAGATGTCGTTTAGCTGATTCTGGAATATATGTGTGCCAGGCAGCTGCAAGTTTAATTTTGGATTTAAACACGACGTCTTACTAACCTACAGGTACGTTTTCTGAAAGAAATATCACGGCATAATTCACATTTCATTATATAGGCGTATTAATTTACATATTTTTGTATCCGAATACCACACATTCAAATATCAATCGATCATCCTGGATTGTCACTTCTGATTGTATTCTACTGGATCTGCCTGGAGTACTACATTTGAAGTAGACGACACTCTTCCAGCGAATGCTGCACGAAAACCTGTCCGATCATCAACTTTTCAAGATTATAGCATAAAATATTCGCCGAATGTGATCTTGTTTCGTATTTGGCAGTTTATTTAAGTTGTTGTATGTATAAACGTAGAATGATTTAGAGTCGATATTACGTTTCAAACAACGATATTTTATTTGATTAATCATTTACTTGCCATTTTGAGGTTATCTGCTCCTTTGAAAGATGATTTATTCAATAAATTTACATAGCTATTAAAGCAGACCATTTTATGATCTAAATCCATATCAAACAAGAAATCCCTAAAGAAATCAATCCAACAAAGAAAACAATAAAAATTAACACTGGAGCTCTAGAAGAAGAAGAAATAAGAAAAAAATATGAGGAGGAAATAAAAAACCGATTATCGGAATGGAAAGAATAAATAATACAGATGATAAATGGGAGAAAATCAAAGAGGCAATGAAACAAACAGCATACCACGTGCTAGGAAGGAAAGAAAGAATAGGGAAAAAAGAATGGTACGACAAAGAATGTAAACTAGCAGTGAAGGAAAAAAAGAAAGCAAGATTAGAACTATTAGCAAATGAAACAACAGAGACTAAAGAAAAGTACAAAGAAAAGAAAAGTTAAATCCATATGCAGAAACAAAAAAAGGCAAAATCAAGAAGAGAAGATACAGAAAATAGAAGAATACCACAATACTAAAGCAGTAAGGAATTTCTACAAAGACATTAAAGCAGTTAAAACAGAATACCAAACCACCACGGAGTTCTGCTTAGACAAAAAAGGAAGCCTTATAGGAGGACAAAAAGAAATGCTGCAAAGATGGGCAGAACATTTTAGCGAAAACCTCAATAGTGAAGATAACGAAGAAGGCAAAGAAGAAGAGATGATACCGAGAAATCCAGAAGCAAACCTTGAACCACCGTCCTTAAAAGAAATACAAGAAATAGTGAATACGCTTAAAAACAATCAAAGTCCAGGTGTCGACGATATACAAGCCGAATTAGTTAAATATGGAGGAAACACACTACACACAGAAATACATGCATTAATAAAAGAAATTTGGAATAATTACAAGATGCGACGAGAATGGCAAGTTGCGGTGGTATGTCCAATATTTAAGAAAGGCAACAGACACGACTGCAATAACTATAGGGCAATTGCATTGCAAGGAGTAGTGTACAAAGTACTGGCAAAAGCAATAGAAAGAAAACTGAAACAACAAGCAGAACCGATGATTGGGGAATACCAATGCGGCTTTAGGCAGGGCAGATCCGTGATAGATCACATATTTACATTAAACAAATACAAGAAAAATTCAACGAAAAAAAAACGTCAGATACATACGATTTTCATCGACTTTAAAGGTGCATACGACAATGTAAAGCGACCACCATTGTACAAAATAATGGCAGAACTAAGAATCTCAAGACAAATGATTGAATTAATAAAAATGACTCTCGAAGGAACGGAAAACTTAGTGCGTATCAAAGGCAACACATCAGAAAAGTTTGCAACAAACCTGGGGCTACGCCAAGGAGACCCACTATCAACACTCCTTTTTAACATAATACTTGAGAAAATAGTAAGAGAAAGTAAAATCAACAGACAAGGAACTATATTCAGAAATTCACAACAATGCCTAGCTGACGCAGACGACGTCACCATATTAGCAAGAACACAGCAAAAACTAAAAATGATAGTAAGAAAATTCCTACACGAAGCAAGAACCCACAAAAAACAAAATATATGATGATGTCCAGAAATGAAAGCAGAATAAACAGCAACTTAATAATAAATGATGAACAAGGCAGACAATACAACCTCGAAAAAGTACAGAACATCAAATTCCTTGGAACAGAAATAATGGAAAATGGGAAAGATGACATAGAAATAGAGAAGAGATTAATGGCAGGTAACCGCAGTGCAGGAGCATTACAAACAGTGTTTAGAGCAAAAAATGTGCCGAGAAAAACAAAAACAAACATTTATAAGATAATAGTGAGACCAAGTGCAATTTGTGCGTGTGAAACATGGACATTAACGAAAAAGACTCAGGACAAATTGAAAATCTGGGAACGAAAAATTCTGCGCAGAATATACGGAGGAAAAAAAGAGGCTGGCCAATCGAAACGAAGAACTAATCAGGAAATACTAGACCTGTACAACGAACCAAACATATTGACAATAGTACGTAGACAACGACTAAGATGGATTGGTCACATAGCACGAATGGATGATAACAGAACAACAAAATAGCATATATCGAAGAACCGGAAAGCACAAGCAGAAGAGGAAGGCCAAAACGAAAATGGAAAGAATGTGTAGAAGCCGATTTACTAGCCATAGGAGCGGAAGACTGGAAAAATATGGCACAGAATAGGAAGCAATGGAAAGCAATGATTACCCAAGCAACGGGCCTCTAAGGCCTATAACGCTGTATAATAATAATAATTAAAGCAAAGATTTTTGTATGTTTAGTAGAAGACAGTTAAATTGTCAAAACATGAATCGTTAGTGTTATACTAGCATTTATTTGTCTCATATCTCAGTAGCTTCCCGTACTTGGTTTGGAGATACGATTTGCTTATTGGTTCAAAGTATTATAATTCAAACCTGGCGCCCCTTTGATGTCTAAGAATAGTTGGGGATTTAGATTAATTTATTAAATTAGATAATGAGAGCGGGTAGCTGAGGGGTAAGCGTTTGAGCTCGTATTCGGTAGGTAGTGAGTTCGTACCTCACACCCAGACAGTGGTCATTGCCCCTATAGTAGGGCATTCTTCCGTAATTCAACAGGTTATGCTGTAACGTTTTGCGCCTTCGAATTTAACTTTAGTGCTGGTGATCAATTCTGGTCATGTAACGTTTTAAACTTTTATTGGTCCCTGCGAAGGGCGCTCTGTAATGTTTTCAAACTGTTGTGATATGACTTTCATTAATTTCGGAAAGGCTCAACGTTTATCAATTTCTACCTATATAGGATAAGCTCGAATCGGAAAAAATGTTCACTCAAACTCAAATATACATGGTCAGGAAAACACAATTTATAAAACCAACTGTATAATGTTTTTAACTATTTTGTACAAAATAATCAGTAATTCCTAGTAAAATAAATTGTATATCAATAAAGAAAACAATTTCCTCTGGGGACGTGTTTCTTCGGTTTCTTGGTGAACTACAACTCACTCAGCCTGTATGTATCGGTGGTGGCGGAATTTGACCTGAAGCAAAGTATAGTCGTTGCCCCGCTGTATAACTGCTGGCTCCGCGGTGGGCGTGGTCTACTTGTGCTGTAGTTTTGTTTACGTTCAGGGATGTCAGCAACACACGCATGAAATATAACAGTTATATTATACCTGTGTGCATAATAGTGCCTGGTGGCGGGAATACATTACTTCTAACGTAACTGCATCGTGAATTGGTATCTGCTAAAATTCGCTCCCTTTAGCGAGTGAATGGATTTGCAGCTCCGGTCTTCGCTTGCGGTAAAGACCTCCAGGTTCGGGCTCAAATGGCGTAATTTGCTTTTGGGCTACATGAAGACGTCGTTGGATGTATAATATGATGACCCTCCAGGTAAATTAATTAATGCGGTTATATTGTCCGTGCCGCCTGCGTGCGGGACGTACAATATGATTCATACATCATTAGTAGTTTATAATATTCTTGTCGCCTTCGGTAGTGTCGGAGACGTGGGCTTTGATTTAACAGGAAATGTGCTAGGAGACAGGTAGACGCTGTCACATTCTAACGGTGAGGTTGGGGTTCAGGTGGACACGTTAGGAGACAGATAGACGCTGTTGTTACGCTCAGTTTATAGTTTTGCATGCAATATTCGAAATAGATAGTTAGATTTTACTATTGAGAATTGATTAAGTACATTTTTCCCCTGGATGGTTAGGCAACCCTATTTACATCTTTGACAAATTCAGAAAATTACAGTTATGTTCTTATCAACTTGGCCCACACGCTTGCATTCCTATAGTTTTTCTTCCTTTTTCTTCTTTTGGTAATTTTGATAAGCGGGGATTGCAGACTGCTTTTGGAAAACTTTCATTCTATTCCATCCCAGATTCGATCGAGAGAGGTGGTTGCTCTTTTTGGGTTTGTAGCTTCGTCAGTTTGGTTATATCTAGCTCCAATTGGGAAGGATCTAGGAGCATTGAAACCCTCTGAACGTTATGGTAGTTGTTTGTGTGTTATATTACCTTTCGCTCGCCTCGGCTTGGCGGATTTTTGGGGACCCCTCTTCGATGGAACTGCACTGAAAGATGTTCACCACCCCGTTACGGTTAGTTTTTGGCTTCTCTCCTTTTAGCTCCGTTGTACACCTAGAACTTTGTATTTTTAGCCTTTTTCTCTGCATGGAATCAGAACGCCCGATTACTTGGGCCTATTTTGTGCACGTGCAAGCTTATGTGCTAACCATACTTGTAGCTGGTTGCTGTTAATTTTCCCTTGGCATCGCTGTTCCTGGGACCAGAGGCTCCGGAAGCCCGTTGCGAGCCTCCTTCATGGCGCGTTTTTGGCCCCAGCTGCTCGGCGAACTGCCTGGTTGCATTTACCTGCTCTGCACCTCGTGCTTTGTATCTGGAAGGTTTTATAGTGGTTCAGTCATGTATGGTTGTATACGACCTATAGATAAATATGGTATGATTGCTTATTTGTGTAACACGTTTTTGAGCTATATCTGCGTAATTATGTATTGGATCAATTGGTATACTTACCCGGTTGTTTCCGCAGCCATTTTTTGATTGCAATAACATGTTGTATGGCTGCTTTGGTAATCGCTTTTCTTGTACGTAACAATTTAGTATTTTAACCTCGGTTTGTTTAAGCATTGCGTATTTGACAGAATTGTGCTGTGGCTATGCCACAGCCATCGGGAAATTTTTGCTATTAATAATTTAGTAGTCCATTCCGAGATTCACTTCAAAAATTAGGGTTTTGAACGATCGCAAAACGATTGCTTGAAATATCACAGAACGTACAATGAATTTCCTGTAGGAACTCTTACAGTCTTTGCAAGGCCTTACAAAATGGAATATTCCGCCCCTTCAAAATTTTGAGCGTCGTAAAATTGACTCAATAAGCTAACATTCGGGGTTGAACGTTTAGTGCCCCCTTACACTTGCGCTGTTCGCACCTAGGTCCCGATTTAGACCGTACTCTGCCTCACAGAGTTCATTTTAATATTCAGGGCTCTATTTGTTTGAAGATTTATTTAGTCGTGCCACGTTATGTTTGGATCTTCGCTTCACGGAGACCTCGATAGTAATAAAAGTCAGTTATGCT
Source organism: Agriotes lineatus (assembly GCA_940337035.1). Lineage (NCBI taxonomy): Eukaryota > Metazoa > Arthropoda > Insecta > Coleoptera > Elateridae > Agriotes > Agriotes lineatus. The sequence continues at coordinate 93,781,971 of OW679203.1, read as the reverse complement.
TATGAGTTTATTTATTTGGTTCATGATTGGGAAGTTCACTTCTGTGCAATAAAATTAAGCAGACACGGCTTTGTTGTATTTATTAATAGCGGCTGTTATTTTAAAGCTATGGTGTTTTATCATTTATTGAAACTGCTGCTAGGCAATTAAAACAGACCCGAATTATACAAACGTTTGTTTTCTTCAGAGCTTGTCTCTCTGGTAATTCTGGAAAGCTTTAGTTATCGAAATTTCCAATTGCCATGCTCAACAAAAGATCCAGAAAGCTGCCATCGCTTGTGACTTCATTATCTTCCATTGTTCCCAACACTTCAGACAGCATATGCACATGGCACATGCATCCAGTCTTTTGGACAACCACCATATCTAGACTTTAGGCTCAGCAGCGTTGTGTTTCCGGGCGCCAACCACAATCTGGTAAATTTGTGTTTTAGCGCTACATTTCGAGCATTAAAATACTTCGTCCCAGATCATTTTTTCTTCAGCTTCGAATATGCCAAAGGTTTGATCGCTGTTAAGTCCATTATGATTTATACAAATTTGACCACGAACCACACGCAAACGTCTATGTCCGCAATGCTTCTTGAATTTATGCAAGCCTTCGATTTGCGTAGTTCCGGGAATTACTTCTTGCACTCGTTCAGGACGCACTTCGGAACATAAATTGTATTATGTTATAACAGGTGGCGCAAAAGTAATCACCCTATCGAAACATGCTCTCATTTTTGCAAATGGCATCTTATATCATCGCGACTTTGACATTCGTGAAGCAAACAGAAGCAGAATACACATAGACAAACCATGGATCGCTATACTCCTCAAGAACGCGGAATAATTTGTGTCAATGTTTTTGATAAATAATCGGTCAGTGCTTTTGGCTCCACGTGAAATTTGTTGTCGATTCCTTGGTCGTGTGGCATCAAATGTGCAAACACTGTGGCGTTTCGCCACTCGCCTCGAGCAGACTGCCTCAATACGGGACAGTTTCAGACGTGGCCAGCCCCGGAGTAGCCGTTCGGTCGAGAATATCGCTGCTGTGGTTGCAGATGTCCAAGAGGACCCTCAAACATCCACCAGACGATGGGCCACGCACTTGGGTATCGGTAGACGGTCTTTACAGCGAATTTTGGTGAAAGACTTAAAGATGTTCCCTTACAAGTGCAACCGCACACACAGCATGAACGACAGTGGATATTCTGAAGCAAGCTTTTCCCGACCGCTTCATCTCTCGTTTTGGAGATCTGCACTGGCCCGCATGATCGGCCGATTTGACCGTTCCAGACTTCTTTCTTTGGGATTTTCTGAAGGCACGGGTCTATACGAACAAGTCACAGACCTTGGCGGCCCTAAAGGAAAACATCTGACTAGAAGTGGATAATTTATCGCCAGAAGTTTTGAGAAAAGTTATGAAAAATGCTGTGAAACGAGCCCAAATTTTCATCAACTCTGGCGGTGTCCACTTGACTGATATTGTCTTCGAGTCTTAATGGAAAAAAATTAAACGTCTAAATAAACATAATCAAGAAACAGAACCAATTCTTTTCATTTACAAACAAAGTTACTGCCTTAGGAAATCGAGTGAGGACTTTTGCGCCACCTTGTATAACCAGGTTGTTTTACTGAAGGGGGTTTACACTTGATGAAAGGAGAGGAAGAATTTTGATAAAATGTGACTGGAGAAACCAGGCCTAACTACCCCTTAAACATTTTTAGCCTGCGTCGGTCACAAGTGAATATACCCCAGAGTTTAGAAGTATATTAAAAATTATTAAACAAATACAGTCCTCATATACAAATGCATGTGTGTCATATTGCTGTTTTAAACTCGAAACCTAGTATTGGTATAGGCACAAAAAACATGACGTTCGCATAATAACACTTCGCCGGTCAACAATGTGTGTAAATCTGACCTAGTGATAGTATTAAATATGCGACAGTCTGCATAAAACTTCCTTATCGTAACGTAACTCGACTCAGTAAGCCGATGCTAGCTGAGTCTTGAATACAAATATTGTAATTGGCACATGCCGTAATCTAGTTTTTTTATATTCCAATTCCGCGTCGGCACTATTTCACATAATTCCTCTTAATTGTTTTGTCCCATGATCAAACATTAGTTTGAACAGTCTACTTAGAGCTCTACTCGACTGTAACCCACATCTGAAGACCTATCGATACGCGTAAAGCAATAAGAAGGCAAAGAATTAAACTATACTTCGTTGAATTAACAGATGATGGAAAATTTAAATAAACCTGTTTATACGTTACAAATTGAAAAGCCAAGAGATTTAAAAATTTGTTTAATTTCAAATAAATTGAGCTGTGTACAACCGGTTTGCCAATAGCAATAATCTATTCAAATTTAGCGCTCATTTATAGAAGGGGCTACCAGTATAGTGAAATAATGGCAATATGAAATAACAGTATCACCGGAAACAAATATCTACTACACGAATTAAGTACTATAACAAAGCCATGATCTGTAATAGTATTTTATTTGTTCCTCACTTGTAAACATCAATTTATCAAGTCACTGTATTCACCTTGAAAATGTTTCTTAACTCGCTAGCCAGTAAAAAATTTACTGGCTAGCCAGTTATATTTTACAAGCGTGCTCATAGATAAATGATAGCGTGCAAAGCCAGAGTTGTCGTCCTTAGTATGTGTCATATTGATTAATTTAGTTGCTTGTCAGTTTGACATTTTGCATATATGATAACTTTCTAGTTATTTACAAGTGAGGAACAAATAAAACATTCAACAATACACGACAGGTAACCATTTTTACTGGCTCAAGGATATGACAGGCTCGCCTAACGGCTCGCCAGTCATCCCAATCCTATCGCCAGTAAAACCTGTTTTACCTGGCTTGTAATGTTAAATACTATAACATTACAAGCCAGGTAAAACAGTACTGACAGCATTGTAAATAAAAACAAAAAGTCAACAAATATTTGACATGTCACTCTCGTCGCGGTAGAAGTCATATATGTATTACTTCTATATTCTACACGCCTGTAAGTGGGGAGGTCAAAGGAAGTGAGACAGACAACCAACTCTTCTACGTACTTGGTGAGCTGTGCGCAAGTGTCGACCGCGTGGCAGGGAAGTGGTTAAGTTTAAAATTTGCTTCCAAAGGCGTCGTCGAATTCTCAGGCATGCGCACGAGACGCATAGTACTCTAAGTGAGGCTATGTCGGTGCCGTAATGCTTTTGCCCGTTCCCACACCTTACTAGCAATATAGAAGTAATACATACATATAAGGTAGAAGTGGAGTTTGAATACTATAACCTCAAATTACTGCAGTGATATTTTGCAGGAAAAAGAAGCTTCTGACAAATCTATTTATTTATATTTAACAACTTCTGGTCCAGTATTTTTAAGGTTTTTGGCTAAAATTTTTCTGCAAAACGAAATCTCCATCACTCTGTTTATTATTAATCAGGAATCTAAAATGTGTAGTGTTGTGGTTAAACAAGAACCAGAAGAACCAGGAATTTGCTGTCCAGATTTTGTTGCTGTCAAGGAAGAGTATTGTAGGTTGTAAATCTTACTTATTTATATAATGACATCAAACTTTTTCTAGATTCAGAAACTGAACAAATAAACACTATAGTTAAGGAGGATCCACTAGAATGGGAGTTGAAACCGCCTGATGAGGTTGCGACAAATCCCACTTTCAAATCTCAGTATGTCTGCAGCAAGGCAACTTTAAAAAGACACATGCCGACCCATTCAGCAGCAAAAAATTATCATTGCAAGCAGTGCGACTTTAAGACTGCCTGGAGAACGTCCTATGATCTACACATGTTTAGCCATACTGGCGACATGCCGTTCAAGTGTAGTACGTGCACTTTTCAAACTGTTCGAAAATTTACATTAAAGAAACACATGCAAAAGCATGCTGGGGAAAAGCCATACAAGTGTGATAAGTGTGACTTCAAAACGCTCCATAAATCCGGACTGCAGTTGCACCAGATGCGGCATACGGGGGAAAAACGCTATGCATGTACAGAATGCGAATACAAAACAGCACATAGAGGGGGATTGAAGCTGCATATGATGCAACACACCGGGGAAAAACCCTTCAAGTGTGACACGTGTGGCCATCGAACAATAAACAAATGCTATTTGGAGAGGCATATGCAGATACACATGAAGGTTAAGCCATTTAAGTGTGAGCTGTGTGACTACAGAAGTGCCCGAACTGGCGATCTCACGCGACACATGACTATACACAAGCGTGATGAGCAGTTCGATTGCTCTCAGTGCAGTTACAAGACGACTCAGAAACTTTGCTTCCAGCGACATCAAATTTTACACTCCAACATTGTGCCCTTCGAGTGCTACAACTGTGGCTACAAGACGGCATGGAAAAACCAACTGCGGAAGCACATGTACCGGCACATCGGCCATAATAAGCAGTACAATTGCGTGGAGTGCGATTTTGTGACGCCGTGGAAAACCAGCTTCCAGTACCATCTTGCTAACCATGAAGGCGCAAAAACGTTTGCATGCAAACTGTGCAGCTACAAGACTCCCCAAAAGAGCAACCTACTCACACACATGAAGACACATTTGGAAGACAAGCCATATAAATGCAGGTACTGCGAACATACAACAATTACAAAATACAAACTGGAGCAGCATATGATCGGGCACAACACTGAGAAGCCTTTCAGTTGTGACGATTGCAACTATCGGACTGGGCGAAAGCATGACTTGTTAAAACATAGAACTTCTCATCGGCAAGGGAAGCTTTTTAAGTGTAGTCAGTGTGAATATAGTAGTTCGTGGAAGCATAGTGTGTTACGGCATGCTAAGTTGCATATTCAGAATGATGATGAAGATCGCAGTATGTATGTTATAAAGGTTGAACCTGAATGATAGGAGTTGCTAATTAATTTAAAAAAATGAATACCTTGTTCACAGTGTTTGCTTTTATGGCAATTTTTACAGTCACAAAAACTATATATTTCTCGAATAGATAAATAAGTCAAAGCATTGATTTGTTACTCTTTCATTAGCATGTTGAATTACTTTGATTTTACTTAATGCACTTGTACGTTACATTTAAGTAGTCTTGTTAACCTGTTTTAATTATTTGCAAAAACTGTATATCTATGGTTACGTGTTTCAATTTGAAATACTCTTCATTTATCGTCGGGGTCATGCAATTCCAATTATAGATACATGAAAAGAAAAAATAACAGAGTTTGTGCTTTGGAAAACGAGGCTCTCTATACAAAGGCGATGTTTTCTAAGCCAAATTTCTATTTTAATAGTGAAGAAGGAACGCATTTTGATTAGGATTTAGCTAGATAAGACGTAACTGAATTTTTTATATCGTAGAAAAACAAAATAAATCTTTTATTGTTAATTTTTTTATAATATACAATTTTGTATTCCCCAAAAAATCTCTTAATTCTTTCCCAAAACTAGGAAATAAGATATGAAAGTGAATTGAATAATCAGACTGATCGATAGTAACTGTAAAAGGTAAAGTGCGGCATCTTATGGTATAAAATAAACCTTGTGCATATGAGCGTAGATTTCAAACAACACTTAAATTTATATGCAGGGGAAAGTATATGGATTATTTAAGACTGTATGCATATATTCTTAATCAAATAGTTAGAATCACACTGGAGAGAAACCTTTAAGTTGTAGCAGCGTTTATGTGTTTATAACGTATATTAAAAGAATTTGAATTTTCACACAAGTAAACACATAAGTAAGTATACCATATGCTTGTCCAGGTCTTAATGGTGAATGCTAGATTGTACTTTTAATTTCTAGAAGCAACACAAGGGAGAAATCTTATGTTCGAAGTTTTTGCATCTTTACAACAGCATATTAGATACATTTAGAACGTCATACAATCAGTCATAAGTAACCATACATATACATATTCAATGTGGAAATGTAGACCTTTTTTATAATTACATTTGAGAAGTAATAATTAATCATAGATACAATATTAAAACATTACAAGACTTTCAATTGTAAATAGTTTCTTAAAACCATTGAGGTAACGTAGTAAAATTGTCCTTGAAGCTATAAAACTGCACGTGCAGTTGAATTACTAAGTATCACGTCGATTCTCATAGGTTTTTATTAAGTTTTTGAGAGACTGAATTTTGGTTTATCGAGATTTGCAATCAATTGAAGTGATTTTATAATCACAAGGATTAGTATATTGTATGGTTCGATTTTTAAGAAATTCCGTACTACATATTTGCCTATATTGAAATATCAATATTTATTCAAGATTTTCCTTAAATATTACAAGTATTGAAATCAATTATAATGACAAAGTTTCGAATCTGAATACCGCATGACCATGAATAAGTCCCATTATTATCAAAACTTTTTTGTTAGTTCCATTGTAGCCTGAGCGTCGAACAGTCTAGTTCAGTACTAAACCCTAGTTGGTGGTTTTGTAAGCTAGTGAGAATATACTAGACAGTGCTGTACATTGTTCCATCGGAATTTGATAAACTTTTAACTACTTGGTTTCCCGGACTTCCCAGTCAATGTGCAGTCACGGATGTCGAGAGCTTGAGCTGTTTGCCAGGGTCGAGAGTTTTGGATGTCCACATTTTTCAAGCTGTTACGAATTTCGTAAGTTATTTGTAATGCCTGATACAGTCTCAAGAAAATTGTCAGCATTCTGTGAAAGCTAAATTAGAAATCGTGTGACACCGCTTAAATAATTCAGATAGCTGTAGAACTGAAGGGAACAGAGTAAAAAAACAGAACCAAATGACATATTCAATTGTTTTCGTTTGCTCTTTAAAACTGGAGATTTTTAGTTTAAAGGTCACGAACTTCAGTTTAAAGGTGCTGGTTGAGTAAAAGTAGAGCAGGATTAAATATTGTTTTACTTTTTTCCACGACCGGGAGTAGAAGTCGGTTTCTATAGCATCAAAATTGTGACAGAAGTAACACATTTACTCCCTAGAGACTAAATAAGACAAAAATTTCCCTAGGGAGTTTTCATTATGACTGACAGAACAATTATGTCAAATGACAGGTTAGGTTTTGCTTCAGTTTGTGTCAAAACTGACGCAAAACCTAACCTGATAACCTTGAATTTGAGATAATTGTGAGCTCTTGTCATAATGACTTACAGTGCCACCAACTTTAAAATTTACCAATAATTGTAACTAAAATGTCAATAAATGAAGTAGAAGAAAACGGGTTTTCGTTGTAAATCTTCCTGCAACGTGAAAAAAATAGTGCAATTTCTGACTCTCGGGCTTTGCCGTCGAGTCAGAAATTGTACCTCAGCAAAATAACGCATTTCTCTCCCTCATTGCATAATATACTATAATTTTACACTTAAAATTCGATTTAAAAAGATTCAAAATTGCGTTATCGAGGTAAACGACTAAGAATCGTTTAAACTTCTAACCAGTTCCAAATCTTCGGCCATATATATTTTATTGTGATTTAACCAGAACTATTTTAATGGGATTAAAGTGTAGAGGATACTCGGCCACGTACAGCTTCCATAAATTACCACGCAAAAGGGCCCACAAAAACAGCGCAGGAAATCATAAAAGTGAAAACGTAAGTACAAGTTGTCCACCCTAAATCAGCAGATGATTAATTTTGGATGCAACGCTCTGTGCGAGTTAGTGACTTGTGTTATAAACTAGAGAAAACTCAAATCTCGGTGACCTTACGCCATCGACGAACAGCGGGGACTGCGAGGGTAAACTGCTGGTAGTCGCTAAACCCTTTTGTCACAATACTGACTGCCCGCAGAAAAGGAGACAAATAATAAAATTCTCTGGCTAACGCAAGGTGTTCGAACAATAGCCACCTAGCAATTACCAAGGAGACATCCGTCTTCAGTAAGAGGGCAATAAAGCAATTATTTGGCTTAGGAACCGAACACTATGTCTAACTTTTTAACAAGAGTGAAATGTCGTCTAAATGGTGGTTCTATTCATTTAAGAAACATAAATAGCTTTAATGAGCTTCATATGGTTAAATAAGATTTAATGTTGTATAAACGAGACAAGAGTTGGCTAAACGAGATTTTGTTGTTTAAGCTGTCCTAAAAACAACGGAGAGTTGTGTTCTACCGTTGTGAATGTTTTTCACCGACCAACGACTCACCAAGTGGATATTGGCTATTTTCGAACCCCATTTTCTTCGACGCCTCGCAGACGAAGTCGTGGATATCTTATAGCCATTCGGTCACCGTCCTGCATACCCAGACGTCATAGACGCCTTTCCCAGGAGTTCATCTTCAGGTGCTAGGCAGGTCACGAACGCCGGCACCAACTACAGACACTGCAAGCTTGTACTAATTAGGTTAGAGCTTGTATTTAAGTTTCATATAAGAACAGTTCTCATGTGAAAAGTGCTTTCGATTATTGTGATCTGAACCTTTTATTGGCTTTACGTCATTACGCACGCACATATAACTGTGAAGCCAGATATTGAATATTGTTACGTTTTTACGTTCGGGCTATTTAAAAATTATACGACGCTTCTTGTATTAAACATTTATTTGCAACTATTAATTATTATTATTGACAAACACACGAATTAAAAAGGCAGAACACAAATTACTTAAACTAACGAACTATAGGCACTATTTCTAACAACGATACGTTTATTTATTTATATGCGCTGAATCAAACATCAATTATTTATTTGGCTATTTACGACTTAAACACTAACGATTTATATGGTTATTTATCTGTTATTTATTTCACTAGGGATCGTTTATATCACGCGCGCTTCGAGTCTAAAGTGAACTTGGTGAGAACTCGGTGAGAACTGCCCGCTCTTGCACTCCGACCGCTTATATATCTCGCCGAGAATTTCTTCCGGAAGCTTCCAGATATTCTCGACTATTCCAGTACAATCGAGGCTTTCCGGCAAATGCATGACGCATCCGCGTCGGAACCGCTCTCGCATTATCGGGAAAATGACTCATCTGTCCACACCTGGCTCCAAGACTGTCTGCCGGCGGCTGTGGCTTACGCGTTTGCAGCTGTTTACTGGCAAGGTCGTTACAATATTTAAATGTGTAAATTTAGCACGACTAATTAATATAAAAAAACAGTAACGTAAACATACCAAATAGCAGAATACTTCTTTTAAATTAAAATAGAACTATTTTGGTTTTGTTTTTAAATGTTAAACAAATATTTATTATTAACATTGCCGTAACTGTCATTCTATCCTGTAACAAACTGACTCCTATCGTGTGCTCTTGCTTGTGATTTAATTTAATTAGCCCCGTAATATACTGGCGTCCTTGGCCCGTGGTACTCGTTTTTTATTGACGTTATCGTAAGCACTATCTGTCCTGTAATAATATTAAAATATATTAGCTTCACTCATCTTGACTAAGCAAAGATTTAGAAACCAGGCAAAGGGCTGTAGGAGTTTTACAGATCCAGACATGGACTGCGATCACTATCTTGTGATGATGAAATGCGGAATTATTCTAAAAACAGAGGGAAAACAAAGTTGGAAATTGGTTCCACAAAGACTAAAAAATGAAGAAACAATATCAAAAAGGATAGAATTGCAAATGAATCAGATCCACTTGATAACATAAAAAACGCTGGATAAAGATAAGTAAAAAAGTAATAACGCATGCCAAAGAAATAATTGGAACAAAGAAAAATCAGAACAGAAACCAATGGATTACTAATTAAATAATTGAGCTAATAGAAGAACGGAGAAAATACAATAATGAACTAGAAAATAGAGTTAATAGAGAATCTAAGAAGGCGGATGATAAATATATAAACAAAAATTGCCAGATAATACAACTTACGCGAAAAGAAAACATTAATAAAGCATACAAAAAAATTAAAAGGCTAACGGATGAAAGGAACCTCAAGTGTTGTGGAACCGAAAGAACAAGAAGAAGAATTATACGAAGACGACAAAAATATTCTCACAGGTATTAAGGATAAAAAGGGAAGAGGAAGAAGAAAGTATGTCCATACTACGAGCAGAATTTAACAGAGCAGTGAAAGAACTTACAGAACTGGAAGAACTGTGTTCGTAGTACTTGAAACGGACATCTGACCTCCCTTGCCTAGATTGCTTATTTTAATATATAATGTATGATCAAGAATTATTTTCATCTAGTATGGCTTTGGACAAGTTCCTAATTTATGAATGCAACTATAACTCACTTATTAAAAATCAAATGTCAAGTTTAACATTTAAGTATAGACATAGCTGCATTCATAAATTAGGAACTATTCCATAGCCACACTAGATGAAAATAATTTTTGATCGTACTTTACAATATTTATATTGAGATGGTATTAGGCCCTCAACTTGGCTCTGTTTGCAGTGCAGGATAATTGACCGATTCAATAAGCACAGAATTGGGATGTTTTATATAATTGCAATGTTAAACGAAACTAAAATATTAAATGCATTGACAATGACATGCGAGAAACAGTAAAGTAGTCGAGAAAGAAACGCAAAGACAAAGCTTATTTTCACAGGGTTCGAAACTGACTTCTAAATAAATTAAAATAATAAAATAATAGGTTTGTGCATAATGTAAAACCAGACCGAAAGAAATTAATTGACACAAAAGGAGCGTAGTTTTCAATAAAGCCAAGCGTAGTTCAAATTGTGAGGAATCTGAAAGGGCAATTAAGCAAGATGAAAGATTACAGAATATTGCAAAGAGCAATTCGAGAAGCAGGCAACAGGAAAGGAAGCAAACGAATCAAAAGTGTGGAACTCTAATATACCAGTGCATTTAAAAATAAAAATAGTGCAAAGCAGAGCAGTGCCAAAATAATAAAAAAACGTTTGTGTGTGCGACACAATAGAACAATTTTAGATATAAGAAAAAGACAATAATCTAGATTTTAAGAAAAATGTTAATTCTAATTTATGTACTCAAATTTAATGTCCATTAATTATCAACCCTAATTTCCATTAACATAAGCATAACACCGTATCCTAGCAACTTGATGCTACATTGTTGATAAGAACGAGAACAAATAAATTAAAATTATTAGAAGTTTGTCAGATTTGTGCTCCACATTAAAATACGTTTTTTTCCACGACCGGGAGTAGAAGTCGGTTTCTATAGCATCAAAATTGTGACAGAAGTAAAACATTTACTCCCTAGAAACTAAATAAGACAAAAATTTCCCTAGGGAGTTTTCATTATGACTGACAGAAAAATTATGTCAAATTCGAGGTTAGCAGGTTAGGTTTTGCGTCAGTTTTGACACAAACTGTGAGTTGTGAGCTCTTGTCATAATGACTTACAGTGCCACAAACTTTAAAATTTACCATAGGCTACTAATTTTAAAATAACTGTAACTAAAATGTCAATAAATGACTTAAAAAAAACGGGTTTTCGTTTTAAATCTTCCTGCAACGTGAAAAAAATAGTATATGCAACTTCATCTCAGAGCAGCTTCGGTCTAGGTCGTCCAGATTTTTACAAGGTATACGAAAGTCCATCCCTGAGGAGTTAACAGCAATTTAAAATGATGAAAAATGATTTAGCGTATCTCTTATATAAAATTAAAGTAACATGTAGGCTTTGAAAACACAATAAATTTTATTTATATTTATATTTATTAAAAATACACACTAACACAACCGAATACAACGAATGGAAAATCATAACAAGTGTTCAAAATGCCCTCAAATAATATCCTGCAAGCACTGGAATATTTGAGCATTCCAGAAACTCGCTATGGAGAAAAATTCGTTTATGCAAGCGAAAATGGATGGCATTTTGAACATTTCTTGTGATTTTCTATTTGTTGTGCTGTCAGTGTGTATTTTCAAATAAAATTTATTGCTCTCAAGGCCTTCCCGTAATTTTAATTTCATGCAATAGATGGTAAAACGATTTTCATCATCTTTAGATGGTCGTATCTCCTCAAGGGTGGACTTTTGTATATAAGTAATTTGGGTTAAATTGGCTTATATTGAGCTCTAGTATATGTGGTTAATTTGTTTCCGCTCATTTTAGGGACACCCTATATAACCAGTTTGTGTTTGCATGCTTTTTCATTTTTAATTGGGTATAATTATTATAACCGAGCATAACACAAAGTGCGAATATGGTCCTGTGTTAGTGTGTCGAGCGCTCGAATTTGTATATGCAGCGATAAACGAAAAATTCAGTAGCCGGCGTGCTGAGGGCGAGGTCACACGTCTGTGCAAATAGAAATTGCAGCCTATGTGTTTGTATTCCACAAGTTCACGTAACTGTCATTTTAATCAAGTACAACGCAAATATACAATTGCGAAGCCGCCAAGGAGTTACGTGACGCTCGATGACATCACAGCGAGAAGGTAGGTGATTTCCCCGGCGTATTCGTGGGAAAGTTGCATAGGTACACTGAGCAATTCAATGGGTAACGTAGACCTGCCCAATTCACTACGCAGTTTTCAGTCACGAGTTTAAGGTAACCTAATAAAGGATATGATTGCAGTTTGGGCGATAAAGCGTTTGCTTCAGGTTGTGTTGTGAAGATTTCGTGATTGTAAAGGAATGCCAGAATGCGACTAATAGACGCCAAATCGAGAAGCCGGACTTGCATGCAGTTTAATATTCGCATATTAATGATAGTTTCTTGGTGTCTTTTTGATGTCATTTAAATGTAAATGTATTCTGATAGTATTTGATTTGTATATGTGTGTCGCCATGAGCTAGCCCGTTAACAAGTAATCTTTAACTAACACTGTTGTGTTTAGGACCGGCCATTTATTTTAGGGTTTAATCCTCTTTTTTATTGTTTTATGTATATGTAAAGGTCAATATATCCATATTTATTTGTGTAAACAAACTGAATTTTCTTGTGAGTATTGTTGAAGTTGAATTCAGCACCCAAGAATTTTACAGTTGCAGGCTAGCCAGGCGCGGATGGGCACAAAAATATCAACCGGGCATCAAGAGAGGTCAGGCTACCCCCCCCCCGCCCCCAAATCGAAAATAATGAAAAATGGAAAGTTGAAATTCCTTTATTAAATGATACAAAAAAACAAATTGTTTGATATAAAAATATTTATGAAATAACACAACACAAATTTTCAAAATTATTTTGAGGATAAATAACAAATTTTTAAAATTACAATATTTTTGGAGTAGGTAAGATAAAATTAAAATAATATATTTTCTAGAAAAAATTCTTAAAATAACAATTGATTTTTAAGTAGCTTCGAGCGGTTTGCTACGCAATCGATGATGTTGTCTTGATCGATGTTTTCTAAAACGTCTTTCTTGATACTCATAAGCAAGAAGCTTGAAAGCTTGGTTGGCGAAAATGCAGTAGTTTGATCTTGATTATGAACTTCGGTACTTTTGGTAATTTCTTGAACATCAAGGGGTGTAGAATCCTCCTTGTTCATAAATTGATCTAACTTTTTACAACTTCCAGCGCCTTTTTCCAAATCCAGTTTGCGCTTCAGCCTCACACGTTCGGCGCCGCCCATTTTTTTTGACTCCATGTTTATTCGTGAATACAGAATACTAACAGCATTTAACTTTTCTAGAAAACGAAAAAAACAAATTCGTTCAGTCAAATACACGAGTTTCCAATTTGTCAAAAGATAGGTAAATACTTACGGTTTATTCGAGATAGAACTTTCCAAATCACACAAAACAAACAACAAAAAACAAGAATAATAAATCATCAAAAATTACCAAACCGGCGCTGTTAACTATATACAGAATTCAGATCACAGGCACGAATAACAGTAGTTAGGCTAACAGTGATAAAACCGGAAACCGGATAAACCCGTATTTCCAGTTCAGTATCAGTAGCCGACTGGGCTGGTGCAAGATTAGAAGACAGTATTCCTGGAAATATAAGCGCGTCCCAGCTTTACATGCACCTTCTCCGACTGCTCGTATATCGTATCATGATTCGTTATACGTTGACTAAGTCAATGTATTTATTTTATATTTCTTTGTTATCGGATGTGACCGGCGCGGCGCCAAAAGCGTCGAAAACGTCCGCGGCGCCCCGGGAAAATGCCCGGTTTGCCTTATGGTCCATCCGCGCCTGAGGCTAGCTTCCGGTTTTTGGCAGATAATGGTGATTCATAGGCACGAACTGAGCTAAATTAAGAGTTTCATGTATACTGAGCTAGCTAGGTGAACAACAAGAGCAGAAAATTTCAGACATTTGAATTCATGTTGTGTTTTTATGACAGTATGTTAGAAGAATGTGAAACTTCATACAAAGAAGCATAAGTAAATATACCATATGCATAGGTCCCGAGTGGTGTAGCTTGAACAAGCGTCGACGTTCGATCAGCAGAGTTAAGCAACGCTGTCTCTGGTCAGAACTTGGATGGGAGTTCCACGGCTGCATCTCTCGGCGCCTCGTGGTACGGCTATCACGGAAAAAAGTTGGTCCCGGCGGTCATACAACATCATGACAGTCGTTAGTGGGGTTGGAAGCCCTCATAACTGCACAGCGACGCCTATAATTGGCCTAACGGCTGTTGGCTGAGTGCGAATTAAATTAAATTAAATTAAATTAAATATCAAATCTGGAAATACATATAAGCAGCCCTTGAGGTTAACTTGCAATTTCATTTGAGAAGCAACGCAAGGGAAACACCTGATTATAACATTTGTGTTTATGCGAAAGTTAATTAGATGAATTTGAAACTTTGTATAAAGAATTATATGTAAACCTCCAATCTGTGCTACAATGCTACCCATTTATAATGCAAGTTTACAGGGTAGATATCTAATCCGCATTATATAAGACAATCCAACTATATAAACTAATTGAGCATTAGCAATAGGTATACCTGCGGCATTTTTCAATAAAAGAAAATATGTGAGAGTACTGTATTTATGGTGTTACAACAGCATATAAAGGTCTGGCATGTGAATAATTAACAGCATTATTATTTTATCCAGAATTTCTTGTTTAAAAGGATAGTTTGGAGTATATGACGTTTTTAAATATAATTTTTAATCAATCAGAAAAATATAGCAGCACACTTTACTGTGCAAGTTACCTGACATTAATGATACAATCCAGACACCAACAAATCTTTTCTCAAAAGTATTAATAGGAACTCTACAAAACACTATCTGTGGCAGAGGTGTAAATTATATTTTAATGTGTTTACGCCTTCCAGGCGCAAGTTCCACAAATTGCCTAATCGCCTTTTAACGCTCAATTAATTTGAAAACACTTTTCAAATCTTTAGTTCAACATTTAGGCCTAAATTAAGCAGCACTATGAAGCTGTGCCTGTCCATAAGCTTTGCCTTGTTAGTACTAACACCCAGCTTTGAAGCACAAGAAACTAGCAGGTGGCCTCTTCCTGAGGTATCGCCATGCCCACGCCTGTTCACATACGAGGGCAGGAGCCCGCACCCAGACCGCTGGTATGGCATCATCACCCTGCTTTCTGACTCGAACTTGACCGGCATTTGGCTGCGCATGGTCTTCAGCAGGCCGATTATGCAGCTGGGGGTGAGTGACGAGGATCATCCTAATCACAGATTGACGATTTCATTGCAGAACTGGTTTGGAGAAGTGGTAAAACGGGGTCCGGTGGACTACCTGATCAGAAATCCCACTTTCAACCTGTCAGCGCACACCACCAAAATTGTTAGAATTTTCGTTAAGTTCAACATCGAGGAGCCATGTCCACAACTGGAGCAGTTTCGCGTCAACGGCAGGACCGTGTGCCCCGAGTACCTTGACACCACAACTACGAGCACTACGACTGAAAAGCTGTTTACGAGCATGGAGGAGGATCACGCTGTGGCTGTGGCTATGGACTTCGCACCCTACGTAAGCACCACGGAGACGTTGTATATAGCTGGGAATAAGGAATCCTTAAGTAGTACGACGTAAGTTTACATTAATACGTAACGGTCACAGGAAATGTATGTCTATATGTGCTTATAGAACGACTGAAAAGGAGACACCTGTGGAAGTCCTAAACGAGGATCTTGATAGCATCTGTGGCACAACAGCTGTAAGTCCAAATAAAAATAAAAACCCGAAATGACTGAATAAGTTCTAGAAACCCAATTGGCAAGAATCAGAAGAAAGTCAAGTGGCACATAAAGGACAGTTTCCGTGGCATGCAGCTCTGTATTACACAAAAGGAGTTACCATCGTCTATTTATGCGGGGCATCACTCATATCTAAGTTTCATCTAATAACGGTAGCTCATTGTGTCATCAAGCACAAGACGCAAACTACTATCAATCCTGACCTTATAATTGCGTATCTTGGTACATTTTAATTTGCACAATATAATTACTGGCGTTTACAGTTCAATTTTTAGGAAAGTTCTATGTAAAGCATTGGGCACATGAGCCGACACAAACGCTGTATGTATCTGACGTCTTTCCCCATCCCAAGTTTAACTCTGAAACGTATGGCGACGATGTTGCTCTACTCAAGCTGCAGTTTCCAGCCGATTTTACAAACGTCGTCAGGCCTGTGTGCTTGTGGCAAGAATCTCAAAATGTCAGCTCCATATCGAACAGGGCAGGAACGGTCGTAGGGTGGGGCTTTGACGAAGCCGGCAAGATCGAGGATGCCTTGATGTATGTAAGGATGACTTTACGCGAGCAGGAAGTTTGCAATGCCTCCTTAGCTAATTACTTGTCGAAACATTCAACTCAAAACGTTTATTGTGCAAATTTTGCTGTTGGTAAGTGGTTTCTCATAGTCTAATGACTCTTCTATAGTCGGGTTCCATAGATACCATGAAATGTGTGGGAGACTCTGGGGGAGGTATGGTTTATCGAGGTCTCGGATCTAATGGTATGAAGCCAGTGTGGCAGTTACGAGGATTGGTGACCTACAGCGTTGTGCTCCAGCAGCATTTGAAGTGCGATCCTGACCACTATGTTATATTCACTGATGTGGCGAAATATGTGGAATGGATAAAGGAGATGATGAAAGTATAAGCAAAAATTAAAACCAATATTTAAATTATGAACAGCCCAAAAATTGTTGTGTAACAAATGTTGTGTATGAAATATAACCGCATCAATTTTTTCCAGCAAATATAGCATTATTTAAAAAAAAATGATTATTTTCTTCTAAGCTATATTCAAACCCTTTAAGTAAACATTAATAAAACTAGAAATGGCTTCAAAAAAGATGTTAAGATAACCTATTTCAATTATAAGAAATTGTATGTATACCAAAAAGTAGCTGTCAGCCTCGGCTGTCGTTCAGGGTTCAGGACACTTTTATTCAACGTAAGGTAAAAAAATTAAAATGTTACCGCTACTAAAAAGGTGTCTAAAACATCATCCACTCTATTATCGTTGCACGCAATCGCTGCAAACCCAAACATTAGGACAAGGTAGTAATACGAAATTAATACCAAAGTGAGGTTATGTCATGTCTTAAAATATATTTTTAGAGAAAGAAACTCACCCAGTTTATTTCCATTTTTCCGAGGCATTCAACAAGGGAGACCAGTCGCTAGCATGTGGCTTAATTCAAAACATGTTAGTGTACGAGGGCTTCCTCAGCGACGCCGACGAGAAAAACATGTGTGACGAGATTGAGCCGTATATGAAGAACCTGCGTTACGAATTTTCCCATTGGGACGACGTAAATACTGTTGTGCTGTTTCTGCAGCTACTAATTGGCAGTATTGCAGGCCATACATGGCTATCGAGAGACTGAGCGCCTGCAGTGGAACCCAGCAAATACAAAAATCCTCGACAGGGTGCGCAAGTTGGCATTTCCACCTAACGTTAAGCAGTTGAAATACGTACACATCCTAGACCTCGATAAGAAGGGCTACATCAAGCCGCACATTGATGCTGTTAGGGTAAGTTTTACATATACACACAAGAGTATGACTTAACGCTTTTGATTTTCAGTTTTGTGGTGACACCATCGCAGGTTTAAGTCTTTTATCAGATAGTGTGATGCGTTTGGTGCACGACAAGAAGAAAGAACTGTTTGCAGATGTTTTCTTAAAGCGTAGGTCGTTGTATATTATGAAGAACACGGCACGCTTTGATTATACGCATGAAATACTTAGTAACGAATTTAGTAAATTTAATGGTAAGCCTGTGATTAAAGATAGGAGAATTTCTGTAATTTGTAGAAACGAACCTGATCCTGAAAATAAACTGTGATAATGGCGAATAAAATGTATTGTAAATGTGCATTATGTCAGCATGGGCGCTGTTACATAGGGATAAGGTGTGCTTGCCCACCCCTGATTTTTCCGAAAATAATCCACCATTGCATTAACCTTGATTGCCTTGTACGCGCACTGACCGCCGAGCTATCAGAACTCCCTCACAGAAATTATTTTCATAGGGTATAATAATATTAGATAGTGTGCATAATAACAGCAAAGATTTATTCTTTTCTCCGCCCTACGGGCTCGGTCACTTTACAGAACGGATTCTTTGAATTAGCTGGAAGTTTTTTAACATAAAATCTTCGTGCAAAGCCGACAATCCAGACGAAAAAATCCACAAAAGAAACAAATTAAAGCAAGCAATGAAGACCAGCCCAATTTTAAAACGCAGCAGTACATTCCAGAACAAAATATACAAAATAGCAATGATTTAGGTAACTGCATAGGATTGCTAGTGATTAGTGACTCCCAAAATATATTTTTCTAACTAATCCATGTACCTACACGTATTGAAAATTATGATTTTAAAATGGATACCCCAGAAAACGTGATATTTTAGACGTGAATGGTTAAACCATTATGAGTGTATAGTTTATTTTGAAAAGTTGAGAGGGGCACTGTAAAAATGGCATTCTTTTTAAACCAATTGGCAAAAGGGGTCTTCAAGGAACGTTCATTGTAAAAGAAGTTACAGATTATAAGTATTTGCATGAAAAAACATGAAGTCGTAGTGAAACTGCCATTCAGTTTAAATGGCAAATAATTTTATTAAAACTCTTTCTGAACTGCTAGCTAAAGCATTTAAGCCTTTGCTAACAAACATTTGGCAAAAAATAGAACTCCAAGTAAATATTTTACTGGGTGACCGTGAACGAGGCAGAGCCAAACAACTAAGGGGTACATTTTTCACGGTGGCGCTTTCGCATTTCACTATTATGATTATCCTGGAACATGACCAGACGTCACGAGTATAGTAAACCACACCCTCGCCGCTAGCTAGCCATGGACGAGCGGGGGCTTCACTACTGTTTTCTCCTAATGTAAACTGACCTGTTGCAGTTGCTGTCCTCTGTTGTCGTAAAATCTTGATTATAGCGTAACACGTATGCTTATAACTTGAAAAAAGTTAAAAACATATAAGCCAAAAAAAGTCAAATTGTTGAGGGAGAGCATATTGAAAAAGTTGGTAGATTGCTCAGGATAGTGAATATTTGACTGGGAAGGTATTTTGTTTTATACTTCTCTATTTTATATTTTCTTAGGTTGCATTTCTGCAGCTTGTCGATATAATGAACTCCCAAATTTAAGCTTAGATCACATTCTGCATATTTCAGATAGGAAAACAAATAAGGCGCGTAGTTTTACTCCAAGTGAAGGTGGGTGTCCTATTAATCCCATTAATATCTACAAGAAACAATTATGTATTTTTGCGATCTTGAAATGTTCCCAGTCGCAGGTTGTTTTTCAGTTACAGAAACTAAAAATGCTCAATCAATCTATTTTGACATTAACACATTGTCAAAGATAAAATCTCTACTTGCATCTTATTTAATATTACCGGAAGCACAGTCCTACACTGGCCACAGTTTAAAACGACATTTTACCACACTCTTAGTTAATGCTGGGGCGATATCATAGCTCCTAAACGCCACTAGATAGAAATCGTCATGAGCGTAACTTGCGGCATTACTTTGGGGGGGAAAAATCAAGACTTCACAAAATTTTTAAACCTAAATTGCAAAAAAAGCTGCACTTGCACTTTGAAATCAAAATTTTTGGGGGGCTACTGCCCACCCTTGCCCCTCCCAAGTTACGCCTATGGAAATCGTCTACTGTGGCAGAGGACTATATTGAAGAGTCGGTCAGAGAGACGATTAACATAGCAAGAAAGATCTAGGCTAAAGAGCAAATTAGAGGACCGACTGATGTTTCAAATATCGTTGTCAATACCACAGAATTAAATGGAAATCTCAACCAACAGAGTTGATTGACAAACGAATAAACCCATATCTTTCAACATTATTTTATATGTTAATTATTAATACTCGAAAATATCAGTATGAAATATAATGTTTCATTTAATGTCTTGCTGAGGTCGACGTCAATTGAAACCTTCTTAAATGGATGGAATCGTTTAAAAACAGATTCCAATACGTTTAAATTCAAGGTCACATTTCAACTTCTATTACCCCCCACATAAAGTGTCTCACAGGGACCGCATTTGGGACCCTTGATCTTTATTATATATTTGAACAAAATTGGGTCACGTTTTTATAACTGCTGATTTTTGCTTTACGCAAATAACCTATTTTTTTTAATTGTAGAAAGCATTAAAGATTGGCAACTTATTCAAAGTTTGTAAGACATTTTTAGTTTGTATAAACGTGCAGCTAATTTAGCATTATTTTCTCGATTCTGAAATTACGATCCCGCCTGTATATGGGTATTTCGAATTATTCGTTTACAGTCAGCAGTTTTAAATGCACTCATTCTGTGTTATCGCTGTTTTGGGGCCTATTAGCACGCTGGAGGGGCCCCGCACGTGTTTATTATCGACCCGTCTGGCCACGTGAATTCTCGTACGTGTTAGAATCAGTGTAAAAGACAGTTGCCGTGCGTTAGACAGAGCGAGTACGAGGTTTTGCCCCCGCTCGTTTTCGATGTGAGCGGTTTTAGCGCGCTCTTTCGCGACTTGTGACCCGGTGTGACTAAACGTAACAAGTTATTTGGAAGTTGTCGTCCCCCACGCACCCTTCGAGGTATTGTGTGATTAACGACTACCGGTTTGTTCCTTCGGTTTGTGTGTGTGCCGCATGTTTTGATCCCGTTATTCTAACCCCCGTCGATGTGACGTGAAGTTTTGTGTTCCGCCTTTATGGACTTGTTGAACTAAACGTGGTTGTTGGTGGCGATCGAAGTGGGTGTTGTTGTATACCGATGTAGGCCTTTGAGATTTTGTTTATCGTGGGATGGCAGGCCCCTTAACACGTCGTTTGGCTGATTCTCTGTGAGATCTCAGTGCCGGCTTATTCAGGTGTCGCGAAGCTCTCACTTGTCGTTTCATGCCGTTCTGCCAATTTACCGTGCGGGCTTTGATTTCGCCCTCATTAGCGGATTATTCCCAGGTTCCGTCCCGTCGGCCAGCAGCTTTTCGTTGATTTGGTGCAGTCCCCTTAGATGTTTATAGCAGTGTCTGGAGCAGCCGCGTTTGCAGCAACATATGACAACGATTGCCGCTAAGCCAAGTTTCTTAAAGGTATCGTAATATTGTAGTAACTTTACAGTGCAAATTTTAAGTGTACCGAGTGTTTCGTCAAAGTGCCAGACAGTTTGCGTGACGTTGCAGTCATTGCTAAATTTATTGTGTATATCATTGCGTTTGCTAAACCTTTTAAAGTTGTTTACCTGTCAGTTTAATTCATTACCGTCAGATTACATGATCCTGTTCAAATTTACGTAGTGGCAGATGAAGTATGTGTCGCATTTGTACTTTGTTTAGTTGACTACCGTCTTTTATTGATGTTAATTGAGTCAGTGTTTTGAATATTGTAATGTTAATACCGTTCACCAGTCATTCTATTATTTGATGTCAAGTTTACCGCGTATTTACTAAATTAAGACTTTTCGCAATTTAAATATTTAGCCTTTACTAACCCATTTCGTATTTTTGCTAATACATTTCATGTTTATTTAACTGAGGTTTTCTTCTGATATTGGGCATGCGATTTGTGTATGTATTTTACAGTTGTAAAAGGAGTTTTCATCGGTGGGTTAACCTATGCATTTTTCTCTGGTAGGAATTGTGGTGGCGCCTTGGCATTTACGATCCGCTTTTCGTTTATTAGGCCGTTGCCCTGTGTTATCCCGTGTTGGACCCCCCTCGCTCCACTAAAGTTAGTCAGCAATTCCTTTGTAACGGGCTGGGACAGCGATTCTATGTAATACATTCCCGATTTTGAGTTAGCTTACACGCTAGTCTTCTAGCTTTGTTTGGCTTGTCGTAAAACCCGATTCGTCCTGTTACAAACTGGCGCGTTGTCGTAATATTGTATTTAGCTTGTAACACGTTATCTAGATAGATTAGTCGAATTTTGTGATCGTAATTCCTTACTATCAAATTTAAATAAGTGTGAAGCTATCTCATTTTCTAGAAATTATACTGTTCATACTTTTAGTTACGAAATTGCCGGTTTCACACTCTCTAAGGTCGATCACGTTTGAGACTTGGGGATTATGATGGCTTCGAAACTAATTTTGGTATGCATATCGAATTAAGTGCTACTCAAGCATTGACAGTATTGGGATACGTAGTACGAAAATGCAACATTTTCTAACATCAGATCGATTATTTACTTATACAACTTTTTTCCAAGAATATATAACCTCCAACTGGTAGAAGAACTACTGCAAATATCTTGTTTTCGTATAAAGTCAACCATTTGTATAAAAATTTTGAAGTGTTATCTCTAATACGCATAAATGTCCCTAGGTTTAATCTTCGTTATATTGAGTTATTTGATATTCCATTTAGAAATACAAACTGTTCATAAAACTTCCCACTATGCAGAATAACAATTGTAATAATTTCTATTGCGATCTAATTCATATTTTGACTATGTCCTGCGACAATATAAATCACAATGGATCACATTCAATCATATCTTACTCTTTTTATATACTACGTCTTAGGAATTTTTCATGTATTGTAGTTTAATCCTATAATTTTAATTTACTTTTGTATATTGTGGAGTACTACTTTGTAATTCTACGGATACTCTTTTGGGCTCCTACCCGTTGTATCCTTTTAATTAACAAATAAATAAATACATTGTGACATAAAAATAACTTGGGATATAGTAAGACTGATACGCGAATTGCTCTAACGGCGCGTGTCCGAAAATTTGTAAAAATTCGAGGCCATCGGTTTCGCGGCACTTTTGCGGAAGCCGTCTAAGAAAGCACACGCATTGTTGCGGTACCTAAATTTTCTGGAGGATTGCTCACAATCATGTTTTAAGCACCCTAAATTATCTTTTGAAATACTAGAAACCGACCAACCGGTAAGAATAATTTTGTTGTTTTTAAACTTCACTAATTGGTGGCGTCAAGGTTTCTAGTTTGGGCCAAATTTGAAGCCACGTGCAAATAAATTTCAACCGCATCTACTCATCCATGGGCGTCCTAATGGCCGTTTTCTAAAAATGAAACCAAGGTGCTGCACGTTCCGAGGAGCGCCATAGCAACTTATCGTGAAGATTGGATTCGCCAGTGTTTAAAGCAATTCGAATAAAAGGACAGATAAGTTTTAACTTTCACATTTAACGTCTTTTCGCATTAATAAAACCATGTCTGGGAAATACTAACAACAACCAGATTAAATTCAAATTACACCTCAACGTGACTTTTATTTAACCTACTACCTGCTTCCGCAAAGGTAGCTGCCGTGGCATATAATATAAATAATTTTGGTGTTACAACATAATTAATATATTTTATTGAAATAGTTCTTTTTAATTACTGGTGACGTATGGTTTCTATCTCGTTAGTGAGATATGGCTCACTTTAGAGCTATAAAATCGATCTAATTACAGCCTTAGAACTAAGAGGTGTTGGATCACTCCGACAGCTGTTTCAACACAGCATTTGGGGTGGCTTCTGCGCATATGTTCAAGCGAAGCACATTGCACACCGAAAATAATAGGACATAAGCAAGGCTTTAGTCAACTTCTGCTCCCTTGCAAATGAGCTAATTTGATCTGATCCCACACCTTGAGTGATGTGCGTAGCAACTAGACGGCTTTCGCAGCACTCCACGGCGTTACTTTCGCTATTGCACCACTCGATGACGCCGCGGATTACTTTACGCTTATCTTCGCTCTAGGATTTTCTCAGCAGGCATAGAAACTTTGCATTTATTTGGTGCTGCGTCTAATTTCAAAACTTAGCTCAACTGGGCTCCGAATCAAAGCACACTTTCGCTTGACAAGAACCAAGGTGACACTTTGCAGGTCTTTGCTAAAACTGTCTTTCTCCGCAAACACACATCACTTTCGGCACTTGTTATGCGGCAAGTGCTGCTAAAACTAGTTCTCAAACTTCACGAAACAACGATATAACGTATACTGTTTTAATTGAAACGATACACGTACGTATCTTTCTTTAGTTTTAAGCATAACGATTTTAAATCATCTCGTCTTGTACAGATCCTTAAGGGCGTCAACTATATTCGATTTAAATTGCAAATTTTTCGAAACTTACACTAGGTATTGAGAAGACTGGTTTTTAAAATCATTTTTACTATCCTCCCAATATAAATTGTTAGAACTAGTGTTTATTTATAAACTAATACTTAAGCCTCTCTTCGCCAGGCGTCCTTACTCTGTGTGTAAGTTGCGCCGGATAACTTGGACAGAAATGATGTATACAGATATATGTATATACTAGAACGAGTTGGCCAGCCTACGTCTGGCCGTGCCAGCGTAAAGAAACGGTTAACAATAAAAATGCTTGCTCAAGGCGGCAGCCAGCCTACGTCCGGCCCTGCCAGCGTTAACAATACAAATGCTTGCTGCGTCCCCACTTGTGCGCGTTCATGCTGCGCGCCACTTGCTTTCGGTCGGTCGGCCGGCGACCGGCATCAGCTCTTATAATATAAGATATACTGATTTCAAATGTCTACTTGTAAAAGCCATATCTCCAAAACTTTCCTTACGATTTTCTCCAGGTTTGATTTTAAAAGTTAATGTTGATCTTGAGGAGATCATTGAGTCACTAAAAACTATAGGTTACGTTAATAAAAGAAAGTTTCCCACTCATTAAATGGTATATTACGATGCTAGTGTATAATTACGCCTTTAAAGCACCTGTGACGAGTTTAAAAGTACGACGCGCTAGCGGAGTGCTTTTAACGTCGCTAGTGCTTCAGTGGCTCTTATACACGTGAATCATACGCTATTTTGTCTACGATCATAACAGAAATATAAAAACCTAGTTTGGTGACACTTTTTCGGTCACATTGTGTTAGATATTCTAGGTTATGTTGACATTCAAACTTAACGGCAAAGCTTGTTTTAATTTAGTATTTCGGGCGCTAATATTAAGAGTGCTACAAACGTCTACAAAAGTTGTAATTTTGACACGATCGTAGAGAAAAAATATTTGCACAACGATCCTTATTCCATTTCACCCCTATGGTTCAACCCTCATATACTATTTTTGTAATTTTTGACGTTAAGGGCTGTTCCTATGCTATAGAATAACTTCTGTAAAACTTTCAAGTTTGTATGTCTTTTGAAAGGGGTCCGAAGATCCAAAGTGAAAAACTGACTTTTCTTAAGGCCGCTATATGAATTTCCCATAATTAATTTTCCAGATTTTCTTCATCAAACCTGGGTCCCAAAAAATGTCTATTCCGAATTTCAGATTGGCAGGTGATCGGGAAGTGCAAACATAAGTCGGTAACCTTTTTTGCAACCGACTCGTTTTATCCCCTATATTTCAACCTACATGTACTATTTTCGTAATGTTTGACTTTAAGCGTTGTTGCTATGGCAGGCACTACCTGCTAGAACAATTTCAAGTTTCTATGTCTTTTGGAAGGGGCAGAAACGTGAATAGTTTACTTTTCTTAAGGCCACCATATTGCATCCGACATATTGTATTGGAAGCAGCCCTTTTCTTCGATAGCTTTAAAACTTCATCTTTACAAACGAATCAAGAAAAAAAAGTCTCAGTATTCCGTTCACTTGAAACAATTTTTTTCTGATGAGGTTTCCATGGATATGTTGTAGGCAAATTTAGGAAAATTACCATTTACCTCAATGTCCGTCATATAACAAAATTCGGTAAAGATGATATGCCTTGCTTTAGCTTATTTAGGTTAGTGACAGCCTTTGATATTTTTTTCCACTCCAACAGTCGGCGTTGTGTTCACGGTCGGTGCAGTGTCCACGGTTGGCATTGTATCAAATCAGCGTTGTGTCTTATGCACTAGGTACTTAGCATATGCATATGGCGAAGGCGAATTCTTTAAATGTCACAAGTGCAAAAAGAAGCTTTAGATACGAGTTGTATACATAATTTTTTCGACTACCACATATTTGTAACGAATGACCCTGCGAAGAAGAGCGCCCTTCTAACAATGACCCTGCTCGATTGGGTCATGTAACGATTGTTAATTTATACAAATACACAAGATAAACTTTACGTTAATATTTACCCCTGCGGGTGGCTCTGGTCGAGGGTTCGTAATCAGCTGAAGTAAGAGATAAACTTGAGTCATGAACAGATATTTATTATTTTTAACTAATACACAAACTTAAAGTGGTTTCTTAAAATTCTTTATACAAGAAAACTCATAAAATAAAATAATACGGATGACTGCAACTGATAATAGGCTCTGGTATCGGGACGGCTGATAAGAGGTGTTGTCCCTAGCCCTGCGATTCAGGTTGCTCTAATCAGAACAAAATTAAATAATCTAGTTTCGACTTGTTAATCCCGAGATTGTACTGAGAGCAAGTCAGATTAGGCCAGTCGTAATGATTCTAGGTTAATTAACGAAGGTTTAAGATTGATACAACTCGAGTGTTCCGCTGCGTTAGCAAATAAAATGTAATTTTATAGCTCGGGTGTGAGCGTACTGTGGCCCGTTCTCGTCTACCACAAGCCTGGAAATCTCGGGCTATGTTTGACTTACAATTCGAATATTTGTCGAGCTCGCGCTCCGTGGCTTTTGAACTGAACGTTTAGGTTGCTTTGCACCTCGGGATAGCGGAGAGAATTATTTATTAACAGCGTGGTTTTACGGGCTTTAGGACAGGGACTCGGGCCAGG
Organism: Agriotes lineatus; assembly: GCA_940337035.1. Lineage (NCBI taxonomy): Eukaryota > Metazoa > Arthropoda > Insecta > Coleoptera > Elateridae > Agriotes > Agriotes lineatus. The sequence continues at coordinate 93,754,998 of OW679203.1, read as the reverse complement.
CTTTTTAAAGCAGCAAGCATTGATAGGACAAGGCGGGTTGTTATTCCTGCTGCAAGATTTTTACCATTGCGCTGGAAGATATGTTATTTTGTGCCTTCGCAATATTTACCGGAGCGCTGGGATTACTAAGAGTGGGTTCTGGTCAGGTAAGGATAGCTCAAGCAGTTTGACCTCTCCGGTATGAGCTGGGAATCTAACTTACCGGGACCCAAGTGTCTCTGGCTGGGGCTCAGGTGTTGGTCTGGAGGAGGATCGGAATAAATCTTATGCGCCTTCGACCCGGCGGATCTGGTGAATCTAGAGTGGGGTTAAGAGCCGGAGAGTAGGGATGCATAGATTGGGCGACGCGGCGAATCTTTCGCAACCTTGTAATATCACAAATATCACAAAAGCATAAAAAATAATCGATTACGTATTTTACTTACCGACCAAAGAAACGTTTTCCTTAAAAAATCACTCCAGCTGCGCTGTCGTGATTTTTTAAGGAATACGTCGAGTTGGTGATTATTTTTGATGATCGAGTGATATTCTTTACGATTATACAATGAATGGAAAGTTAATTAAACAAGAAAAAAATCGTATTATTTTTCAATAATATCAAACGTACTAAAATCCCAACAATGTTACTATAACAACGATGTTCAAAATGATGGCTCTAGATTGAATATTTTTGACTATTCAATTCACCTGTCATCTGTCAAAAAGTGACCAATGAAAATCCAGAATTCTGACGTTTCTTGACCAATCAAAAAAATATCAGCGGATATATCTTCCTAGAAGGTATTCAAGTGACTATTTTAAACAAATGTGATTTTTATTAGAAAAGGTCAATATTAGTGTTCTGTTACTATAGAAATTGCGTAGTTTGTTGCTAGATTTACTGAAAACTAATTTGAAAAAGTAGTTTGGTTCATTAAATAGTCCCTCGAATACCATTCTTAGTCAAAGTTAAGTAGATTATTTTTGCGGTGGTATCACTACTCATGTCCATTGCGCTTCGGATTAGGACTCGTGCTAGCGCACTCGTCCTAATCGTACCAAAGCGCAATGGACATTCGTGACACCACCGCAAAAATAGTCGACATAACTTTGACTACTCATGGTATTATAAGTGATTGTTTTATAATATTTCACCTTCTTTATTAAAGGCGCCAAACTTTGTACCTCTAGATAGCTCTAGCCGGAGAATCACTTTCAGCTCAAATATGGAATAGATCAATAATAACACCAGCGAACATTCAAAATTAAATATAATGTTTTTAACTATGTACATTAACAAATAAAAATGAAATGTATATTACGCAAAATACAGGGTTATCAACGCGGGGTTGTTTGAGTTGCCGAGTCGGTCTGCAACCTCAGTTGCACGGGAGTATTGCAGGCTTGCTGGCCGCGCTCTCCTATCACGCACGCCCAGTCCCTGGGTAACGATCCAAAGTAGGTCGAATTGTATGCTGGAGGCTCACGCACTTCTATTCTCCTAGAAGCGGCCGTAAGTTTTTTGTTGCAGTTGGGATAACCAATTGTTTACAAAAATGGTCGCTGCAATTCCTTCGGGTTAAAAGTACGTTTCGGGAGGTTGCCTGTGTGCGGTGAGCTAATTAAGAATGGCCGGAAAGCTCGCAAATCTGTCCGGGTCCCAACGTATAATTTGCCGGCGCTCGCCGCTTGAACTTGCGAAGCGGTTGCGGCTTCGGAAATTCCGCGATTCGGGTGAAGTGCTGGCCTTAACCAGAGTACTGCAGAAACTCGAAGATCTTCTCCAGCGGGCTTTTGGAATGTTGCCGGGAAGCTGGGAATTGATTATACAGGTGAGCTTCTTATCGCTTGATCTTTGGGTGTTGCAATCGGGGCGGTGAAGGCGGCGTCAGCGATTCCGGAGTGCTTTAAAATTAAAGAAAATAATTTAGTTGAAATGCCGCCTTTTGGAACACATTTAACATGAGCGTTCTAAATTCGGGCGAACGCGGATGCGGTATTAAAGGCGGACGGATTCAGGAAGGTTTACTAGGTTGCTAGAATGTCCTCACGGGCTGGCAGAAAAACGCTGACAGCTCCTTAAGGATTTTATAACTGATTTTACTTTACTTAGACAGATACGCTGTCAGGGTAAATCGAAATCATATCAGGAAAGGTAGGAAGGTATCTTTAGAGGAATTTCAGGTTCTATATCGGGAGCTGCCATCTGTTCCTTTATATACGCTTTGTGACCTCTTATCGGGGCTCGGGCTCCCTACTCCATGGGTGGGTTTGCGCATCGGCGGCCAGCTTGTGTTATCACCTTTTGATGCGGTGGCGAGATGCGAAGGCTTGATAATGCGATAAATTAAATTGCAAATACTTTTTAGATCTCCTTAGAATTTAAATTCACGAGCAAACATTACAGTTGCACCCAGCGAAAAACGAAAACGGTTATATCACGTTGTCAAGCGTATAATCGCTGATCTATACAGCGTAACTATGATAAATAGAAATTTTCTATTGGCTTACTATGTAATGAATTATATAATCTATTGTAAACATTAGAATACTACGAAGCCAGTAAACCAGTGATAGTGAGTGTTGTGGTATGCTGTAGAACTGTCTATTCAAGAGTTTTCAAAAAGCTACAACAAGCTTTAGATTTGATAGGGAACAACCAGGAGGAGTTTTCTGACTAGGATCTGTCCAGTTAGGAGCCGAAGTAGAGCATTCAGGTACTACAAGAAATAAACATTCAGAAGGATAATCCGTTCAGCTGGGAATCAGGAGTCTCATTGCTTATAAAACTAACTTGTCGTGGCTTAAACAATAATAATTACATGATATAATTTCAAATGTCAAATTGATTTAGGAGTTACGTCAATTTCTACTTATTGCATTAAGAAGTAAGGTAAGTATATAAATGAACTGTACCTGATAGTATTTCTTTTTAATAATTAGTAAAAGAGTATATTTAATTTGATACTACAAGTGTGGTTGATAAATATTACAATTAACACCGTAAGTGGAACTCGAGATATGAGATATATCACAATTGGCTTACAACGTGAAGCTTATATATATTTCAATTGGCACCTCAAGAGTGGCTCAAAGGGGGTTCCATTACAAACTGCCGGCTTCATACCTGCATGATATTGAATTATCAACAGCATCTAGCAAAGGCATTCTTTGAGTTTTTGTTACCCTCCGCGTGGCTCCAAATGTTCGTGCGGCACACAGTTTTGTGGCGTGATAGCGTCTACAAATTGATAACGTAATTAACCGTTTTGAAAACAATTTGGAGGCACGCGAAACGTCACATACTTATGCTAAAAGCGATTACAAAACGACCACGTCATTTCAAACTGAAAACTCTGTTAGAAAAATTTATTTAAATCCTAGCAGTTGCACGATTCACGCAAGTTAAAATCCGTAATTCAGTAATGTACTCAATATTTATTTCCATACAAAAGTTATTCCCGATTCATTTAAGCCAAATCTTTAGGTTGGTAATGTTATCAAAATTCGACTTCATGCGAACCTTTCTTCCGCCCACTTTGTAAATGCTAACGCATGGCAGTTCTTTTATATTCGTCGAAATTCAGTTATAAATTGATCCTCTGTTCCCTTTTGCGAGCGATGCGGTTTCAGCTTACCGATTTCTCCGTATTTATTGTTGTTCTGGCACACTCAAGGTTCCCTTCGAGGTTCGTGAGAAATGTTTAGTCAGATTTTGAGATTCTAGAATGTTCTGAACCGTTTACCATGAAAGCAACAAGGAACGTAGATAAGCCGCGTCTGCGCTTGGTCATTTTCGCGCTTGCACCTTCGGAGCAGCTTCACTTAGCAATCGACGCTAGTATCGATAACACTCGTCGGCGGTTGGGTCTACGAGGCTCGGCCTCGCTGGCCGGGGCTTCGTACAATGTCGAAATTCTTGCCGGCCTCTGACCAAGATAACACGTGAGTGATTTTTCGCCTCCGGCCGCTGCCGCCGTTGACGCGGCTGGAGGGCTTTTTCAAGACATTATACTTCCGCTTTCGCTTTTTAAATTTATTGTGTGTGCGTCCGTTAATCTCTTGGTGCCGGTGTGCCTTTCCGTCGATTAGAAATCGTTCAATGAAGGTTTCAAGTAATAGTTCCCAGCCTTATTGTGTCTCGAACTGCACGCGTTGTGCTTGGGGTTGTTGCTAATTGTCGTGAGTACCGCATGTCGTTGTAAACCTGGACATTTCCGTTTATCGTAAAGTAGCGTCTTCGGACGGATCATTGTCGTGGGGATTCCATTAAAAAGGCTTACTTGTGCATCGAAGCCCTTGTCGTTTCGAATTCTGCCTTCCCGTCTTAAGACACGGTCCGGTCGATTGCGCATGCGCTGCGAGCGAAGTAAGTTTATAGTTCGATCAGCGTGTACGTCAAAATGTTGTGGGTGCCGCTATCGTCTCGTAATGTTTAAAACAATGTTGTTGCGCTCTCGGCGGTGGTTCAGGTTAATGGTTTATGTTAGTTGTTAGGTCTTGATGATTTAAAAAAAAAATACTAGAGAGCGTCCCTTCAACGTTACATTTTTATGTTTACTGTTACATTTTTGCGCATGCGCACTAGACCGGACCGTTCACCGAATTTTTACCCACACTTCGACCGCTTCAACCCGCAACTGGTGTTGCTGCAGTGCAGTTTCTTTAGGCATTTTGGGGCTATCTTCTTCAAGTATCTTCAGGCACCAAGGCGATTACATACAGTGCCGCACGTCAAATATGCAGTCACCTGAGCTTGTCCAGGTAACAAGTTATTGTAAATTAATTTTATTGTATATTATGTACAGTGAACGTCCCGTCGAGTGTTGAACAATTCAGCGCATTTGTTGTAACCACGTCATTTGCTGTTGCTAAATTTTCTGAATTGCCGTCGTATTTCTTTGGTGTTTAATGTAACTTGTGGCAGTTTCGCCCTTGAGACACATTAATGTATCTGCAGTCAAGTTTACTGTTTGTAATTAAATCAATGTGTTGCGTAAGCTAACCTCTTTGATTAATTTTAAATCTAGCTAGTCAATTTCATGTTCATTGTCACCTGCACATATTTTATTTATCCCAATAGAGTTCATTGTTAAGTACTTATGTTTTTCATTTATGTTTATGATGTTTGCATGCGTTTTATGTGTACTTTTCAATTGTAAGAAGGAGTTTAGCGGCTGCTTTATTGAGTTATTGTTGTAAGGTAAATCGATACTGTACGCAACTCGCCGGCCAAACTCTGCCAAGCTGATAGAAAGGCGAGCCTGCTAGTTCCACATTCGAGTGGGCTAACCTATTGTTTAATGTTGTTTATGTTATTTTCCCCAAATTCTGAATGTGGTGGCGTCCTTTATTTAACATCGTTTAATCTCCCGTACCGGAGTACAGCCCTAACTCGAAGCTCGTAAAGAACCCGCTCTCGCAGCTGAGTTTTTAGCTGGAGCAAACCTTCCTGTTGCCGCCATCAATGGAGCTAGGGCCTTGTATTCTTGGTTTATTTTCCGATCATGTCGTTGTATTGTGTTTGTGTGGTAACAACTCATTAAAAATCATGTTAGGTATGTTTTCATTGTTTTACATTGAAAACTTGCCAAATTTAAAAAACAGTTTTGACAGAAGTGTTCAACAAAGTGAGAGATTTGTGTAATAATAGTATATTACGATACTAGTGTATAAGTACGACTTTAAAGCACCTGCGACGAGTTTAAGATCACGACGCGCAGCGGAGTGCTTTTAACATCGCTAGTGCTTTAATGGCACTTATAGACGTGTATCATACTCTACTTTTTCTATGATCGTAACAGAAGTGACACTTTTTCTGTCACATTGTCTTTTAGATATTCTAGGTTTTGTTGACATTCAAACTTACGGCAAAGCGTGTTCTAATATAGTATTAAAACACGTCACTAATGGCAACGTGCGAAACAGACAAACGTCACGTTTGACCTAGAAACTGTACAAAAAGTTGTCATTTTGACAAGATCGTAGAATTGTTTTTATTGTATAGTATTTAATAACAACATGCTTTTGGATTATGGAAAGTGTCAAATAATAGCCTCCTTTGTCAAATGGTAGTCGAAAATAGTAATTTACGATACAAGTGCGTAAAGCTACTCTTTAGGCACCAGTGGGGTAGAGTTAAAACGCGAGTGAGCGAGCGTTTTAAGCCCCGCAAGTGACTAAAGATGCTTTACGCATGTGTATCGTACAATATTTTATCTACGATAGAATCTAGAAAACACGGTAAATATGAAAAAAAAATTAAATGTAAATTAGGATTACCAGCAACCGGTCGTAATTTTGCGTGTTTTAAAAATTTTAAAACACCTTGCTACTCACAACGTGCCTAATGAAATCTTTTAAATAGGTACGTTACTACTGACGACGTAAACTAATGAAAACATGTTATTAAACAGTCGTTTTACAAACTTAAAACTGCCAACTAAAAGGCAATTTTACACACTGTCGTAGATAAAGAAATTTACAGTTCTATGTCAACAAAAAGCATGCTACAGATTTAGCAAGTTTGATTGTTGTCAAAGGTTTTCGCAATCAATTTTATTTTTTATCTCCCAGTATAACAAAGGCAGGATTAGTTTACGACTGGCGGATGCATATTTGCATCAAAACCACTTTGTGCTTAAATATGACAACGCTGACTTTCATAAGACCCTGTTCTGCAAACCCCCATTAAAATGAGCTATAGAAATCATATTTGCATGACCAGCTGTGTGAAACTCTTCATTTCAAATTGGCGGTGCTGATAGTGATAGTTTTTCACACGATGCTAATGGAAATTTCACATTTGGAAGTAAATCTTATTTTGGGTTGGGTACTGCTACTTCTTTACGAGACTGAGCCTGATTTGCAGGTTCTCTAAAAATGTTGGAATGACCTCCGTTAATTTGTCGTTTGGCATCGGCTCTAAACGTAGAGAACTAATCTCGAAGGTTAGAAATTTAATTCTTCATAAGCATGCTTTCTTAATAAACATTTGGTGTCGGTCTCACTAAAAGGCAATTCCTCAATTTTAAATAAGCGTGTTTGAAGCTAGAAATTCAGGAGCATTTGGAGACACATCGGTAGTGCGACCATTCTTCTTCCGGTACCCTGGTAGCCACTGGTCACTGTATAGTTTTAGCCCAAGATACTGAAGTATCATGGCAGCTCCTATTTTTTGACTATAGTTTAATTGTATATTTTCCACATTTATGCTTTGTAGAGCACTTAGAAAGTTAGATAACAAATTGAATTGAGCGGCGCTAAAAACCTTTGTGTTTACACTTTGGGTCTAGGGCTATTCGGAAAGCCATTATTTTGGCATAAAGAATTTAACATAGGATTTTCTATGTTGCGCAGTCCGCGTATACACATGGTATAGCAAAAGCAACAAGACACAGGTACCAGAAAATCACTTTATTTTTTTTTCATTGCCATTACCCCCACATCCAGACTGAATGGTAACCACGACTGCGGCTAATGGTAGAAATAAAACCAAATACATATTACTATCAATAACCAGTAACCAACAGTTGATTGGCTGTAAGATGCGCCAAATGTAGTTAGCTGATACCGGAAATATCAGTCTCTTTTGAAAAATGTATTTATAATTTTAAGCATACCTACCTGTGTTATTTTTACATTTACTGAATTTCTCTTAAAACTTACGCTTGTATGTGAACTCGTTAGCGGTTGACTTGGATTATTCTGCTAACCCAAGTCAACTGACGTTGAAATTCAGTAAATGCTCATCGATTTGCTCTCTCTGTTATATTGACTGCTGAAGATTAACATTTAATTGCACACAGCTATTGCTGCCACATAGTTGGAAACGTTGGGCATTTAACGGGTTTACCAATAGGGATTAAGGTTTTTGACGACTCGTATCTACGAGACCGCGCTATCTTTGCGAAAAACAAAAGTGTTATTCTCAATCTGCCAACTTACTCAATTGTTATCATGGTGTCGTACAGTACAGATAAGCGAGTTACAATCGTGCAAACGTGCGTGCGACACTGGATTTGCTGCAAACGAAATTCTCAGACCGTGTTATCTCTAGAAACGGTGATGTGAATTGGCCACCACGCTCGTGTAATTTGACGGCGCTAGATTTTTTTTTGTGGGGATACGTGAAGGGAAAGGTCTACGCTACCCATCCACAGAATATTGAACAACTTAAACTCGAAATCCAACGGGTCATCCGCGACATTCCTAGAGTAATGTGCAGGAATGTCATGGTGAATTTCATCAAGCGAATTGAGGCCTGCCAAAGGAGCCGCGGCGGTCATTTGGCCGAAGTTCTGTTTCACTCATAATTGAGATGTTTTATATTTTCATATTTAATAAACATTTCTGAATTTCCTTAAATATTTTGAGTTTTATTCTATTTCAATTGTAGGTAACCCTTATTGGTAAACCCGTTATTATCAGTAATATCATAAGACTCCATTAGTTCATTCATTCATTAACTATAATTGATAAAACTTTCTCCATTTGAGAACAAAATCAGTGTTGCTTGGAAACATCACAAGCAGAAGGCGATTACATTTCTTCCAATAATATAGTCTTTTTTCCATAAGCTTCACATTCATTAGCTTACATCTGGTCAAATCAAAATCTAATGTTAAAATTTTTGTGTGTACAATTAAACTGATCGCAGAAACAATTACATATGTTTATTCATTTCTTTCAACACTTTGTAAGGTTTATATCTCACCATAGATCAGAGAATGCCAGTTTTATATCTATTCTTAGATGAATTATAAAAGACCAAACATCTGTTTCACCCCAACTTAGCATTAGCAAAAATCTAAAGACAATCAGCCAACAGTGTGAACGTTGCCGGGTGCGGACGTGTGTGAGTACTCGTCCAAATCCACAGTGTTAATCTTTGGGCAAGTATTGCCCATTGGGAAATGAAAAAAAACCATGGCGGGAAATTGTGGAAAGTGTTTTTCTGAACTAAAAAGAACGGACAAAATATTGCCATGTGCTGGCATGTGCGACAAAAATTACCATTCAAAATGTGTGAACATTGGCAGTGACGATTATGCGTACATTACGAGCAAAAAGTGGATCGGTTGGTTTTGTGAGCAGTGCGCCGATAAGAAAAATCAGAATATACGGAGTGTACTAGAGAAATTGAAGGAAGCTTGGAACAGCGTATCTGGAAGATTAAGTGAACAGAACGAGAAACTGAAGGATCAATCACAAAAATTAGTTGAGTTACAGGGAATTATAAATTCGCGCAACGAACAAATACAAACCAGCATTCAACAAGTAATCGAAAAACAAGATACGGCGGAAATGAGTTATGCTGAAAAACTTAAAATTAAGAAACACGATCCAGTTGTCTTAATAAAGCCGAAGAATCAGGAACAGACAAGTACGGACACGAAAAAGGAAATTACAAAATCCATTGATCCTACTGACTTAGAATTCTCAGGACTTCGACATGTTAGCAAAGGTGGTATTGTAATAGAGTGTAAAAATAGAGAGGCAATGAACAAAGTACAAGAAAAGGTAGCAAACAAACTTGGAGAAAATTATGAAGTAACCATTCCGAAAAAAAGATTACCCAGGATCAAAATAGTTGGACTAAGCGAAAAATTGTCATTTGAAGCCATAGAAGATAAAATAAGAAGTCAAAATAATTATTTAGATGTGCAAGAAGCTGACTTTAAAGTAGTACATATTAAAGAAAATAAAAGTAAAGCTGGAAGAAAATATTATACGGTGTATGCAGAACTCAATGCGATGGCGTACACGTTAATGATGAGAGAAAAAAAATTAAATATTAGTTGGGATAGATGCAGAATTTACGATGCTGTAGAGGTCACCAGGTGTTTTTCGTGCAGTGGATTTAATCACAAAGCCAGCGAATGTAAGTCAAATAAAGCTTGCCCAAAATGTTCAGGGTCACATCTATTGAGTGAATGTCGAGCGACAGATAATGACCTAAAATGTGTGAACTGTGCACATGCTGTGGAAAAATTGAGAATGAAATTAGACACAAATCATCCAGCGTGGAGTACCGACTGTGCAGTTTATAAACGTAAATTGGAACAAGCCAGAAGCAAAATTGATTTTTTAGAGTAGGCGAAAGAAGTTCTGAAATCATATATTTTAATTCCCAAAGTATGTTAAAACATATAGAAGAATTGGAAATTTTAATCTTATGGAGGCGCCCAGCGTT